>JAWNNP010001006.1:2500-42500 GCA_035044805.1 Leucophenga maculata | reverse complement strand
TTGCGGGATTAACAAAATAATGTAGCGGCAAATTGCAGTATCTCTCAAACAATACGGGTTCCACATAAAGCCTAACTGCCTTGGTCGAACAATATTTTTCAAAAGCTCAGAAATCCAAGTTTATAAAGAACATTTGTTCACTACCAACCTCATAGCTTATCGTTAAGCAAAAGCTTTCTTCTAAAAAGCAGTACTTTCGGCCAAACGGCACTGGGTAGCTTCTGAACATCAGTTCAGATGTGAGCTAACGTGAGAAGGCGAAGGGGCCCCCTCTCCTTTAATAAGGGGTTGGTGCGATGGGCTTGGAACCCGCCACTTTAAAAAACAAACCTCCAATGAACACGACTAAGAAGCCTCGGAAGGAACCCTATGATGACGACCCCTGCAAACGATATAAGGATCATGATTTAAGGATATGCACCTGGAATGTCCGCACCTTTAATTGGGATGGTGCAAATATCCAGCTGGTTGATGTCCTCGAAAGATGCAAGGCTGACGTCACCAAAATCCAAGTAATCCGATGGATAGGACAGGGTTGCTCTAAAAAAGCATCCTGTGACATCTACTACAGCTGCCATGCGAGTAAGCACGAATTTGGATGTGGTCTCGTGGTGAGTAGGAAACTACGTGGCCTCGTCTCTAGGTTCAAGCCTGTTGACGAGCGCCCAGCCGCGATACGCATCAAGGCTAAATAGTTTTATATTAGCCTGATTTATGCGCAAGCTAAAGATGAGTTCATGAGCGCTTGGAACGTCTGTACGAGAGCTGTCCCAAACACGATGTCAAAATCGTGCTTGGCGATTTCAACGCCAAGATTGAGAAGGAAAGAGCTCTTAGAGAGCGATATCAAGAGAAACGGAGAGAGAAGAAATGCCTTTTCAGACGCAAGAAAATGGAGCAAGAAAGGCGAGAGTTTGAGGATGTGATGTGACAGAAATGAAGCTCGAAAATTCTATCAAAAGGTCAAGCTGAAGGTTTTAAGCCTGGAGCAACTATCTGTAAGGATGACAATGGAAATCTGGTAACGGATAAACAGGAATCACTGAGATTTTGGTGGAGTCATTTCTCCAACCTACTTGGAGGCGATGAAGCGCACAACGGCAATGTCCGTACATACAGAGTATGTCGGGCACGATCTTCCAAAAGGAAGTGATGCTGCTCGCTCACGCCGATGACATCGATATCATCGGTACGCAGGGACGGCGAGCCAGCAAGGCGTTCTCAGAGATTGATAAACAGTCTCAGCTCATGGGTCTAGCGGGGAATGAGGGACGGCGAGCCAGCAAGGCGTTCTCAGAGATTGATAAACAGTCTCAGCTCATGGGTCTAGCGGGGAATGAGGACAAGACGAAGTACTTGGTGTCTTTTGTCACTCCGCCATAGCGTCTTAGACGGTCAGTGACGATGGAGAATTTCAACTTCAGTGTTGTAAAAAGCTTCGTCTATCTTGGAACAGAAATAACCAGCAACAACAACGTAAGCCTGGAGATCAGGCGAAGAATCACGCTGGCAAACAGATGCTTTTTTGGGCTGAGCAAGCAAATGATAAGTAAAGCCCTCTCTCGAAAGACAAATATCAAATTGAGTTAAATATTAGACATATGAATTGGACAGCCTTTTTGGTATTTGTTTGATAATGCGTCCTCTCAGCTTATCGTAGCCTGGAGATTTTTTGTTGTCTGTTTGTTAAATTGATCTTATTTGTCATTGTCATTCTTTTTATTTTATATTGCTGCAGTTCTCGGATGCTTTGGTGCAGTACAGCTGTTCGTCGTTCTAAAAATAATAAGCGAGAACAGTGGCTTTGTCGTAGTAGGTTCTTCCACAGGTATTGTCTATTTTTTTGTATTGGAGGTCGATGAATAACTTTATGAGTGAAGATTACGCAGATAATGTGTGACTACCGTGTTTTTCAGTCTTTGTAAAGCATCTTTTAGTTCTTTCGCTACCTTCAGTTTTTTCTTTACGTCCGGTGATCTTATCGCTTGCCATGAATTCCGAAGTTTTCTTTTCTGTTCTAACTGGCGTTGGATATATGTGGTCGTAAGTTGTGAGATAACGTTTTGGTTAAGAATAGGAGTTGATTTGAAAGCAGACTCGTTAATAATGTCATTTAGATATATTATTCAGTTTTCTATATTGTCTAGAGACTTAAGAGGTATATGCATGTCAAGATGTAAGTAGAAATGTTTGTGAGAAGCATTCCAATCAGTCTTGCGGTTAGTCATGTGAGATGTAGCATGTTCGTGTTGTACTGTCAATATACATTTTATCTAGGTTGGTGAGTGATCAGGACATAATTCAAATCTTGACTTTAACTGAAAGACTTTTTTTGTTAAGGTTTCGTAATATGCTGAAGTCAATGCGGTCTGAATATGTATTTAAGTTTAACGCCCAGCTTGTTTGTTCTTCCATGCTTTTAATTTGTTATTGTTTCATTAGGCAAGATCTCCATTGCGTGTATTTGGCGTTAAAGTCTCCTGCCACAATGTATCTGCATCTGTCCCCGAGAGTACCAAAGTATATATTACATTTATACGTCTACAGATTTATTGTGTCTGTTAATTTGTTCCCGTATCTTTGTGTTGTCATTTTAAATTGTCTTTATGGACCACCCTCCCTTTTATTAAGTCTATTGTCTTCAAGTCGGCATCAAGATCAGCGTACAAGGGTGTTTATTTATTTCTTAGTCGATTTTATTAAAGGTTCGTAATCGCAATATATGGTTTTATTGTGTCGATAGAAATTTATAAGTTGTAAGATTGCTGCTTGTATGTCTATTGAATTTCTAGAATCGATGTGTCGAACTACGGCAACTTTTGAAAGTTTATCTATGCAAGCAAAAAAATTTCTTGTTAGCTGAATATATGTTGATTTGTAGAATTTTACCCACTTGGGAATGGATAGGTGTTTGTCCACATACTTGTTTCTGCAATGTGCAAACAAACTCGTTTCTCAACTAAGTAATTTTTGGATAGATATTGGATAGTCTTGAAGAATTTGTATGACATTGATCGGCCCTATGTGCTCTGTTTTGTTCTGCAACAACTATTGCCTTCTGATCACTTTTGCTTAAGATGTCGGTTACCATACGTTTTTAGGTGCAAATTGTTGTCGTTGGTTATGTCTTTACCAATTTATGATGCACGAAAAGATTCGTTGACAAAAGTAATATGTTTTGGTTCTTTTATTGGTCGATGTTGTGAGTGTGTGGACCACTAGTATGTCTGATGTGTTCATAAGATATAACATGGGACCAAGAACGCTGCCTTGGAACAATTAGTTAGCGATCACGGTACATATCAGTTAAAGGAATTCCTAAAGAACAATGGAGTTAATCAACTTCAAGGAGCTCCATATCATATTTATATGAAAGATTTCTTCTAACTTTGGGTAATCGTAGAACTCCATCTATTTTAATGTTTGGGGGCAGATACAATCACGAGTAGAGCTGATTTTACCACAGAATGATGTATGCCTATTCCAACAGCAAACAACATGACACAATATAAGTCCGTCCGTGTAAATATCTATGAACGAAATATCTATGGTGAATTACGTTTAAAAGATAAAAAAGTTTACCTAAATGAGGTACCCTAATAAGGATACAAAAAACCAAAAGTCATGATGGCCGTCACGCTGCGTTATTTGACCACCATTAAATGACGTACAAAACTGCCTTATAAATTAAACGATAGAAAAAAGTGACTATGGCGAGCCCGAAGATTAAATACTACTCATACTTGTTCTTTGAACGGGCTGTTGTTACTGAGCAAGCACGCTAGACAGTTGATTTATCGAAGCCTTAAATCTTCATCGACATATGTAAGTGAAAAATCAAAACATCACTTTTATTAATGAAACTTAATGTCAAACATAATTTATTTCACCTTTTGTGTGTGGTTAATAAACGTAAGAGCTTGCTAACCGCTTTTGCTAACTTGCTCTTTAAATTAGTTTGCAAATGAAAGATAACATTAACAAACATTTGTCGACGATGAGAGCACCATTGGACTTTGCCATTTTCTTTAATATATTTGTCAAATGTCGTCTGTGTAAATTCAGCACAACACTGCAAAAATAATATAAAATTATGTATTAAATGAAATAAACAATAGAACTAAGTTTAAAAGAATTATTTACAATATTTCTGCATCAATGCTAGATTTTTAAATGCAAACCGATAAATTAACTGTCATAGCCCAAATCTGTTATCGTTCATACAATTAATTTTGACTCGATTCGGTATCCCTGCCAGCTGTTTGTACGTACCTTGTTCTTCTTTTCTGTTTTCTCTCTATTTTTCATACTTTGACAGCTTAGATGTAAAGTAATCGCGCGCGCTAGTTCAACAATATCTAAATTGTTACTAATTATTGCATTACTAAAATGCTTAAACGTACATTTACTGGTAGCCTTAAAATCAAAGAGTCTGAGCTGAATCTCAACTTATCTTTGTTAGGTGGTCAAAGCTTTCGGTACGTATAAAAAATTAGCCGGTAATCTTGTTAAAATATAAAAAAAATCCTTACAGTTGGCGTAAAATCGACGATGATAGGACATCCAAATGGTGCGGTGTGGCTTACGATACTTACTGGGAGCTGACACAATCGGCAGAGGGTGTTAACTATGCTGCAACACCGGCGCCGGGTACATTGACTGCATGTGTTAAGGAACAGCAACCGCTACAGGAAGAATATTTTACACAGCTACTGGCACGTTATTTTCGCACAGATTTCGAGCTGACCCACCACATTGCCAAGTGGCGTTTGGCACACAAACATTTTGCCCAAATTGCTAATAGCTTAAATTCCGTTCGCATTTTGGAGCAGGAGCCGTTCGAGAATGTTTTGTCATTTATCTGCAGCCAGAATAATCATATTAAGCGGTAAGTCTTATATACCATTACATTGTGACACCGTTACCTCTAACATAACTATTATTCGCGGCAGTATCTCAGCTATGATACAGTGGCTTTGCGCACGTTATGGCCAAAAGATTGGACACTTGAATGGTGTCGATGAGTTTACGTTTCCTGCACTTAAATCATTTATTGAACATCAGAAAGAAGTAAGTGAATAACGCACTTAAGTGTGTATATTTATACATATGCTTCATCTTACTAATTATTATTTTTATTTTATTCTAGCTGGAATCCGAATTGCGCACTGCCAAATTTGGTTATCGTGCAAAGTTTATAGCACGAACAATTCAACACATAGAAGCACATGGGGGCGTTGCATGGTTTGATGAGCTACGCAAGTTACCCTACGAAGAAGCACGTCTGCAGCTGGTCAAAATGCCTGGCATTGGTTTTAAAGTAGCCGATTGCATTTGTCTAATGTCGCTGGGTCATTTGCAATCAGTGCCTATCGATACACATATCTTTAAAATTGCACAAAAAGAATATATGCCGCATCTGGTTAAAGTTAAAGCAGTTACACCTAAAATCTATGATGACATCTTGAAGCATTTTCAGCATGTATATGGGGACTATGCAGGATGGGCACAGGCGGTAAGTACGCCTCTTTTTGGCGTTTAGTATATCTTTACAATTAAGTATTACTAGATAATGGCCACATTAAGTATTTTACTAATTAGTTCAAGCTTCTTGTGGGTTCTTATTATGGCTAGACTTTACTAGAGATCAATATTTACATAATTTCTTTAATCTAAATAGTAAAGTATGGAATAATATGTCTTCCATATTAAAATCGTCGCTTATAACGCTTTAAAACTAGTCGTCACACGTCCTTTCATTAACAATAGCCTCACTACCAAATATCATCAAAATCATTTCGGTCGGATGTTATTTTTTCAAGTTGAATATTTAGAATCAAGTTAAATACAAGTGAAAGCGTGTTTCCTTTCCGAAAAAGATGCAAACGGTCTCCATATAAAATGCATTTAGGTTGCCAACGTAATATGTTAATTTTTGTTCCTTCTTAAAAACATTGTACATTAAAAACTTAATTTTTTCAAATAAGTTCTTTGTGCTCTTATACACACTTTGATGAGGTTATGTTGCACGGTCTCTAGACTTGAGTAACTATACAGTTCAGTATACTATGATACTTGATTCGGCTTTCAATCCTCTGCCTAAATTCTCGGCTTATGGCAATCGGGCACAGATAAGAAGATTTATTACCTTCTAGAAAGGTACTCCTTACCTTTGTAAGATAAAATAGCAACGCGTGCAAATAAGTAAGATAAGCGCTCTGTGGAGTACCACTTGTTGCTTTCAAATGCCTCACGAATGAGAAAGCGGTGATGCTCTTCCTCTTCACCAACATAATGAACTGCTTTCGAAGCAATTAGTGTTTGGTGTTTATGTGAGTAGTCATTCTTAATCACGTTATTCTCACGAGTTTTGCTCTCTCTCTTTCTCTCTTGTGAATGGCATAAAAAGTTGGATCCTCATGACCAAATGAAGGTCTGTCTATTTGTTTTCAGTGAGGTTTAATTTCGCAAATGTTCAGTTGAAGATACAAAAACTCTGTTCAGTGTCAGACCACCACGATTTACTGATAGTGAAAAATGTTTTCCTTGTAGCATCAAGAATAACTTGTCCAAAATGTGTTGTCAATCACCGCATAGCACGACAATGTTTTTTTGAAAAACAAATTTCTTTTTACTTTAAATAAAGCTAATGATTTGATAGTTAATTCATCTAGTTTAAATTTTGGCTGTCCGTGGTTCAGATTTGTCCATCAGGAGCTGTATAATATTGTTTTACCATCGGGTGCACACGTGCACATCCACTTTCTTCTAATACGATCAGTAGAAGCGAAATGAAAGCGTCTTGATTTTTAATGATCTTTAATTCTAGGAGATTTTAGTTAAGCCAATTTCTTTGTTGTCATCAATTTCTTAATTTGCGTGCAAAATGATGATGTTGTTAATTTTGCTAGAAACATCAAATTTGGCCTGTATTTACTTAATCCTTATAAAATATTCCATTTTGGTCCAGATCGGACCACTGAATGTGATAGCCCCCATTCAAATATTTGCCCTCCTTTCTGGGTTTAGGTATGTACAAATTTTTGTTGTTGTTAATTCAGATAGAACCACCGAATTTGGCATACTTTGCGTCAATCCAATTGGAAAGGGCTGTCCCCTATTGTTATATATGTAGATATGTTTGTGTGACGATGAACAACAAGATTTTAAAAACTATAAAAGAAAGAGCCTTCCATTAATATGTATATGTATATATATATATATATATACATATATATTTAATGTTTTACACTAATATGTACCAATAAAATGTCTTACACGAATTAAGATAGGAATATATACCCAATACATATTTGACGTTTAATGTGGGTACAGAGTAGCTCTAAGATACCACATCAACATGAATTTGCATATTTAAACGCTAAATCTGCTAATAAATTCCCTTTAATACTCAGAAGCAATAACAACATATCAGACAATAACAAATACTATAAGAACCTACATATTTGTATGACAAAATATCTTTTGTACAAAGAAATAATACATGCTCAAACTGGTATAAAAAAATAAATCCTAATAACACAAATATTTTAAACTTTACCTACTTACTTAAATGGCCGTCAACCGTCTTCCGGTCATGGTCGCATTTAGGAAGGCGCGTCTGCCTCCATAGTCCTATGCGCGCTGGCGCCAGTTTTTTTTAATGCCAAGTACGGAGAGATCTCTCCATACCCGGTCATTCCAACGCTTGCCCGGTCGTCCTCTATTTCGGCGTCCTAAGATCAAGTTAGTCTTTCATCGATTCGAATAAAGTGCCCAGCCCAATGCAGCCGCTGGAATTTTTTTTGCTGGATTGTGACAACCGAATAGCTCGTACAGTTCGCGGTTCGTACGGGACCTAAACTCGTCGCCGACTCTAATATGACCGAAAATCCTGCGAAGAATCTTCCTCTCAATCACGGTCCATGCCTCTGCGCAATACAATAGGACCGGGAGTGTCAGCGTCTTATAGGTCTTGATTTTTGTCTCTCTCGAGAGAGCTTTACTTATCATTTGCTTGCTCAGCCCAAAAAAGCATCTGTTTGCAAGCGTGATTCTTCGCCTGATCTCCAGGCTGACGTTGTTGTTGCTGATTATCTCGGATTCAAGATAGACGAAGTTTTCTACAACACTGAATTTTAAATTCTCTATTGTCACTGACTGTCCAAGACGTGATGACGGAGTGACAAAAGACACCAAGCACTTCGTCTTGTCCTCATTCCCCGCTAGACCCATGAGCTGAGACTGTTTATCAATCTCTGAGAACGCCATGCTGACTCGCCGTCCCTGCGTACCGATGATATCGATGTCATCGCCTTAAACCTCTTTTTGTTTTAAAGGGGTGAGGTTTTTCCCCACCCTGGAAACGCTTTGTTTATTAGATAGCGTCGTCATGTAAAGACGGACAATCTTTGCCGATATTTCTAGTGCAGACAGAGCGTCGAAAAACTTCGATCGTATCGGCGTGTCGAAAGCGGCTTTGTAATCGACAAATAGGTGGTGAGTGCCTTTGTTGAACTCAAGGGTCTTTTCCAAGATTTGGCGTTATGTGAACATTTGGTCACTGGTCGACCTTTTTGGTCTGAAGCCACACTGATATCGTCCTATCAGTGAATCCGTATATGGCTTCAGCCTATAACACAATACACGCGACAAAGTCTTATATCCAATGGAAAGAAGACTTATTCCGCGGCAGTTGGCGCAAATAGCGGACTGAGATTCCAGTCATTGGGTATGCGTTCATCGGACCATACCTTGCATAAAAGTTGGTGGATACTCTCAACCAACTCTTCGCCGCTGGTCTTAAATAACTCAGCTGGCAGCCCATCAGAGCCTGCCGCTTTGTTATTTTTCAGTTTTTAATAACTGAATTGACCTCGTTATAGTCCAGTGGCTCTACAATAGTGCCATCATTAACTGGTGTTTCCGGCGTTATTTCTCTATCGGCGGAATTGTGCGCTTCATCGCCTCCGAGTAGGTTAGAAAAATGTCTCCTCTATAAACTCGGTGATTCCTGTTCATCCGTAACCAGATTTTAATTGTCATCCTTACAGAAAGTTACTCCGGGCTTAAAACCTTCAGCTTGACCTTTTGACAGAATTTTCGAGCTTTTTTTCTGTCACATAACATCTCAACATCCTTAAACTCCCGCCTTTCTTGCTCCATTTTCTTGAGTCTGAAAAGGCATTTCCTCTCTCCGTTTCTCTCGATATCGCTCTCTAAGAGCTCGCGTTGCTCCCGACTACAGAGTTCGCTGATAGGAAGCGTTCTGCTCTGCAGTAGCATTGCGACACTCCTCGTCGTACCAAGTATTATTCACAGGTTTTGTATAACCAATGACATCCTTGGCAGCCCTATCCATGGAGCGGGTGATACGTTTCCACTGCTGACATATATGTTGGGAAGACGGAGAGGTTTCTAAGGCTAAAAATTTTTTCGGTAGAAAAAAAATTGAGTATGCCAAAAAGTTCATCAAAATTGGATAATAAATGACGATTGAATTTGAACGATCTATGATACTTCCGTCCCCCCTTTTCTATTCATACATAAAAAAATGTTTTATAAGGCACTTATTCGTGCAGTGAGAAGCTTGGTCAAAAGCTTGGGAAACATTTAATGTTTGTTAGGCGATCTACTCTTACTTGTTTCTATTGGCTTCGCCAAAGCCTTTGACCAATTTATGTTTCTCAAATAAAAAAATTGTAAATGTTATAGCTTGCTCTGAACCAAATCCAGTGGAAAATTGAATACTTCGCTGATATTCTTTATCAGTTGTCAAAACACAAAACATTTAAATTTTCCGTCCATACCAATGTTTACTCAAATAGTATGTAAGCGAACAGTGCAACTACCACAGTCCATTATTATCTATCACAAAGTATAAACATATATGTCTCCATATATGTATGTCGTAAAAACTAATGTCAATTCATATTAAAAATACTAGGAATCACGGTTACAAGAACAATCAAAAATTTTTATTGCAATTTGCTAAAAGACTTCATAAAATAAAATATATATCCAGAAAAAAACTGCCACACAACTACTTTAATTTGTTTAGTTAAACCATTTGTTGTATTACCTCTAGTTGACTACGGTCTACTTCGAAATCGACCCTAAATAAACTTAAACCTTTTTGACGTGCAGTATTAATGTTTGCACTTAGCGCTTTCAGTATTCGAAGCAAAAATTATGCGAATGTAAACTAGACAAATTTACGCGGCGCTGTTGGCGGTGGGGTTAGTATCGCCCCCTCCGATTTTACCAAACTTAACACGCTTACTTCTTCGATCCTCTTAACATGCATTAAATGCATGCAAAGATTTGACAAATTATGATTATCGCTTATATGCGGCGGTGGGGTATCGCCACTCCGATTTTGACCAAACTTAACAGGTTGACATCTACTGATACTCTTAACATGTAAACTAAATTTCATCTCATGCAAAGATATGACAAATTTTGATGATCGCTTATATGGGGGTGGGGTATCGCCCCCTCCGATTTTGACCAAACTTACCAGTTTCGCATTTTTAATACATATAGGATAGAAGGATTCTTACAGTTAATGTTAGTTCGACAGAAAGTTTCAAACGCATTACAGGCATAATAGATCCCCTATAAATTATATATATTCTTGATCAGTGTGATGCGATAAAATGGTAAAATATTTCCGTGTGTATTAGTGTTGTTGCGCAGTTTGCTTCATTTTTGAGCTATCTGCCTGAAGTCCGATGTAGATACTTTTTGAGCTAAGTATTCATATCAATGTCACACGCACCTCTACGAGCATCCCACTTACAATTCTTTCACTCACTTTTAAAACTTCGGTTTCACTTTTGTTTATGTAATGTGATTTGTTATACTCTAGCATTTAATACTTACACTTTTTTTCGAATTATGTCTAGGAGGCATACATCATATTCTACAAAGTATCGCTTACGAAGACTATTACAAACTATCATTTAAATAAAATTTTTACTTGTCAGGTACTATTTTGTTCCAGCTTGCAGCAGTTTCAGCAGTTACAGGCTGGCAATGAGACTGATGCGCCTAAGAAGAAGCGTCGTAAATAAGGAGTTAATGAAATAAATAGGTTTTAACATGGACCTGTGCATTTAATTGTTTCTACTTTTACCAGTAAATATTACGATTTTTTCTGTATCAACAATTTTTCGCAGCATAACTTCTTCGTTTGCCTTGGTACTTTGTTCCAGAAAAAATAAACTAAAACTAATTTACAGCATTTAAAGCAAATACAAATGCAAGTGTTCGTCAACTAAAGTTCGATATTTTTTAATCTGTAAGTATAGAAATTAATCAAGATATATTTTTGTATTTAGAGAGAATATGTTAGGGTTAACCGTCTAAATTACACACCTTGCTCTCAATGCGATTTGTTAATTAATTTTAATTTTCTCTCGATCGGAGGCAGTTTTCATTGCATTTCTAGTTGCTGCTGCTGCTGTTGCTGACCATATCGGCTAAGTAACGAAGTGTAGATGGTTGCAGCAACTTTAGCTGCTTAATATTTTCCTATCCATCGCCATGTTGAGTTTGATCCTCCTCGTCATGTTCCACTACTTTTTCAGTAGAGGGTATAAGCTGGAAGATGGACTTTAAAAATATATGTGCTGGAACCTATAATTAAAATTTAAAGGCGTTACCTTGAATTTGCGTGTTTTGCTTTCCTTATCGTTATCCTGTGGACTCTCCGATCCGTCTGTTGTTTTGATAAAGGATGAATAGAATGACGAAAAGCTGGAACCGTCCATATCGTCACTATTTCCATTGCTGTCGGTGTATTTCTGTAAAGCATAACACAAATTACGCGTAAGCAGATGTTTCTAAGATTGATCTTAGCCGATAAGGTTTACCTTTTGGTTACTTCGATTCGGGTGGTCTGATAAATAGTCGCCCATAACGGAAACGATTGGAGAATCAGCGACTTCTTTCTTAGACGAGTCCGACGGTGCCTAAAGAAAGTGAAAAATTGCATCTAAGTGTGACTGGTTTATGCTTTATAGAATAAGTAGAACGTACCACATTGGAACCAAGTTCAGCCTTGACAGATATCGCTTGTGATGATGAGTGCTGTAGTTGTGCAGGTGTGATGGAATGAAAGGCGCCTTGCTGTGTCTTCGACGTAGTTGTCGTGGGCGCAACCATTGACTGCATGAAACGGGAGAGAGAGATGGAAGCGCGTGTGTGAGTGCAAGAGAGTGAGCAAGAGAAAAAAAAAAAGTTGCATTGGTTATGCAAACACTAAACTAATTAAATTTTTGGCATGTATACCATTTTATTGTATGATGACTGTGTACAAGTGGGCTGATCCGGCAGAGGACGTGTATTCGCCACATGTGTGAACGGTAACGGCTGATACATCATGGCAGTGGCAGCAGCGGCAGCTGGATGTGTGTAGAAGACCGATGGATGCGGGTACACAACACCGGTCATATACTGCAATGCTAACGCCTGCTGCGAAGAGGTTGGCATTTCGCTGCGCTTACTCTGTACACTGTGCGTAGTATGAGTATGTCCATGGGCGTGGTTGTGGCCATGGCCATGAGTATGGGCATGTGACGGTGGACTTGCTGCAGCGGCTGAAGGTTGCGTCGATATATAATAGAATGTGGGAAAGAGGCTGTGTTGGGGCGAGAAACTGGTTTGTGCGATAGTTTGTGAACTGTGTACAGTTGGCGTAGTTATTCCCACCGAAAATGGGGGCCATAAATTTATGTTCTGTGTACATGAAATGCCGCTATTATTAAAAGGACCATTGTTTCCGCTTCCGGCGGCTCCGACTGTGCTGCTGTGTGGGGTCTGTAAAGGGCCAGTGCTGACGCCAACAGTACTGCAAATTTTATTTAGTGTAGCGCCATTCACATCGCCAACAATACTAGCGCGTGGTATATCCATAAGATTGGTGAGTGACTGTTTCGGTTTGTTCGCTTCACCTTCCCACGAATGTGAGCCGCCACGTTTAAGACCATGTCCCGGACCACTATACTCAAGCATTTTATCCGTTGTTGTAAATTTCTTGTTTTTTTCTCCCATGCGACCACGTGATTCACGATGTTTCTTAAGCATGCATTTTTCCATTTCGTCATTGTGTTTGTTCAGTAGCGACTCGGTAAGCGTGACGAGTGGTAGACTGCCGGATGAAGTACCAGTGCCTGCGTTGCTTGTATTGGTTACACTGCTCATGTGCACATTGCTACCCGAGGTAAAGTTGCCGGATGAACCGCTACCTCCGCTTCCTTCGAAACACTGAACCGGGCTGAGCGTGCTGCGTGCTTCAGCCGACGGTACGTAGGAAGGCTCTGTCTTCAGTGGCTCAAGTTCCACAGGCGCGGTGACAGGCTTGCTGTTAAAAAAGCGCAGCAAGTTCTCGTTGTAATTCAGCTGATTGTAGCTAGGTGGAGTCTCTGTCGAGCTCTTACTGTCGTAGTAATCGTGATGTGGCGATATTTCGCCGAGCATCACCGAGTCACGCTCCGAGACGGTCAACTCGTTTTCGTGTGGTAACTCCAATTTCAGATCGTTTCGAGACACCTCGTCCATGAGTGTTTCCATAAAAGACGCAAGTGCTTGACAACGTCGGGAGACCTCTTGCTTTACCGTGTCTGATGGTCGTGACACGGTTTCAGCAAGCTTTTTAACAATTTCCTCCTTAATTCGTGTGTAGCGCGTCTGCGCTTCTTCGGAAATCTTAGGCTTCGCGCTTGGGGATGTTTCGAAAACGTTGCATAGCTTCGGACCTGTTGAAAAAATGTTTGGATTTGAAAATAGTTAGTATTACTAGATTATGTATAAAATAACCTTGAAAAACGCGATGATGGCCGACTACAAACTCCAGTTTGCGCGACCATGGATTCACAAAACTGGTCCATTCTGTCTCGAGCAGCACATAGCAACCGTTCTGTATAAGAAAACGATATGGCTTGCTGCAAAATGAAGCGCCTGCAGTCTGCCCCTTTTTCATTACAGTCTCGTAAATATCCTTCATAATTAAAAGATCTTCATGATGATAGAAATCCATAATAGATCGTCCAATCAAATCTTGTGGTAAATAACCTAAAGCTGAAACAGCAGCGCTGTCGACGTGTGATATAATTCCCGTAGCAGTGTGACGTATGGCAAACTTGGGACTCTTCTGAGATAGAATCTCATCGGGCACTGAAAAATAAAAGAAAAGATCGAAAGATTAGTTATCTCCATTCTAATTATATATTTTGTCTTTTCGTCTCTCGCACCTTTGTAAGAGCTCTTAATGGGTGTGGCGCAGATGACCAGTAGCATATTGGTGCCATTTGATAGCATATAATTATCGGGACGCGCGTCCTCTGGCGCTTCGCGGAATGTCAGACCCAGCCTAAAGGGTTCATAATTTACGGTACGTCCAATGACACCAAAACCAGCGGTCTTCAATCCACGATAGCGACGCAACTGTACGCAAAATGTACTGCGTGCATCACGAGGCTGGCTGTTGCGTGAATCAGCAATTGGGATGCCTGTGGTTATTTGGCTGGCAAACGTAGCGCGATCCTTGGGATGCACAAAATCAATAAACGAACGTCCCAGCCACATGTCACGTGGAAAGCCGAGCACATCGGAAATACTGGGTGTAGTATATAGAACAATTCCATCATGCATTGAGATGACACAGCAGAAACTCTCCTCCTTCAACTTTTCTTGCTTGCTGACAGTAGATTCAAGCTTACCCGGCGCCGATTCGCATGTTTTCTCAGATTTGCCGCCATGATGTGTGGATACTAATGGTGAGTGCAGTAATATGTGGGATTAGTTTAACAACCATCAAACTCTACTATATAGACTTACTTGATAGCGGTGAAGGTGTTGGTAATTGCAATGATTTCTCCGATTTTGTCAGCTCCATTGTCTCTGATTCAAGAGGTTCACATTTGATTTCTTTGCTCTGGCTGACAATTGTTAAATTTTCGCATAATTGCAATGAGGTTCCTTCAATTTGCGCATCATGACTGGTCGTGGGTTGCTCCCCATCGTCGAGAATTTCGTGTGTAGTTATGGTAGGGGTCACTATTGTTTGTTTGGACTTTTTTTTCTTGCGTGATTTATCCTTGCCGCGCTTAATGACCATGTCACTGCTGTACGGGTAAAAGTTACGTAGATTAAAAATTTAATATTATATGACAATTCCAATGCGCTACCTGCTGGCCTGTGTTGATGGTTTACCTCCATAGCCACTGCTGCCAGATGAATGACTACCGCTTAGCCGTGATTTGGAACTGCCGCTGTTGTAATGTAGAAAGAGATGTGTTAGCAGTGTTAAAAAAATATAGCTTTAATCAGTATTCATACCTGCGCTGCGATTGACTGTTGCTACAGCTATTCGAATATGCTGAGTCCGAGACTTTTGTATTGTGTGTAGACTCTGTTGATTCACCTTCCATTTTGTTTAACTCTTTCTTGACTTTTCGATGTAAGCACAATTAAAATTCACTTTTATTTACTGTAAATGAAAGTAATTAAATAACTTATAAGGTAATTTATAAAAAATGTGTTATGAAATATTCCATCTGCTTTTAATAGTTATACCTAATAAATTACCGAGAAGAGCACGAGAAATAAATGCTTTGTTACGAACAAAGACAGCACATAAGTCGGAACGTTTTTTAAGAAAATAGAGACGCCATTATATGGAAACGTACATGTACAAGTACATTTAACATTAAGTTTTATTAGTAAATATTGATATCGTATAAATTGTACGTTTATATCGACATAAAGAGTTAAGGCCTAGATAATTCATCTGTCTAGTACACTTTAGAGTGTAAAGATTATTGAAACTACGGTTTTCCCGAAGTTTACATTTTATATTTGAAGTTTACGTTTTATTTTTGTATATTTTACGTTTTATAAGTTTTGAAAAGTACCACGTAAAAAGATGTTCAGGATTTTCTTTAAGTACTTAACCATAGTGGTACGTTCTGTGTTTAGCTAGATTATTTTTAGGTTTAAACATACCCAAAAATCTCAGATTAAATTTTCGAAATTATTGCAATTATTCCCGACCATGATGATGAACACCATTGTAAATGACAGACCAGATCATTGAAGTAAGCTACACCTTTTTGATGACAGACTAAGTGACTGCATTCAGTTTTTTTTCATGTCAAAGTGCATTGCTTGCGCTTGTAGATTTTTTGTGTAAAAATCTTCATTTCAATGCTACTATCACGAAGTAGCTGAAATATGCCATGCCTCGTCCGGCGTATTTTTATATACCTTGTATCTAAAGTACAGACAATAATGATATTTACAAAGATGATGGTCGTACTATTACGACCCGGCAGCATTATAAATTGTTTTTCCATTTTTTCAAACAAAAGCCAGAATAAGCAATCGTTTGTCTTTGTTGTTTTCTGCATCATACGCTATGTAACACAAAATCGACTTTTGTACTCTGCATCATCTTTGATAATCGTCGATACAGGGCACACATAAAATGTTATAAACTCGATCTACGAAGAGAATATTAATGTTTAAGTTTGGAAGCTCAAGCTTTAAGAGTACCGAGTTCTAATTTTTCATATATCGAGACGACGAATTTGGTGTTTCAAGCACATCATGAATGTTTCTGTTGTTAATAATGAGGTAGATATAATTGTTCGAGGCACTTACTGCGCCTTAAAGTTGTATTCCGAAAGACCAGAGTGGTAATAAAATAGCATTGTAAATAAACTCGGGTACCCCAACTTAAGTTTCGATTAACAACATAGATACTGGCTTTTGCCGTAATCTAAAATTTAATTGCAGTCTCTTAGCCCTAATGTAATGTGAGTCATATGTTAAGAGTCTAGCCAATCGGAAGTGCTTACAACTGGTATAGGAAGAGCTACTTGGCACGCTATGCCTAGGAATTGTTACACTTATTAAAAAGGCCCCAAAAACTACTGGCATCTTGGAAGTACGCCTGTCTTATGGTTGGTCTCTTGATGTATTTGCTGGATCTCAAAATATTATGAAAGGCGTTTTGGTTCAGCTTCCGCTAAGAACTCATGAAGGTATTGTTAACGAGGTCTCAATACTTGAGCTCTTTGGCATATATATTACAATCAATCTTATTCCCTGCACCTATAACAAATCTGCTACTCATTCTTTCTGATGAAATATGTTTAGGCTCATGCTGTTGCATGAGGAACATAAGCTGCAAGTACATCATCACCAGTTAGAGTGCAACGGTTTGGGTGATTTATGATGATTAGTTCATATGTAATTGACTTTGAAAAATTATTGTCGGTTATAGTTTCTGATAAGAATAGGACGACAATGTAATTTGTTTTGACGAACAGACCTGCAGAAGTAGGTTGAAGTAGATTAATGGTTCAACCGAAATGTTTCTTTGATTGACAGATGACAAATGAATTAAAAAAATACAAGTTCGAATCCATGTTTTACTTTATATATCAATTTTCTACCTATCTGCCTGGAACGTAGTATTTAGTGTACGCATCTAGAATATAGAATACCCATATCAAGATGCCAAGACAAATTAAAAAAAATTTCAATGAGCATCTACACGTTTGTTGCAGTAACTCTCCCATGTCCAGTACGCCCATCGAATCTCTCGGCGAGAACCTCGCTTTTATCACGGCTGCAGTCATAGCTGTCGAAACAGCAACCTTAAAGCGCGGTCTTGATCCTTGACAATTTAAAAATCAGTTGGCCAGTGTTATGTCGAACTGTAGAGTGGCGGCGACAGTGATGCAGATGCACGGAGATATGGCGTAACAGTTTGGGGACGTAATCAACGCACAACTTTGTCATATTCAATTTATATGTAACGAAGTGAAGCGATACAACACAATTGTACTCGTTTGGCGGTCAGAATTACACAAATCTCGCACACAGGATACATTTCCTTCAGTTTGGCTAGTTGAAGTCCTTTCAGACCAGGGGTTATTGTTTATCCTTTCGTGATTCTCCTTACGCTTCTGCAAATACAATAGAGCAGTGAAGACCACAAGTACCTTACCAGCTGGTACCATTATATCATTGGTTCATTTCAGAAGTGTTGTACAACAACAATTGCTTGTTGATGTACATCACGAATATCTGGGGGTCTATCTAGACAGGCGACTCACTTTCAAGACGCATATCAGCAGATTAGTGAAATCTCTCAGTGAAAGGATACGCAAACTGGAGTGGCTCTTGAACAGCAATAATAAATTATCTTTGTTGAACAAAGTTAACGTGAACAAAGTTAACGTGAACAAAGCCATAATTGCACCTGCCTGGCGGTACGGGATGCAAGTTTATGGTATTGCTGCTAGGTCGCATCTTGATAAGATCAGAATCCTTCAAGCAAAGGTCCTACGAAAATACTCGGGCGCCCCTTGGTATATAAGTTTTTAAAATAAACTTGTAAAATTCCGGAGCAGTCCTAGTTGAATGCAAAAAACACGAAGTCTCTATCTATTACCGTTTCCGAGATCCTTTCGTTCATACGGACGGCCAGACGGACAGACGGACATGTCTATATCGACTCCTCTATCGCTCCTGACCATAATGGGGGTAATGGTAATGGGGGTCTCCGATTATTATTTCTACCTGTTACATACATTTGCACAAAACCAATAGGCTCTTGTACCTTCGGTACAGGGCCTAACAAGTAAGAAAATTACAGTCGGGCGTAACCGACTGTAAGAGGCCCTGCACCAGTACAGGTCGCCTAACAAACACATTAAATGCTTCTCTAGCTTATGATCAAGCAGAGAAAATCAAAAAGGTAGGAAATTAATAAAAAACAAGTAAGAAAATCACAGTCGGGCGTAACCGACTGTAAGAGGCCCTGTACCAGTGCAGGTCGCCTAACAAACACATTAAATGTTCCCCTAGCTTATGACCAAACACATGACCACTTCTCTCTGCACGACTAAGTGCCTTTTAAAACATTTTTTTATGTATGAAACGAAAAGGGGGGTCGCTCAAATTCAATTGCTTATAAAATCGTCATTTATTAACCGATTTTGATGAACTTTTCGGATTTTTGCTAAGAAGGACGATATCTCTATACTGGCATACTTACTTTTTTTTGTGCCGAAGAAATTTTTACCCTTGGGGGTGATTTTATGGGGAAGGGGGGAGGGGCAAGTTTTTAAAATAAACTTGTAAAATTCCGGAGCAGTCCTTGTCGAATGCAAAAAACACGAAGTCTCTATCTATTGCCGTTTCCGAGATCCTTTCGTTCATACGGACGGCCAGACGGACAGACGGACATGTCTATATCGACTCCTCTATCGCTCCTGACCATAATGGGGGTAACTTTGGGGGCTCTCCGATTATTATTTCTACCTGTTACATACATTTGCACAAAACCAATAGGCTCTTGTACCTTCGGTACAGGGCCTAAAAATGAAGTCAGTCTATCATTCTGCCATATGACTCGCTCTGGGAGCCTTTAGATCCACACCAATTAATAACCTTCTCTTTGAATCTAATATTATGAATTTAGAATGTAGAAAAGAAATGAACACCGTCAATCTAATTAAATCTAATTAAGTCTATTCAACATTTTAAAAGCAAAAAAAGTTCAAAGATACCCCTCTTCATTACATCGTGCTATTGAACTTAGCAAAGAACTTTATTTACCAGTCAAACCAATATCATTCAAATCCACAACCCGCCATGGTCATTTAACGTCACATCACAGAACACTGTGCTTCACACACTTCCCAAATCGACAACACCTCCAACAATAAGTTATTCTAAAAAGTTAGAGTTGATCCACATTAGAAATAACACTTCAATTTGCTTACGTAAGCACAGTGCCCCACACGGCATAACAGCAGCTTTCTACATACTAAAAGTTCTTGAAAGTACATCTCCGGATTATTAAGAAGCGTAAAAGTAGAAGGTTTTGGACAATGATTACACAGTTTGCACTGCCTTGTTTCTTTATTACTTTAGACAGAGTAAAAAATTTGTATGGAGTGTATCCATAAAAGTAGACGGGGCACGCCTATTGCTATACCGCACGCAAGATTAGTCTGTAATAGCCATCAGCGGATCATATTTTTGTGCAACACTCAACAAAAAAAGTAAGAATGTTGTAGTCGTAATTTCATAGAAATAAATAAATAGAAAAAAAATTAAAAAATTTTATGGAGGGCGTTGTGGGCATGGCATCGCTACATTTGCCACTTTATATGCATACATATGCATAAGATAATTCTAGTCTGCCACGCCTCCATACAATGCATTTGCACTAAATGTATCCTAATGCTAAGTGTAGGATTTACAAACGAAAAAAAAAAACAAAAAAAATGTTTATGTAAAAATATAACTTGTTTTTTAATAATATTTGAACCAATTTTTTCAGCTGAATAGTTTTAAAAAACGTGTATATGAAAGACAAATAGCTGTGTGGTGGACTTGGCAACTGAATCTAAATTGGCAAACTTTAAGTCAATGTAACGACGTCACAGTCGGGTTCACTGTTCACTGGCCGTTCAAGATTCTTCTCAAGAGCCTATTGGTTTTGTGCAAATGTATGTAAAAGGTAGAAATAATGGTCGGAGTGATAGTGGAGTCGATATGGCCATGTTCGTATGTCCGTCCATATGAACGAAAGCATCTCGGAAACGGTAATAGATAGAGACTACGGGCTTTTTGCATTCGACTAGGACTTCGGAATTTTACAAGTTTATTTTAAAATTTATAAGGCACATATTCGTGCAGTGAGAAATGTAAGGCACTTATTCGTGCAGTGAGAAGTGGAAGCAGCAAAATACTTTTCATCAGCACCATTTTTAGGCCCTGTACCGAAGGTACAAGAGCCTATTGGTTTTGTGCAAATGTATGTAACAGGTAGAAATAATAATCGGAGACCCCCCAAAGTTACCCCCATTATGGTCAGGAGCGATAGCGGAGTCGATATAGACATGTCCGTCTGTCCGTCCGTCCGTCCGTCTGGCCGTCCGTATGAACGAAAGGATCTCGGAAACGGTAATAGATAGAGACTTCGTGTTTTTTGCATTCGACTAGGACTGCTCCGGAATTTTACAAGTACACTTATTCGTGCAGTGAGAATTGGTCATAAGCTAGGGAAACTTTTAATGTGTTTGTTAGGCGACCTGTACTGGTACAGAGCCTCTTACAGTCGGTTACGCCCGACTGTAATTTTCTTACTTGTTTTTTTTTTGTTGAAATTTATCAAAAATTACGTCATGTGAAAATAATATAATTTTAGTTTCTTTCCTTCGTTTCGGCAAATTACTTTAATGTGCCCGGTATTGTTTCTGCATTTTCCTATCTTTGTGACATTAAGCCTTAAAGGACAAATTTTGACTGTTCTAACTGCAGAAGAAAACTTTTGTCTCGTTACAATGATTTTGACCACATTTGCGTAGATGTTTTGCTGTTAGAATGGGTTCATTTCGCGCAGCACCTCTATTAAAATTTGCTCCTACACTGTCGCAGGCTCCCTTACCATGCGTTGTAGCACGAAATTGCCATTCTGCGGGTATTTCAAAATCTTTTTCGTGATTTTTGAGGTTGAGAAGTCACTTTTTTTCAAAATCCTCCTCCTCAGTAAAATAGGACTATTTTTTAGGCTCAAAATGATCTAAGTTATCAGATACGACTGCCATAATTTTGTGATTACATTCTTTGTAATATATAACAACTGTAAAGACAGTTGCTTTATCGTTGTTCCAGTGGAATGATTAAGTTGAATTCCGGACAACGAAATCATAATTTTCTGCGAAATCCATGCTTTCCAGAAATCCCCCAGACAATTTTTTTTTCCGATTTAAATTTTTGCAAACGTTCACAGAGATCATCAATGCACTCATCAACTGTCATAATAAAGGTCTAAGTTCATGAGTAATTCGACCCCATGAAATGGGGGCTGCAGTAAGAATTTGAATTTGTTCATATTTATTTTGGGAATTCTTGATTTTTCTTTTAGTTGTTTAAGAACTGCAACACCTGCTTTGTGGTAATCATCATTACACAAATCCAATTTTATTTTGTTTGCTTCTGAGGACATTCATAATCATCAGACGAATTTTTTTCGATTTGTTCATTTTCCTAGAAATACATTTCAGAATTTTCGAATTCAATTCAAAACTGCAGTTTGAACAAATTTTTGAGCCTTCGAGAATGTCTGCATACTTATTCTTAAGATTTAGAGGAAATGGACGCTAATTGTTTTTTTTGTTTTGATTTTCAATTTCAAAGGATTTGCACCTTTAACCTTCCAATTTATGGGATACTTTTTCGGTGCCTAATTCTTTACTAATAAAAGTGTACGAAAGGATAAAATGAATTAGAAAAGAAAAATGGCTTATGGCTTATCGTGCGGCATCACTTGTTATGATATACTTTGTCGTTAATAAATCGTCAATTTTTTAAAAGTTTGAAGTTAACAATTCCACGCACCATCTCTTGGTGCTAAGCCAGATTCGTAAAATTTCCCTCATCTACCTTCATAAAACAAAAAAATCAAAAATGTCTTACAAGTTTTATTACTACACCATAGGACAATTATTTCCCCAAGTATCATTTCGATACAAGATGTTGACTTTCAACTTAGGACATTTTACGTGAAATGAGACATCTATATTGCTAGTGGACCCGGCTTGCGTTGTTACGCCCCACTTTGTCCTTTTGTTAAGTCGAGAATGAAATTTTTCAAGCCTATTTTTACAATATTTAATTTATCTTGGCATGCTAAGCTTTTAAGTTGACCCTGCGTACTCTGCTACGCAACGCTTTGTGTTTGTCTTTTTCGAGTCCACAACACAACATGTATCTAGTGACTATATATTGTCCTGATACATGCTGTTAGCTTTTATCGCCGTATCACTGGCTCCTACTCACCACACCCTCTCCCGTGACAATCATGTAGTGATCTTCTTTTGATATCTTTCTTTCTTTAACGTATTAAATATGTATATCGCTTATATGGGCCTGGCGCACCGCCCCCTCCGATTTAAATAAATATACCCTATATTACTCCTTAAAACATCAGCTATAAGGCAGTGAAAGTCCCGTCTAATATAAAAATAAGATTTTTAGCTGCTTCAATAAATTTGATTTTCAGTTACTGCGGATAAATACCTACATTAGGTTTTAATTGTTAAAGAATATTTTTCAATAGCACAAAAGAAACGAAAAAATGGTACAGCAACTTATCTATTTACTATATACATCTCTCGCAATATAAAGCTCTCATTAGTTACAAGAGAGAAGATATCCATAGGTTGTAATTATTTCACCATGCTCATTTTACCATTGTTAGAATAATTTTTATATATACATATAGATATTCATTAGACAAGGAAAAGAATCCGGTTGTGTTTGGTCAAAATCGGAAGGCACGTTATACATCCTGCCAGTGCCCGTACATACAGAGTATGTCGGGCTCGATCTTCCAAAAGGAAGTGATGCTGCTCGCTTACGCCGATGACATCGATATCATCAGTACGCAGGAACGGCGAGTCAGCCAGGTGTTCTCAGAGATTGAAAAACAGTCTCGGCTCATGGGTCTAGCGGTCGGATTCGGTTGGATTGGTTTTAAAATCCCTCGAGCAAAACACCGGTGTCACGGAAAGTCGAGAGATTTCACTTTTCGCACATTTTTTTCGGAAACAGCTGGGGATTTGTTGTCAGGGCTGTCAGCACTATAACAATTATGTGTGTTATTATTTTCAATTTCGATTTATTTGCTTAGTTGGGGGGAAAAATTCAAAATAAAAATTGTTTATAATAAGAGACGAAATGTATATATGTAATTTTGAAAGTACATTACAACTAAAAAAAGCAAATATTTTTAAATATTCTGCCAGCCAACTTGAATAATTTATACGAAAACACTATGATATGCAACATAATTGCGATTTGCTGTGGCTGTCAACTCGCATATGTTACTTGCAAACACACAATAATAGCATCAAGATAAAACCAAATTAGTTCTTAAAGATAAAATAAAAATGCCAGTTGCCGGCTTCCAAGCAATAGATTTCCTTCGTAGAAGGCAATTGGGTGAAGCGGGTGGAGTGCATTCAATTATAAAATGTAAATACTTTTCTTCTTTTTTACTAGTCATTCTCTGTCTATTTATTGACGACATGCCAACTTTTTGCAATGAACTCTTTACAAAAATGTATGTTTAAATACACATTTAATGTACACTAAATTAAAAAAATAGAAATACCACAATATATATTTAAATTTTAGTTCACATATAAGAAAGAAACATAAGAAATTGATTAATTCATTAAAACAAACACTCCGAATGATTTTATTTTTTGCTTTTAACAAGTTGGCATTAAAATGCTCGGGTGGTTTTTGGTTGGTTTAATAAAGTGCAATATTTGACGAGATGTTTACTAAAATACAAAGTAATAAATTAAATCTAACGAAATGTTTATAAAAAATAATGCAAATTGATTCGAAAGTTAACTCTTTTCGAGTTTTTATCACTATCTGAATTTAACACCATTTATTAAAGCTACAATCTACTAAATCCCTCATGCAAACGTAAGGGATTTCAAACCAATCAAAGGATGTTTCCGTGACACCGGGAATTAGAATTTGGTTGGAATAGAATGTTCGTGTTATGGCCGAATGCCTCAATGTGCGACGAGCAAAGGTAGACCAACCCGTCTCTACGAGTAGATCAAGAATATATATATGTATGTACACATTCTTTATGATGTCTACGATTTTTCCGTTAAGGCGTTACAAGCTTTCTGACTAATGTACATATGTATATGTAATACACACTACGCGTGTTATGCACTTTCTAAACAATTTCAATGAACTTCGTAATGGCATAAAAGTTTCAGTTTCACATAAGCTAACGTTTTTCCCTGTTTTTATCAACGTGCATTTCTCATTGCATTCCCGGGTGCATTGTTGTGCGCCAAGTTTATTCGTTTGTGCTTTTGTTCTTGTTCCTCTTGCATGAAGAACTTCAAAGCTGTTCTCTCAATTAATAGCTGTAAAGAACATGATAAAAATCACTCTCATCGTTTCCCGCACTATTCAATAGAGAAAATGCAACAGAGGCTCTGTTGCAATTTTTCTCTCACACGTTTTAGGCGACGTGACAGTTTTATTTACGTAAGTTGTTTTTGTTGTTGCTATTTTTGCTTGTCTTTCTGCATAATAATATGTAATGTAAATTGCAAAGTGCGGGGAAGGGAAAGAAGTCTTGCAACAAACAGACTCATTCAGACGGACATACCCACAGTGTGTTTTAAAAGTGTGTGGCCCATCAAATATTGTAACATAAGTTGAGTGATTTACGCACTGTATTATAATAGAAGTAGTGCTAGGCAGCTGCGTATCTTTTGTGCATAGGAAAAGGTTCGGCTCGTACACATACATGGACCTCGAGCCTGCAAAACTACAACATAAAATATAAGGTCGTCAAAAATCATCAATATCATACATGAAAACTTTTTTTTCCTTCGGGTCTTTCTGTGTTCCTATATATTGAAATGTTTGAAAAAAGTCGGAAGAATAACAAAACAAACGCCCGTAAAGAAAACGACTTCGTCTCTGTTGTCTCACACATAAACTCAATTCCAATGTTCGGAGCATTGTAATAGAGTATAGTGGTGTATGAAGAGTTCTTTTATGCACAAGTAAAATGGAGATAGTTTTATGAGCATCAAACTAGTCAAAAACTTAAATAAAAATACTTTTTTTTTTGGATCGTCTATCATATAGTACGTTTATACGATGAAGTTATTCATGAAAAAATTTCATGAAAAGTCAAACAAAGTGCGTATAAACTTATTCATGAAATGTAGTTTATCATGAAAACATTTCGTGAATTTTTTTCTATTTCATGTATTGTTTCCGTCGTTGCCACCTTATAATTTTGATGTTGTATGACAAATGTGAATTGTATGACACTCTTTTGGCGCCAAATTTGAATTTGAGCTGATTTTGTTTTGTTTTCAGTTTCGAATAGCGGCAACCAGCAAATTAAGATAAATTGGACGTTTTTTATATCCCTCTGCATTATATAGTATTTCATATTTAATTGTAAATTAATTTGAAAAGTTTTGCATTTTATTTTTACTGATATATGTTTCCTCCTCGTTTAACAGTGGAAACTTTCGGTTCGATTTATGAAGTTGTAAGTGCAGTGTAAACGGTGTTTTTGTGAATTTATGAAATGGGTTATTTCATGAAATCTGTCGTATAAACGTAATAATTAATGCTTACAAAGCAACCACTTAAAAGTGTATGGGGCTAAATCTGAAAGATGGCAGAGCAAGCCAATTTTTGAATTTGTGCACCAATTGTACAGTCAAAATCTTAAACAAAATTTTAATTGTAAATTGCCGCCAAAAATACACCCGATACAACTGTGTACTTTTAAAACAGTTTTAGTATAAAAATTGTATATCGAATTAGAATTATAACTAAATTTTAATTTTAAAAAACCCGCGATCTTGAAGTTAACCACAAAAAAAAAAACAAGTAAGAAAATACAGTCAGGCGTAACCGACTGTAAGAGGCCCTGTACCAGTTCAGGTCGCCTAACAAACACATTAAATGTTTCCCGAGCTTATGACCAAACACATGACCACTTCTCACTGCGCGAATATGAATGAAAAGAAAAGGGGGGGTCGTTCAAATTCAATTGCTTATATAGGGGCAAAATTTTAAAATAAACTCGTGAAATTCCGGAGCAGTCCTAGTCGAATGCAAAAAACACGAAGTCTCTATCTATTACCGTTTCCGAGATCCTTTCGTTCATACAGACGGACGGACAGACGGACATGTCTATATCGACTCCTCTATCACTCCTGACCATAATGGGGGTAACTTTGGGGGGTCTCCGACAATTAGTTCTTCCTGTTACATACATTTGCACAAAACCAATAGGCTCTTGTACCTTCGGTACAGGGCCTAAAAAATAGTCAAAGCTGTTACACAATAATAAAATAAATTGTATGATATACTGGCACAAAAAAGAATTTAATAATATTTTTGCGTTATCATTTAAGGTAGTTAAAAATACTCTATTTTGCGCACACAACTTTTAATAGACACTGTACATTTACTTATTCGTCTTTAGGACAATTTAAAACACTTATCAATGCTTGCTCGCTCTCACTCTCTTTTAGTGCTTTTGTGACTACATTCTATAATTTTTTGCTTAGAATTGTAATAGTTTTTGTATATGTTTATTTTATATGTATTCGTACATACATATATATGTACATATAATGTGGTTACATAAACAAATCCGGCAGTTAAAAACAGAAAGTGTGCGTGAGTAAACTAGTCGGCACAAATATTTTTTTTTTTCGTTTTTATAGGGCACATCACGTAAATCGAAAGGGAAATTCGATTGTATTGGTTTTAAAATCCCTCGAGCAAAACCCCGATGTCACGGAATATCGAGTGATTTCACTTTTCGGACACATTGTGTGTTATTATTTTCAATTTCGATTTATTTGTTTAGTTGGGGTCAAAATTCTATATATAATATATTTTTATAATAAGAGAAAAAATGTATATAATTTTGAAAGTACATTACAAATAAAAGAAAAGCAAATATTTTTTTATATTCTATTTGCCAATTTGTACAATTTAAACGACAACACTATTCTATTCTATTGTCTATTTATTCACGACATGCCAACTTTTTGCAATGAATTCTTTACTAAAATGTTTGTTTAAATACACATATATTGTGCACTAAATTAAAAAAATAAAAATAGCACAATCTTTATTTAAATCTTAGATCACATATAAAACATAAGAAATTTAATAATTCATTAAGACAAACACTCCGAATGATTTAACTTTTTACTTTTAACAAGTGTGCAATACTGTGCTCGGTTGGTTTTTGGTACAAAGTAACAAATTAAGTCTAACGAAATATTTATAAACAAGTAAGAAAATTACAGTCGGGCGTAACCGCCTGTAAGAGACCCTGTACCAGTACTGGTCGCCTAAAGGCCTGTTGTCGCATACAACAGAAACTGAAAATGATTTTTAGTTTTTGTTGTACAATTATTCAGTTGAAATTTCAGTAGGAGGTTGCGGCATAAAACCGAAACTGAACTGAAACTAAATGTCATTTTTCATCACTTTACATTTTTATCAGGATTGTATTTTGTATTTTTCTGTCATTCATTACTGAAAGAAATCAAAAGTACTTTTTTCAGTTTCATTTGCTAATGTACTGAATTCAGTTTCAGTTGCTGCGAACGACTGAATTCTTAAATTCAGTTTTAGTTTCAATTTCAGCTGCTAATGTACTGAATTCAGTTTCAGTTGTATGCGACAACAGGCCTTAGCAAACACATTAAATTTTTCCCTAGCTTATGACCAAGGTTATGACCACTTCTTACTGCACGAATAAGTGCTTTATAAAACCTTTTTTTATGTATGAAAAGAAAAGGGGGGACTGAAGTATCATAGGTCGTTTAAATTCAATTGCTTATAAGATCGTCATTTATCATCGGATTTTGATGAACTTTTTGGATTTTGGCTTAGAGGGACGATATCTCTATACTGGCATACTTAATTTTTTGTGCCGAAGAAATTTTTAGCCTTGGTGGTGATTTTATGGGGAAGGAGGAGAGATAAACTTGTAAAATTTCGGAGCAGTCCTAGTCGAATGCAAAAAATACGAAGTCTCTATCTATTACCGTTTCCGAGATCCTTTCGTTCATTGAGACGGACAGACTGACATGGCTATATCGAATTCTCTATCACTCCTGACCATAAGGGGGGTAACTTTGGGGGTCTCCGACCATTATTTCTACCTGTTACATACATTTGCACAAACTCAATAGGCTCTTGTACCTTCGGTACAGGGCCTAAAAATAATGGAAATAAATTCGAAAATTAATTCTGTTCGACTTTCTATCACTACCTGAATCCATTAATTAAATTAATTAAAGCTGCAATCTACTAAATCCCTCGGGCAAACGCGAGGGGTGTCAAACCAACAAAAGAATGTCTCCGTGATGGAGCATCACCCTGTTGCAGGAAAAATGATACTCCAATCAGCTGTATCTTCAATGAGTGTTGTTTTGTGCTCTAACAACACAGTGCAACTCAACAACTTTTACTCAATATTTTATTATTGTAATAAAATATCAATAAAGTTTTAGTAGCAAAGTAAATTGATTGTCGCTAGATAAAATGTACGCGAACAATTCTACAAAGATTTTGTCAAAATACTAATACCATGAACAAATTTTATTCGTTTTGTTCATAATTTTCGCACTATTATTTAACGGTGCAAAGCATGATCTGATAGTTTTTTTTCAAAATAAGTATGCGAAATCGTGTATATGCCATTTAGTTCGATTTTTTCAAAGTAGGTTTTTAGGCCCTGTACCGAAGGTACAAGAGCCTATTGATTTTGTGCAAATGTATGTAACAGGTAGAAATAATAATCGGAGACCCCCAAAAGTTACCCCCATTATGGTCAGGAGCGATAGAGGAGTCGATATAGACATGTCCGTCTGTACGTCCGTCTGGCCGTCCGTATGAACGAAAGGATCTCGGTAATAGATAGAGACTTCGTGTTTTTTGCATTCCACTAGGACTGCTCCGGAATTTTACAAGTTTATTTGAAAAACCTAATTCATATTCGCGAAGTGAGAAGTGGTCATACGCTTGGTCATAAGCTCGGGAAACATTTAATGTGTTTGTTAGGCGACCTGCACGGGTACGGGGCCTCTTACAGTCGGTTACGCCCGACTGTAATTTCCTTACTTGTTTTTTATTTAAGATATTGCATACTTGCATAAATTGCCATACTTACATATTATATTATATTGTAATTATAATTATATTACCTATTTATTCAAATTTAACCTCCGTTTCCATAAGGCACATCTCAAAGATGATTTAATAAAAGTCAAAAAAAAAATGTAGATGTTAAAGACGATGCCCGCCGCCCTAGACTCCCCAGTACGTCAACAACCGACAAAACCGTTAAAGCAATGAACCAAATTGTTATCGGGATAAATGCCGCAATGCTGGAAAAGCTCAAGGCCATACCAACAATTGCATATCAGAAGTGCATCGAGGATTGGGAAGAATGTTTTCACAAGTGTACTGTATCTGATTGGGATTACTTTGAAGTTAATAAAAGCGTGCTAAAACAAAAACAAGTTAAACTTCAGCCACTTCTATTCATTTGCGAAAATTTTAAATAAACGTTACAGTGATCAAAGCATTTGTACACTCTGTACACAAATTGTGCGGTGGGACCACCAGGAACTACCGCTCCTATACAAAGCTTATTAAAGCAAATAAATGAAACTAATGATTTTTTTTTTAAATAATAACTATTTTAAAATTGGACTTCCACAAACAATGGTGAACCCAAAAAGTCTTTACAAAACCTAAGGCCTAGATAGCTTAACTGTTACGAATACTCACTAACAATAAGTAATACTAATTTCGAGCATAGCTGAGCTGAAAGCAAGTTTGAAGAGTATCTAAGCTTCTGTTCCACCGAACCATATAGTTGCTATAAAACTTGAAGTATCGTGTGAATGGTATTGATTGAGATTCAGTTGAATCGGATTTTTAAAATGTTCATTTAAGAAGATTCTTAAATTTGTATGGGTGATTTATTAGGCCCTGTACCGAAGGTACATGAGCCTATTGGTTTTGTGCAAATGTATGTAACAGGTAGAAATAATAATCGGAGACCCCCAAAGTTATTCCCATTATGGTCAGGACCGATAGAGGAGTCGATATAGACATGTCCGTCTGTCTGTCCGTCCGTCTGGCCGTCCGTATGAACGAAAGGATCTCGGAAACGGTAATAGATAGAGACTTCGTGTTTTTTGCATTTGACTAGGACTGCTCCGGAATTATACAAGTTTATTTTAAAAACCTGCCCCTCCTCCCCCTTCCCCATAAAATCACCCCAAAGGCTTAAAAATTCTTCGGCACAAAAAAAAGTAAGTATGCCAGTATAGAGATATCGTCCTTCTTAGCCAAAATCCAAAAAGTTAATCAAAATCGGTTAATAAATGACGATTTTATAAGCAATTGAATTTGAAACCTAGCCCCCCCCCCCCCCCCCCCCCCCCATTTCGTTTCATACATAAAAAAATGTTTTAAAAGGCACTTAGTCGTGCAGTGAGAAGTGGTCATGTGTTTGGTCATAAGTTCGAGAAACATTTAATGTGTTTGTTAGGTGACCTGCACTGGTACAGGGCCTCTTACAGTCGGTTACGCCCGACTGTGATTTTCTTGCTTATAAAATCGACGACAACTTTATACTGGTATACTCAATTTTTTTTGTGCTGAAGAAATTTTTACCCTAAGGGTGATTTTAGAGGGAAAGGGGGGAAAGTCCAAAATTTTAAAATAAACTTGTAAAATTCCGGAGCAGTCTAGTCGAATGCAAAAAACACGAAGTCTCTATCTATTACCGTTTCCGAGATCCTTTCGTTCATACGGACGGACAGACGGACATGTCTATATCGACTCCTCTATCACTCCTGACCATAATGGGGGTAACTTTGGGGGGTCTCCGACCATTATTTCTATCTGTTACATACATTTGCACAAAACCAATAGGCTCTTGTACCTTCGGTACAGGGCCTAAAAACAAGTAAGAAAATTACAGTGGGGCATAACCGACTGTAAGAGGCCCCGTACCAGTAAAGGTCGCTTAACAAACACATTAAATTGTCCCGAGCTTATGACCAAGCTTATGACCACTTCTCACTGCACGAATAAGTGCCTAATAAAACATTTTTTTATGTATGAAAAGAAAAGGGGGACGGAAGTATCAAAAATCGTTTAATTTCAATCGTCATTTATTATCCGATTTTCATGAACTTTTTGGATTTTGGGTCAGAGGGACGTTATCTCTATACTGACATACTCAAAATTTTTAGCTTTGCTGGTGATTTAATGGGGAAGGGAGGAGCAAAATTTTAAAATAAACTTGTAAAATTCCAGAGCAGTCCTAGTTGAATGCAAAAAAAAAAACACGAAGTCGGACAAAAACACAGACGGACATGGCTACATCGACTCCTCTATCACTCCTGACCATAATAGGGGTAACTTTGGGGGCTCTCCGACCAATATTTCTACCTGTTACATACATTTGCATAAAACCAATAGTCTCTTGTGCCTACGGTACAGGGCCTAAAAAATATTGAAAGGAGGCCAAGTATTAAAGGGCTTGTTCACTGAATCCAAGTAATCTGAAGAGTGAATAATTATCCAAGCTTAAAGGTTCTTCTCTCTTATTGTCTTCATCTTCTTGATCTTCCCACGGACAAACAGAAGGATGGACATATCTATATCTATATCTATATCGACTCGATTGCTCAAGAATATATTTACTTTATTTTATCTGCCACACCTCGTTCTCCCTGTTGCATACATTTGCACAAACTTAATATACCTTTTTACCCAATAGGTGCAATGTACAATAATTGCATTGGTGCAGTGTAATATATCGTACTATTTATTACATATGTATATTTTCTCTATACTTGTCAATCGATTTTGTTTATAAGAACTAGAAAAAATGCTGCAGTTCAGTGTTCTCGACTTTAAGATACCTTTCTAAAAGTTCTTCAAAAACAAAAAAATTGTCGTACAAGAATACGAAATCTGTGGAGCTTATTTTAATAGTGCGGTTTGAACGTTCATTTAATACAGTTTATCTGAAGAAATAGGAGAAGGCTCTATCTCTTATATATTACGTTTATACGACACATTTCATGAAAATATCCATTTCACGAATAAGAAATATCGCTGCTTTTACGATATTTACAATTTCATGAAATGAACTCAAAGTTGCCACTCTTAAACAAGTTGCCAACATATGTCAGTAAAAATAAATAACAAAAATTTTCAAATAATTTTTAATTAGACATGAAATACTATTACATATAAATTCACCGCGATTGTGGCACTTTTTTTGACTTTTCATGAAATGTTTTCATGAATAACGTCATCGTATAAACGTACTAATAGTCTAAAATATCACGTTGTACAGTTTGTGACACCCAGACTGACGGAAATGTTTATATTGGCTCCCCTTTGCACGTTGATCAAATTTATATGTTCTTTATAGAGTTTACTACAATGACACTGACGAAAAATCTAGAAGAGGTGTCACCATCTTATTTGTGTAAGTGGGTTCTTTCTGTGGCTTATCCTAGTTGGACAACATTTGTGTAATAAATGACCGACTTCATAAAGCCATTTATAATTCCCAAACCCTGATCGCCTAAAACAAAATAAAGAGTAGAAGAAAATTAATTAAAATGGTCGATTACGGTCGATTTTCTTAAAAAGCATAATATAATTAGCCAAATTTGCATCAGCGACCTGATGATGAATTCTTAGTGAAACATTTTCTACACAGTGTCAGCTCGTTCATACGTATACAAATCTATTTAATTATGTAAAATATTTTGTTTGTTTGCAAATTCAATGAAGCGTTGATACTTCTTTATTCTGTAGTGTTGTAAATATTAAATGTTTTAATTTGTTTATATTTATTTTTGAGCACAACATTCATACATTAAAAAAAATTCACAATTATTATACAAAAAAAAAAAAAAATATACACACTTTAGAAAACCCGCGATTACAGCTCTGTTGAATTGTACAAGATTTTAGCTTTTTAAATAAAAGTTTGTTCTCGTTTGTATTAGCTTTAATATTAAATGTTTTTGCTCTCGTAACGTTTTAACGAATTGCATTGAGTTTTTGTTCGGTTCTTTAAAAAATGTTTAGTATTTCATTTACTAGATTTATAATATTCTCGTTAACGATATTACAAATTTTTCACAATGAAACGCCGCTTTACATTCTCTTTAGACTTTCGAGTCTCGATTTTCTTCGTAAGATAGTAAAAAATTTGTTCTTAGTGGACAAAGGCCGCTAACGACCAACTTGTTGCGAATTTGTACGAATACTGAATACTAGAAGTATGTTCACTCTTGTTTATAAATGGTTGCTTTTACACGAAGCGTGAGCCGAGACGAATCGAACCGAATTTACACGAACAGTGTAACAGTATGTTCTCTTTATTGTTGTGGAATGATGCATCAAGGTGGAAATTCGAAGGGAGGTGTAATATTTTATGCCTAAGGTGACCATACATTGTAAGGGTATAAATATTAACCAAAACTAAATGATGATAACTCAAAAATATTTATTTTTTACATTAATTCGCATGTAAGCTAGAATGTGTAACTAATTATTTGAGTGGATAGAAGTAAAAGTGCTTGGTTAAACATTACATTTTCTTCTTTCTTTTGATTGTAAAAGCTTAATGGAATGCCAATGGGCTTGCCTAACACATACAAGAACTAACAACATTCTTGGCAGACAAAGACATCTACATATTATGTTGACCTCGGAAACTCATTGCACAAACAAAAATTACTGCTATGTAAAGGCTGTAAAGCAAGGGTCCCAAGACACTTCCAGCTTTGAAAGGTCGCTTCGAAGAATAATCGTCACTATATTTTATTAAGAAATGTCTCTAGTTTAAGTAGCTTATATACATAAATTAAAGAGTTGGTTTGATAAATTTTTTTTTAATGTGATCAGACGATGGATGCAAATATATGACAAATTTTAATTACCAATTTTGTCAATTTCGTCCCATCTACCTGTATACCAAAATTCAGTTGGTTAAGCGGTTTAGCCGTAAGAGAGGAACATATATACATCCATCCATACATACAAACTTTCGCATTTATAATATTAGTAGGATATGAAATGGAAAGCCTTTTTTGCTAGTTATTTGAAAATGCCTGGTGGTTTTTTCTTCTCTATTTTGTTAAATAGATCTTTTACTTCATTTTTCATTTTATATTGTTGGAGTTCTCGAAAGCTTTGTTGAAGATTATCAGTACAGCTGTTGTGTGAATTGCTGAATATGTTCTTAAAGTGATCCGCGAGAACACTGGCTTTGTCGAAGTCGGTTCTTGTACGGGTACCATTTATCTTCTTTTTTTTTTGAGGTTGATGAATAACTTTATTGGTGAAGTTTCCTATTGCTCTCCATAATGAGTGGTTTGTTTCAGAAGTGGGAGTTAGATTACACAAGTTTTTAAGTTTTTGTAAAACTTGTTTTAGTTCTTTCGCTGCCTCATTGAGTTTTTTTCTTAATCTTGTCGCTTGTCATGACTTCCGAAGTTTTATTTTCTGTTCTATCTGGGGGCGTAAGTTGTGAGTTGATGTTTTGATTAAGAATAAGATTTGATTTGAAAGCAGACTCGTAAAAAATGTCATTTAGATATATTATTTAGCTTTCTATAGTGTCTGGAGAGTTGAACGGTATATGCATGTCAAGATGTAATTTAAAATGCTCACGAAAAGCATCCCAGTAAGTCATGTGAGATGGAGCAGGTACGTGTTGTGCTGTAAATATATATTTTAGCTCAATTGATCAGAAGATAATTCGAATGTTGACTTCAACTAAAAGTCTTATTTATTAACGTTAATATACAGAAGTCCGGTAATTTATTAAAGTCTGACGGCCAGTATGTTGGTTGTCCCGTGCTTAAGTGCGTACTTTTCATTTATTGAATCGCCTTAAAAATTTTTTTTACGAAATTTAAGAAGAGTTCTTCCTGTATACTGTTTGTATATGCGTTCCTATGTAAATACTAATTAAATTTTTTCGGACTTTTATCATAAAAGTCCATTAGAACAATTATTATTTATTTTTATTATATAAGCCTTGGTATAATAATTATTTAAGAATTTTTTAACTTATAAAAAAAAACTAACTCAAATATTAATGAGTGTATTCAAGACTTTTACAAATCATTAAAAAAAAAAACAATCCCAAGAAAATTTTAAATTCTAAGTCACTTTTAATTTTTATTAGGTGACTGATTTAATAAAAATCAGATTTATCAGATATGTGAACTTATTTAATAAAAGTCTCAAATAATTATTATTTGCTGACTTATTTAAGAAAAGTCTTAAAAACCATAATTATGGACATACATATTTGTAAATCCTAAAAGTTAGTTTATTTCGTTTAAAAATGCAGTGTCTATAAAAATGGTCACTTTATTTTTAATTCCATTGTTTTCTCAGCTAACGTGACGTACTGAATAGTAGATGTAAACCCATTGCAATAAAATAGGTACAAAAAAGAACGATTTGATCAAGCACTACAAGTATATTGCAACAGTTAAATTGATTTGAGAATGGCAATCGTTTGCTGAAACGCAATATATATTGTCAAACAGAAATGGGGTTAAATGTGCCATTCTATCCAGCACAATTTTACCTAATATTCCAATTTGCACACACCCACCTCATTACACCCATAATATTATAGAAGGTAGCGCGTACTTTAAAAATATATGTAGCTGAGAGCAGAAGAGAGAGAGACGTTCAGTCGCATAGTGAGTGTAGCTATCCCCTCTAAACTGCAGTTATTTTTTTTTATTACACTATGCCCCAGTCCAGTGTCCGGCACATGCCATGCACCGCACATAGGGGTTTTCTCTGCCGGAGCGCTGCGTACACACGTACATTATACACTTTCGTACTGTTTCGCTTCTACGATATTTTTCTGTTAAGTCGCTGTCGTGCCGCTGTTATAGCGGTGTTATGGCGCTGTTACGCTGTAATACCGCTGTTAAGGCGAAGCAAAATGAATCAGTTGCTGTTCAGTCGTTGTTGCTGTTATCGTGGAGCTGTTATCATTCTGTTAATTCGCACACTAACGCAATGCAACATATGGCTGTATTAGTGCCGAACACTGCCCCAGTCCCTATTGACGACCGCCAAAATGTGTGTCAAAATAAAACAAGTCGATGCACAATTATATTGCGACTACACGCAATACAATCTATACTTTTGCAAATGTTTAAGATGACAAGATATAATTCACGATATCGATTTACGTTATTGTCGATATTAACAAATTATGTATAAACAAATTTTAAGTGTTTTTCTATAATTTCTTTAGATCGTATTGTTATTGTCTCTTTGTTTGTGTGGTCTCAACTACGGAGTGACTTTTCAAAGAGTAATAATATTACATTTTAAACTATACAAATGGACATCATATTTCAGAAACTTTTCAATGCAGAAAGAGTTTGGTTTAAAATCAGGGAGGATGATACCCCAACTCCCCATATAAGCGATAATCAAAATTTGTCATATCTTTGCATCTTTGTACAGAGATGAAATTTGGTATACGTGGTAAATGGATTAGTAGAAGTCATTCTATCAAGTTTGTTCAAAATCGGAGGGGGTGATACCCCATCCCCCATATAAGCGAAAATAAAAATTTGTCAAATCTTTGCATCCATTTAAGGTACAGAGATGAAATTTGGTATACAAGTTAAAAGGATCAGGAGATGTCAACGTGTTAAGTTTTGTCAAAATCGGAGGGGGTGATACCCCATCCCCCATAAAAGCGATAATAAAACTTTGTAAAATCTATGCATCCATTTAAGGTACAGAGATGAAATTTGGATTACATATTAAGAGGATCAGTAGATGTCAACCTGTTAAGTTTGGTGAAAATCGGAGGGGCGATACCACACCCCCCGCACATCCCCCCCCCCCATATAAGCGATAACCAAAATTTGTCATATATTTGCATCCATTTAAGGTACAGCTAAGAAATTTGGTTAACAAATCAATATGATCTTGAGAATTAGGTCGGTTAACTGTGGTCAAAACCGGAGAGGGTGCTACCCCGCTTCCTATATAAGCGATAAACAGAGTTCAATATATCTTTGCATCGATTTGAGGTACAGTGTTGAAATTTGGTATTCATATTAATGGGAACAAGAGAAATAATCCTGTTAAGTTTGGTTAAAATCGGAGAGGCGGCGCCCCGCCCCTTATATAAGAGATAAACAAAATTCAACATATCTTTGTGTTGAAATTTGGTATATATGCTAATGAGTTTGGTTGAAATCAGAGAGGCGGTGCCCCGCCCCTTCTATAAGAGATAAACAAAACTCAACATATCGGCATGGATTTGAGTTACAGTTATGAAATTTGGTTAACATGTTAATATGATTGTGAGAAGTAGGCTTGTTAAGTGAAATTTTATATGCATATTAATGGAAACAGGACAAATAACCCAGTTAAGTGTGGTCAAAATCGGAGCGTTGATGCCCCGCACCCTATATAAGCGATTAACAAAATTCAATATATCTTTACATCGATTGTAGGTACAGTGATGGAATTTGTTATACATGTTGGATGGAACTTATGCTTATATTTAAAAAAGTTCCAATTACTCGTTTCAGAAAAAAACTATTCCCGTACATAAAAGTCGACGACAATCAGAGTTCAGATTCAATCTCGACATACCTCATCAAAACTTTACAACTTATGGAGTCATGGATATTAAGTACTTTACTTTATGAAGCTGAATTTTATTAAACTTCTGCAATTTGTTTTATATTACTTTAATGTTCTTATTCAAGTGAACCAAAAAATTTTTTAACTGACTTCTGATACTGTAGGGTAAGTTTAACCTTTAGTTAGCTAATAAAAGTTTAGACTAATAGAATATACAAAAAAAAAACACATATGTATGTATAAAGGGGAAAACGTTATCCGTTATTTAATAGGGTAATAGGTAAACGTGCAGTATTTTTGTTGTAATGTTTTATTGCTATTGCATTCTTCAATGTTCTTATGTGGACACTTAGCTGGACAAGTCATTATGCACCAGGTCGTTTACCATGTGCCCTCTGACTCATCTGAATATGAACATGAGTGGTGCTCTTTCTTGCGTATTCCTTTATTCAGTCTATCGCGCTCGCTCCCTCAATTATTCTTCGTCCAGTCACGCATATAAGCCACGTGAATTTGAAAGTGGAGTCTCGTTTTCTTGGCTGCTGTCACTGCTGGCGCTGCCAACGCAAGTGCGGAGCGTGCGGCTGGACTCCGGCATTGCGTTTCAACGTGGATGGTCTCTGTCTTCGTTTGGTATACCCTTCTCACGTAGTGTTAATAGTAATATAATTTTATCATGAAGTTTGTAATGCATCAAATGAAGCTTTGAAGTCTCCATGAATGATTAAAAAATTTTATTTCCGTTTTAGAAAATCCATTTGAAGCTGTTGTGAACACTGAAAGATATGAACATGTTTTTTTATTTTATATGATAAACTTCTCTATTGCAATATCAACTTAAATGTGATATAATGGTTCCTTATGAATGGAAGGTTCATTTGTATATATATATACTCTCGATCCACTATTGGTGGTATTTCCACCACAATCGGTTTTTTATGAAACATTTTTTTAAATTTTGATTTTTCTAAATTGTGCCTAATTATGGACAAAAGCTTCATATATCAAATAATCAATACTTTATATAATCAGAAAAGCATATAAAGATATTTTTTCAATGCATTGGAAGAGTATCAAATATTCGGTTCTACAGAAGTTGAATATTTCTGTTTTTATTCTTATTTGTGTGTTCTATTGTTTCTAAAAGTATTTTCAATTCTTAATTTGGCTCTGCATTGCAGCTGAATTGTTTATATGCTATGTACATGGCGCGTTCAAAAAGTTTTGAAATAAATTTTTCCAAAAATATTTTTTCTCAATGTTATTGTTCTTGTAATAGCTCCTCTGAAGCTGTTTTATTCAATTAAGCTGGGCTGAATAAGTAAAAGTTGTGTGAACGGTGTCCTTTTTGTCTTAATCTTTGGGAAGAAAAACAAACATAGGTCACAAATATTGGTCAGCTGCGACCGCGTTGCCACGATGAACATATTTTGTCAAAGCTCACAGACAAGGGCATTGCCAATTCAATAAAACAAAGAAAATTATATGAAAAAACGAAAGTATGCAGTAAAATACATGGCGCACAACTTATTCAATTTGTATATAACAACGCCAAAAATATATTTCATGATTACTGACACGCACCCTGTGGATACATATAGCAGCGTATGTCCTTCAGGTGGTGCCACACCACAGCTCATCCTTGGGGCTGCATAGTATTCGATTTGTGTCT
>JAWNNP010001005.1:2305000-2315159 GCA_035044805.1 Leucophenga maculata | reverse complement strand
ATCGCTATGCGCGGTGCATGAAACACATAGCATTAAAAGGCTTTATAATATGGAATACCAAATCGTTTGTGCATGAAGATTATTAAAAACTTCTGATATAATCAAAAAAACATTTTAAGTTATAACAATTAAAATACATAAAAAAAAATAATAAATCAATCAATTTGGTAGCAATTTTAAAAACAATTAACGCAAATCACTTCAATCACATTGAAAGGCACTGAGCTACAGTGAACAGTTGATCATCAGACAGAAATATGTCACTAAAGACTATATTCGCTTTGTTTTTTGTTTGTATTCATCTAAAATATTTTGCACATACAGAGCATAGCAGATTCACCAAAATCGAATGCGAGGCCTACGATAAACCCTTCGCCGATTTTAAGCAGTGTGAATTGAAGGTGCTGGGACGTGGCATTATTGGACTCTCAGTGCATGTACGACTGCACAGAGTACCAGTTAATAATGTAACGGTAAGTCAAACTATTTTGATCACAAAATTCTTTCACGAATTGCAGAACAGTTCTGTCTTAAAATGTTTTCCGTTTTAATTTACAGCTTAATCTCAGTTTACACAAAAAGTACAACGGCTTTCGTCCGTTCATGTTCAATCAGACCATGAATTTTTGCAAAGTGATGTCCAATAAAAGTGGACCTCTAAGTTTTATCAAGCTCTTCATGAATTCTTTGCTCAAGGATTCAAATATTAATCATACTTGTCCATATGATGTCAGTAAATATATTATTTAGATAGAATTTTTATTAAATTTTCGCACCTTAAACTTTACAGCATGACATCATAGTAAAAAATATGGTTTTTACGGATGAATATCTACGTTTTTTGCCCTTGCCAAGCGGTGAATATAAATTTCAGATGATAGTTGGCGCCTATAAGGATTGGAAGGCAAACGTTAATGCGTATCTCTTCAGAAGTGAAACAAGCAAAAATTAATACATATTTTTTTTTTTTTTTTTTTGATTTTGTAATAATAAATAATAAGAAACAACAAGCTTATCTTTTGGATCAAGGAATTTTGTAAATTGTATCTCTAAAATGTAGCTGTCCCGTATTATAGATATGATCCAATTAAAGCAGATTTCGGAACTAACAGAAGTTCAATATATATTTCTCTCTTTGTCTTGTGCCTTTCATTTAAGACGATCTAAAGCTGGTATGGCATGTCGAGGGCCTCTTCATCGGGATGATCTTTTTGCATCTACGGAAATGGGCCTCGCACCATTATTTTTTTTCGATAATTGGTTGGGCCGAGCAGATGGAGATTATAACCAGATATATTTGTAGACGAATTCTTTGAAGCACATCCCTTTTCAGCAGCCATACAATATCCCACCTTTTCATTGGCTTCTTGATTTCTCTGAGCACAAATTTCTGTGTTGCGTCTTCCCTAAAGATGACACAATTCTTCTTAAATTCAAAATTCGTGGTCATCTGTCTACGGCTCTCGGGGTTTTCTACGTCACATTTCTTCTTCTGCTTTGATTAAAATCTTCTAACTGAAGCCAGACCATGAAGTTGAAGTTGAATCTTTTCCTCCTTTGCTATACTTCTTTTTAACAATGATTTTCTAATCACAGAGACTTGGTTCTACCTTCAAGCCAGAACTTAGAATACATAAGACAGGGCACCTAAGCAACCAACCAAGAGGAGGAGCAGTTGTCATGGTAAGATTTCCAATTGGTACTAGTGAGATAAGCCCAGCTACAAATGCTTACTATTCAGTTATCCACGAGCAAAGGTTAGCTGCTTATCTTCTTCTCAATCTTTCCACCTCCGCAACACCCTTGGTTTACTGCTGCTTTTGAAAAGCTTCTCAAAAGCCATAAAGGAAAGTTTTTAATCGGAGGAGACTACAAAGCCAAACATTTATTTTGGGGCAACTAAAGTGCCGACACTAAATGGACCAGACTGCAGGAAGCTTTAGCAACAATTAACTACGCCCAGCCGCGCACACCAAGCGCCATAGACTTTACTGTCTGAAAGAGTCTACGAGCCAATAAACTGAGTATCAGGACAGAGTACCAACTCACATCCGGTTTGTCGCAGTCCAGGGTGCCAAAAAGAAGATTTTTGGAAATCATGCTGGACTTGAATCTAGAGATTATACAGCCTTAGAGTAGAATAAACTGTACTCATCTGCCATTCAGTACTTCAGGCTACAAGCGAGAATACATCCAGCCACTGAAGTGCTGCAAGAAGAGAGGTCGTTCGCACACTCAACCCTATTGTGTACAGAGTGTACCTAAGAGTGTCCAACATGGTGAAAAAGCTGCTTGTGTACAACAGGATACTGAGAAAAGATCAAACGAGCGCGAGTAAAGATTATTCCGTCAGGTCTCTTACGAAATAATATAAGAGGCAATGACCATTCGAGTTCCGTGTTCGCCAAACAAATGGGGAATATAGAAAGGCTCCAGGTAAAGATGGTCTCGACAACAGAACTCCGACAGTGCTACCGTTCAATGCTGCATTGAGACTCAGGAAAGAACCTGTCGGTCTCATTCCGACCTATCAGTCTGCTGTCGAATATTACAAAACTATTTGAGAGTTGCCTATTAATGAGAATACTGATTATAAGCGAGGTTAACCAACGGAAAGCAACCTTTCAGTTTAGCTTTAAGAGGCACACGGATTCCCTGAGTAGCTGAATACGCTGTCAAACTTAATCCTAAATGGATTCCAGATGAAAGAATATGCAATGACCTGCACGTGTTTTGTCTTTTGAAAATTAAAAGACATCCACCCATCTCAGTTTTTGTTTTGCTTTATCTGTAGTTTCGGTGATCCTAGATGGTGTGAAGTCCAGTGCGAAAAGAGTCTGCGTAGGTGTTTTCCAGGGAGGCATACTAAATTCAACCTTGTACACACTCTTCACTTGGAATATGCCCACTGAGTGTAACATCCCGATGGAGGATCTCCAGCACTTGCTTCTTCACATTTGCTGCTTAACCTTGCTAGACACGAGTGCATGTACACCGTCACTGACATCATCCAGCTATACCTCTAAAAGTTTAGCAAATGGGCTAAGGGGTGGAATATTGTTATAAGCTTCCTTTAAGGCTTACATAAGTTGAGCTCACCTCTTGTAATGATAAATGCTCCTATTACACTTATTAATTTCTCAAAATATTTCGATTTCACTGGCCTATAATAAAAACAATAGCCAAACGTTAAAATTCAAATCAAGATAGCAATATAATAAAAGTTTATACACTAATTAAATTGATTCTGATCTGACCGTTTGATCATGAAAAAAACAGAACCATTATAAAAGTATTGCGAATAATTGCTCAAAATAATTTACTTCACTCACAGTGAATAGAATTTCAAACAGTTGACGAAACACAACAAACACAAAAATGTCACAAAAGATTATTTTCGCTTTTTTTTTTGCTTGCATTTATCTAAAATATTATGTATCTCCCGGCTTTACTAAATTTACAAATGTCGAATGTGAAGCTTTCGATAAACCCTTCGCCGATTTTAAGCAGTGTAAATTGAAGGTGCTGGGACGTGGCATAATTGGGCTCTCAGTGCATGTCCGACTCTACTCAGTGCCAGTTAATAATGTTACGGTAAGTCAGTGAATCACGCATGCCGGAATATGTCTGTATTAAAAGTTCTCTTAATTTCAAATTACAGATCAATCTGAGTTTACACAAAAAATACAGCGGCTTTCGTCCGTTCATGTTCAATCAGACTTTGGATTTCTGCAAAATGATGGCCAATAAAAATGGGCCTATAAGCTTCGTCAAAATCTTTTTTAATGCACTGCTCAAGGACTCAAATATTAATCACACTTGCCCATATGATGTAAGTAAATATTTATTATTTAAGCAGAATATTTATCAACTTTTTGCGCTTTTAATTTTATAGCATGACATCATTGTACATAATATGGTTTTTGCGGATGACTATCTACGTTTCATGCCTTTGCCAAGCGGTGAATATAAATTTCAGTTGAAAGTTGCTGCCTATAATGATTGGAAGGCAAATGTTAATGCGTTTATATTGAGAAGAGAATGAAAATAATATTAATTCTTTTTTAATTAATTTTTTGCTACATTAAACATTTTTTGAAAATTTTAGTTTTTCATTATTTGTTAATTTATTTCGTATTTTTTTTTTTAATTTTATTAATTGTTCTCAAATTTTATATTTTATTAAAGTAGAATACTATTAATTTTTATAGATTCTATTGAATATTTGAGTTTCTTAAAAAACAAATAAAAAAAAATTAATCGGAGACTTCAAAAATAATATATATATCCGTCAGTCCGTCCAATCGACCAACCATCCGTCTGTCTACCTGCATGTCTGTACGATAAATATTTTTTTTGTATAGAAAAACTTAGAGAAACTTAAACTAAAGGACTATAAGCGTCGATGTGTCGCATTGTTACAACAATATCTTCAAAAATCATAACTCCCAAATTACAATCTTCACACAGACTACGTCATTTTAGCCTTGTCCGCCTGTCGATCTGTGAGATATCAGCTTGGAAGTTTGTTTATATACAGAAGCGAAACACTGCTTGGCACGATCGTGTTATGGTCACTAGAAGGTACCGCTCCCATACAAATAAAAAAACATTTTTGATACGAAGGAAGAGAAGCGTTTTTATCTTCGAGCACGAGACTATAGTTGCGGGGGGTGTAAAGAATTGAAGCGAGCCGATTGAGTAGGTAATTAAAATAGCCTAGCATCGCATTAGCGAATGCCAGAGAAAAGAAATAATAAAAAAGAGAAGAGATATTTATTCAGGAAAATATTTTCTCGAAAATTAGCGTCATGTCTCGACATTGCGCTGCATAGTCGCTTAGTATAGTCGACTCCAGGGACTTTCATTCAAAACACCTGGCTCAGAGAGCACCTACCAGAATGCAGAAAGAAACGAGGCTCCTGCCAAGGCACTTGAACATCGCTTAGTTCCAAAGATAACTGGAAGCGACAATCAATCTGAATACCGAGCTGGTGTCAGGCGACAATACTGACGACACTGTCGATATTTTTACCCTCCCCCGCCCGAGTCTGAACCTCAGCAAATATCTTTCAGTTTGGACGCGGCTACAAGAGAGCTACACCAGACCATGCGAAGACTTAAGAAACTATGCGAGTCAAAATGGCTGATTTCTTCGAGGAAAACCAGGAGCAGATGGACTACACAAATGACGCCAATTACTCGCAACAAAGGCAGGCTTTCCGATATGTTCCAGTCAAGGGCTCCAATGGCATGATTTGAAGCAGGCCAACATGTCCGCAACACATTTGGAAGATAGATTCACACCCTTTTCTTTAGCAGATGACAGCGAATTGGATAACGTGCTCTAGACTGTCTAGACTCATCCCCCAATGGACCTACCAATTAGGACTGTTCGACTTGTAGAAGTAGCTGAGGCAATCAGGAAGCTGTCCATAAACAAGTCCCCAGAATAAAACACGACAATAAAACACTGCCGATGAGGGCGCTCCTCTACATAAAGTTAATCTTTAATGCTATGTTGAGAATGAAATATTGTCCCACCACATGAAAGATAGCCAGAATTGGAATGATCCACAAGCCTGACAAGCCTGAGGATCATCTGAAGTGGTATCGACCAATATGTCGCCTACCTTCTTTGTCGAAGGTATGGGAACTGCTAAACTATCAAACAGCCCTGCCTGAGCACCAATTCGGCTTTAGATTTAGTCATGGCACAATAGAGAAAGTACACAGAGTGATGAACCATATCTTGAAGGCTGTACACGGCAAGATGTTCTGCAATGGGATATTTGTCGATGTGCAGGAAGCCTAAGGCTAAGATTAAGCTGTGATGTTTATTGTGATGTTCCAATTTTAGCTGGAGCAACGCCGCTTCCAGATCAAATGCCCCAAAAACCACAAAAGAAATGTCTTGCAGTATTCTTTTCTTGTTTTATTGTGCACAATAAGCTGCCACCTGGTATTTAACATTTTTTTTTACTGTTTTATCTAATCCTTTCTGAACTTGAACCAAAATATTTTTTTAAGCAAATATCTAAAACTGAATACGTATTACTGCCTTAGCACAATATAAGCATTTACGTTGGCCTTCCAATCGTTATAGGCAGCTACTTTCAATTGAAATTTATATTCACCGCTAGGCATGGGCGCCAGCAGTAGAACGTTCTCCGAAATAACCATATCCTTGACAATAATGTCTTGCTGCAATAATTTGAAAATAATTATGTATTTAAAATAACTGCGAAGACACTACTTACATTAAAAGGGCAAGTATGATTAATATTCGAGCTCTTCAGAAGTGACTCATGAAAAAGCTTCACAAAACTAAATGTTGCATTCGGATTGGCCATCAACTTACAGAAGTTCACCGTTTGATTGTACATGTAAGGACGAAAGCCGTTGAACTTTTTGTGCAAACTGAGATTGATCTAGAGTTAAGAATGTTGAAGAAGTATGAGTTAAAATTTAAATGATTGATAATTGATGAGATTTACTGTAACATTTGTAACTGGCACTTTGAAGAGTTGCACATGCACCGAGAGTCCAATTATGCCACGTCCCAGCACCTTCAATTCACATTGTTTAAAATCGGAAAAGGATTTATCGTAGGCTTCGCATTCAATATTTTTAAATCTGGTCAATGCGGTGTTTGTAAAATATTGCAAAACACAGATGCCGTAGCACAAAGCGAGTATCCAATGTGATGACATTTTAATGTTCGAGAAATACTGGCGAACATATTATAAACTCATTTGGAGTTATATAGAATTTATTTAGTTTATTTAAAATAAAAATAAAAATGTTTATTGTACAATAATTAAAAATGAGTTTATTATTGCGGAAAATATTTTTGTAGTCTATATAGTTTGGGGTATATTGGATTTATAATGTCAAAATGTTTATAATGGAGCATATTGGTGGCAGCATTGGAGAACTCATAAAGTAAAGTTAGAATATTATATTATGTTCAGCACAATGGAACAAGTCGATTTAACTACGTCCATCTGTATGTCCGTCCGTCTGTTTATATGTGTCAGCGAAAGATTTTTTGAATAGAGCAGTCTTAGTACAACAAAGCGCTTAGAATTATAGTCTCTATATAGGTCAGTCACACTGTTACATATCTATCTTCAAGTATAATAGCTTGTTACCCTTTAGTAGAATAAAATATACTCATATATAGCCATATATTGAAGTATGCCTTGGCTATAAAAATGTTCTCTTGTTATACTTCGCTATATAGCTGAAGTTCTTGAAAATCATATTTGGAGAAAAGTCAGTGTCTACTATGAAAAAGTATGTCGCTGGGTTTGCAATAATCGAACATTGCGTCTATAATTTTTACTTGTTATAACTACCAAATTTTTTTTACCCACTGCTTTTATTGATGTTAATGGGTTAATTTTTAAAAGCTACAAAACATTTCTACTGATAGGTTAAAATGTTTAGATTGAGGCTTATATATATATATGTATACTAATATGTTCCGGAAATTGACTAAATCAAATGATTAAAAATGAATCAAGGCTTAATGCATACTTCGCAAATCGCTTGGATGAAATTATTTTGAATTATATGCTGAAGAGCTGGCTCTAGTCTGTCATTGTTATATAGAAAATAGTTTAAACTGTGCATTTCCCACCTATACAGCATTACTTCTATCAAAATCAAGTTCAGCTGACGAGTTGCAAAATGTTTTAAGTCTATTTCAGTCTGTTAGATTTGGCAGATATGCGTAGGTGAATCAGAGACAACCTTTTAAGTGAAAAATAATAATTTTGATATTTGATGTGTGTCCCTTGCAAGACTGGATTTGATTTCTTTAATTTATACTAAAATTTTCAAATAGCATGGATATTCGGAAATGGCATATGAAGGTGACTTATAAAATTGAAATAAAGTATTTTCCCAAAACGAAGCCGTCGTTGGTAATACATACGCCATTGGCTAACTTTGAGAATAAGCCATTGGATCCTGAAAATGATGTCAGTTATATGTTGTCAACTCTTGCTTCTACAACTGAATCTTATATCGTGGTCGATTCAATGATTACTCAATATTGTATGCCACCTTTAAAGCCATTGATTTCCATAGATGTTGAGCATATTTCGGTGTTTATTTCTCGCAACTCGACATTGACAAGAAGAGATGGTAATCCGCTGTTGCCAGGTCTGGACTATAAGGTGAATGTATAAGAACCAGCCATCCGAACTCCTGGAGCTTCACAATCGAAGTGTGTAGTCTGGCGTTATTCTGATGGAACACAATTTTTCTCCTATTATCGAAAGATGGCCGCTTTTAGGCGATTGCTGCCTCAGTTGTTTACAGTAGAGGACCGAATTGAGCGTTTGGCCATAGGAGAGCAATCTCACAGCAGTTTGCTCTTCACAGCACGCTTTTATTGGGAGAGAAAGTGGAGGAAGCTATCCATCGTATTAAAGGTCAGCACCAAAAACATTATTGTTTTAAAAAGAGAAGCCTACGGCTTCCGTTTTATTAAGAACTTTAAACGGCAATCGAATATTTTCATAGGCTACACACTTCTGCAGTTTTCTTCGAGGAAATGTAAATCAAAAGTTGTGCAGCATCCTTCGAGTTCAACAGAAAATGTCTCAGCAAGGTGTTGTTCGCATATCTAATAGGAATATAACTTTCCATAAATCTATATACATAAAATAAAAGCGTAGACAAATTAAGGCACTTGTTCAGACAATGAAAAGTGGGAGGAGCAAATACTTTTCATCAGTAGAATTTTTTTTTTTTTTGGGAACTAGGAAATTTTTTTTAATGAAATATTATTAAGTCGACTTGAAGGTTTCATTTTGCGACCCCATTGTCACAGAAATGGCTTTCTTGTGGCTAATTCGAGCGGCGTCCTGTAATGGTACAGCGCTAGACTGCAGCGATTCACCCAGCTAATAAGTACTTTCTTACTTACTGGTCGTCAACCGTCTACCGGTCATGGCCCCGTCTAGGAAGGCGCGCCAGCCTCCATAGTCTTCTGCGTGCTGGCGCCAGTCGTTTCAATGCCAAGTACGGAGAGATCTCTCCATATCTGGTCATTCCATCGAGTGCCCGGTCGTCCTCCTCATTGGGTTCCCCATGTAAACCATGCGTGCTGGAGCTCTTTCATTCATTCGAATGAGGTGCCCAGCCCAGTGCAGACGCTGGAATTCTATATCAACCTCATCGAATAGCTCGTACAGCTCGCGGTTCATACGGGACCTAAACTCGTCGCCGACTCTAATAGGACCAAAGATCCTGCGAAGAATCTTCCTCTCGAAGACTTTCAACGCTGTCTCATCCGACTCAATCACGGTTCATGCCTCTGCGCCATACAATAAGACCGGGAGTATCAGCGTCTTATAGATTTTTATACTCGTCTTTCGAGAGAGGGCTTTACTTCTCATTTACTTGCTCAGCTCAAAAAAGCATCTATTGGCAAGCGTGCTTCTTCGCTGTGGCTGCTTATCTCTGTTCCAAGTGTATATATATTATGGAATCTCCATGCTATGTTTATATGGAAATTTACTTCTAAAAGTTGATTTCGAAAGTCTGAGCCAATTTCGACCAAATGCTTATTTCTGCAGAATGCTTTGTTCCATGAAGCAATGAACTTATAAAAAAAAAAGACCACAATTAAAATATCAAATGATATTTTCTTTTATATATAAAAACTATTTTTGCATTATTACAATTCCATATTATTTTTTTAATTATCTAAAATAGTCCAACATAGGCTATCATCATTATAAAAAAAGATTGGGTTTTTTTTACGAGTCTGGATATGTGTGTATGAGGTGTTGTTGCCATTATTGTGTGTGATTTATTTTAATTCATTTGACAAGTCAAAGTTTGCAGAAGTTTAAAAAAATGGTTTACCATTAGAGAATTAATAGAAAATATTGTAGCTTTGCAGATTCGAGGTGCCGAGTTACATCAAACATGAACTAAAAGAACTTTTTATTTAACAAAAAAAAAATGTGTTCAAATTGTAGGAAAGATTCTCAAATATTTTTATGTTTAATTTAAAAAAAAAATTAAACTTAAGGCAGTTCAGATTTTTCACAATTTTCGTTCAGTTCGAAGTTTTAAATACTTGAAACTATGTTCAATACAAAACGAATGAATGTGCCAGCTAACTGGTACCATCTGA
>JAWNNP010001005.1:1800000-2300000 GCA_035044805.1 Leucophenga maculata | reverse complement strand
TCTACCCCTGTGAATCACTACAAAAGCTGGCGCTTTTTCACTGTGATGGGATGTGTCCTAGTCTCAACACCGCGTGAAAGATGAGGCCCAGAAAGCGCACCTTTTGGCCGGGAAAGCTTTCAGCGTGATATTTTCAAGTCCATCCTCGTCAGAAGCCTTTTTGTGGTGACTGGAATACATTGCTAACCACGGCTGTCAAGTGTCATCTGGATAATCAGTTTTCTGCACTCTGTGTTGTAGTCAAATGGTTGGAAGCGTTTCTCTAAATCCTCTGCGAATGCTTCCACACGTTCTTTAGGGGACTTAGTCCATTAACCATTAGTCCTCCTGATCGGTAATTTCGGAGACACATGCTATTTGTACCACTTACTAGAGTCCATAAACAGTGTTTTGTGCCCGCATCTGAGGTGACATTTTTTAGGAAGCAGTCAGTGTCCGTCTGCATCTGTGGCGCCAATAGCTTTCAGATTCTTTTGGCCACACCTCGGTAAACCTTGTGCACAATGGGATCCTAAGTCACCTCTTCACCAACAGCAATGCAACGATAGCTGGTGGTAGTCTGTTTTACAGTCTTGGGTTTTGAGTTGGGCTTCGGATGTATCTTTAATGTCTTGTGATTGAAGGATCTCGAGGTATAAATCGAGGGTTTCCTCAAGCTCTCGACGAAATGTTACTATGTTAACACCCGATGGTAATAGTCCTCCCATAGGTGTCCTGGTCTTTGGGGTGTAGACTAAAGTAACCACAAAGAGCAGATGGATCGAGGTGTTCTGTTACTCAGCCCGTATTGTCAACTCTTCTGAGACAAAGTAAGCGACGCTAGGATGGGCGTGTGTCGGTGCACGAATGGGTAGTCTGTCGCTTGACTAGTTGCCAGGATTTTGGCAGAGCAGTTAAGAATAGTTTTCTGTAAGCTACTGAACCTCGTACACGATCTTAAGTTGCCCCAAAGAGTATATTTCCTCCTAAACTGCTAAGAACGAGCTCAATGTCGACTGCAGAGCAAGATTGTTGAGGTGGGAGATCTAGAGAGGACACAAGCAATTCGCCGTTGCTGGTGCCTAAATGAATGGAAGCCATTTGTAAACAGGACGTACTCAATTGTGCGCCTTACAGCATAACTAACTTCACCAATTCTCCCCTTGGCCTGTTGCTGTGGTGATCCGTCTTGTGGATATCATATAAAAGTATAAAAATCGAGACTCTAGACTGGTGGTAGGTCTCAGTAATGAGCATGATGTCAATTGTATGTTCATTGAGAAACGTCTCAAGTTCCTCTTTATACCCGGATAGCCCTCGGGCGTTCCGTAATCCAAGACAGAGTGGGCCGGACATCATTTCTTGGCATTCATGGGTTTGATGGTTGTTCTCCTTCAATTCCTTAAACATTGATTGGAGTATGTCGTCTTTAAAAGTGATAGCTTCAATTGCAGCTTCCAAACTGCTACTGCTGTCAGGTACTTGTATCAGATGCGGTTGTCAGACATATCATATTATCAGATATCAGATCTTAAAGGAGGTTTTGTTATTTAAAAACCTGCGCGCAGTGTGTCTGCATATGAGGTGCCACACCTCATCATCGTCGAAGGGTTATAGCTTAGCCTCTTGATGAAGTTTCACTCGTTTTACCATGCATCGAAGTTGCGATGCTGTGTTTAGAAAGGGTTCTCTACGACCTAAAGACTCGACAGACTTTGCTCCAAGCAGCATATTTCGCTCCACCGGTGTTTTGTTCCAAAAAGTTGGCTTCGATCTATTTTAGGACGAACTTTCTTTAGAGGCAAAGCTTAATATTCGAAGTGATTCTTATTTTTCGTGTTGCCCTTTATATACTCAAACGGCAAATTTCGGGCAAATAGCTCAGTCACAGAGCATGACTATACTTTACAGAAATACTTTCTTGAAATATTTAACATCAATCAATTGGCTGTTTTTAAGGATAGATAGATCTATATATAAAAAGGCGAATGCCAAACTTTTCCACCCCTTTTAACACTCAAAAAAACATATTAATCGCATTATTTTTTTTCATTATCTTTTTTCTTAAATGTTATGTCTAAGGCAGACAAAATCCAGATAAAGCCAATCATTACCAATCTTTAGTTCTCTCTGTTCGCGCAATTTTCTTTTCAGACATCAATGCTCTCTGCGCTCTCAATTTGTTATAATTTTAGTCTCCTTCCTTTCTTAATACATAAATATTCACATTTGCCTTCCAATCATTATAGGCTGCGACTTGCAACTGAAATTTATATTCACCGCTTGGCAAAGGCATGAAACGTAGATATTCATCCAAGAAGACCATATTTTTTATTATAATGTCGTGCTGTGAATATATTATGGAGTCATTATGTATGAAATCGTAATTAAATTGTCTCCCAACTTACATCATATGGACAAGTGTGATTGAAATTCGAATCCTTTCTAAACATATTAAGAAGTATTCTGTTAAAACTGATGGCTGCATTTTTATTGGCCAACATTTTGCAGAAGTCCATGGTCTGATTGTACATGAACGGACGAAATCCATTGTATTTTCTGTGCAAACTGAGATTGACCTGTAGAAGATGCGATTACAACTTTGAAATTCGATTTGTACCATTTTTGACTTACTGAAACATTATATACAGGTACTTGGTAGAGTCGAACATACACCGAGAGACCAATAATGCCACGTCCCAGTACATTTAATTCACACTGTTCAAAATCGGCGAAGGACTTATCGTAGGACTCGCATTCGATATTTGTGAATCTGCTCAATTCTTTATATGCAAAATTTGTACAAAAGCAGCAGCCGAAGCACAAAGCGAGTAGCCAAAGCGTTGACATTTTAATGTTTTGTAGATACTTTTCAAACTGTTAGCGCAACAAATTGTTTTATAATTATTTAAAGCATTTAAACTGTGCAAAAGGCGTGAATTTAGTTGTTTTGAAATTAGCGTATTTGATGGATAAATGCAGCGAACAGCAACAGCGATGACCTCGAGCGCATGTCTGTTACATCATATGACTCACTCAAAGAACTTACTCGATGAATTCTATGTTCGAAGACTCAATAGTCTAGCGCAACGTGCTGCCGACTGTAAATAAGACTCCGATCACAGCAATGCTTCCAATGCACACTGAGGACCGGAGTGCATTATAACCCACATGGCTAAGCAGAACATACCCGTTCAGCCACACCAGCCAAGTCTAAGATGCCACCAATCACTAACCTAAATTTGAATGATCTTCCCATGCTGCAGGATCTGTGAGTGAGGCACTTGCTATAATGGCTGCAATAGTTTGAATGTTAGATGAGAAAGTTGAGCTTGAGATAAGAAAGAAAAATTTTATCTTCAATATCCCAGTAAGATGATTTTTCGGAACAGATTTTGAAAAGATGATCAAATAGAAAGATGATCAATAAACTTCAACGAACACGTTCCCAGCATCAATCCATTTGGACAAATGGTATATCACTGGGGCAGTAGCATCAGAAGTTTTCTCAGATGTAATAAGTTTCTTCTCATTGGCGGTCTCGACGTCTATTCACTCTACACTTTCTTCCACGACACACTAAACCTACTTTGGTCTGCTGAAGATAATCCGCACAGCTCTCACACAAGACACGTCCACTGCACCAACATGCACGTTTTTTCATTGGTTCCTTCCGGTGATGTCATCTTCAATAATACTCATAATATTTATTTTGCCTGTGAAAGAGCTCTATACATTGCCGATCAAACAATAATGGAAAAATATGCGATCCAATTTCATCTGAGCTTGGTAAACGGGAAGGGAAGACTTAATACATAATATTCTTTAGTATAATTAGTAGTAAAAGAGCGCAGCAAGAATATGTGATTTCCATATCAGGTGTAAGAAACTTGCTCGGTTTCCAGGAGGCACATATTCTGCTACCATATTGTGGTCACCAAATCTTAGCACAAGTTTCACCAGAAAATGGTATTAAAGAGCTTTTATATGAGTTTCTTAAATAATCCAGACTGGATTCAGCATTGTAAATATCTTCCATTGTTATATCCAAGTCGACGCTTTGCGTATGAAGTTTTTCCAAAAAAAAAATGTTGATAGAAACACAACATCCTCAGCACAAAGGGGTATTTCGCTAGAAATGAAATGTTGAGTGAACAGAATGCACCTAAAGAGGAAATGCTCGCTTAGCAAGCCCAATGTGTGCTTATGCTTGAGCAAGAGCGAGATGCTATGGTTGTTGCTGCTGCTGTTTGGTTTTGTGCATGGTGAAATAAGCATGGTGAAATAATTACAATTCATGCACATCTTCTCGCGAGAGAGGAGAGAGAGAAAGGCATATAGTTAATACACAATTTGCTGTACCCCGTTCTTTCGTTTCTTTTGTGCTACTGAAAAAATTGTTGCATGGTGCAAGTGTCGGAATTATCGAGTTTTTACTGTTATTTACTAAATACGAATATATGACATATTTATTTCATCAAAATTCAAAATATGAACATTCTTTTTCATTACTTTAAACCGTACCATTCAACGTAATATTTCTTATATCCTCATATATTCCTTCGGCTTACGTTTTTGACATAAATCAAGAAATAGATTACTTAAAAGTGTCAGCGCGCATTGCTGTCTGTTCATATATTCTTAAAAGCATCAAATGATACGCCTCGTCCATCCATTTTATATTGGCTTCATGGCTGTCAATATGCGACTTTATCCATTTTATTTAGTTTTTATACGCTGCACAAGTAAAGTGTATTTTGTATTATAAATTTCTCATGAAGTTTGTAACGCATGCAGAGAAGCATAGGAAAACTCATAACGCATATATAGACTTGATAGGCTCGAAGAGTCAAATCGAACTAGCCTTGTCCTTCTAGCTGTCTGCCAAACTATCTATTCGTCTGTCTTTCTGTTTGTGTTTCTGTGTTTTTGTTCGTCTGTATGTCCTCTGTCTGATATGAAACTTTAATTTATTATTGAGTCTTACTATGGTTAGAACAACTACTATATGGCCACTAGAAAGTACCGCTCCTATACAAATCTTTTTAAAGCTATTCAGTTAATTGTTTTAAGCTTTGTCATTAAAGTTCAATATTTAAACTTGATATTGTATAAATTGTTGAACTAGATAGCTCCATTAACTAACATACTTGCCAAGCAACACTTAATTGAAAGCAAGTCTGAAGCATATCTAAGCTTCGTGGCCACCGCGTTAAACATTCTCTCTTGCTTTGGTTTTTGTTTTATTTTTATTTTGTATTTTGCTTGAGCTGCTGTTTAGCTCATTTCATTTCATTTCATTTATTGATCGATTGATGTCAGCACAGCTGTCGTTCGCTGTCTATCATTCTATCATTTATTTAACCATAATTGAAGTATTTGCGTTGTCAGTTTGAAATTTCACACAAGCACGCTCGACGTTGCATAGCAGAGGTTTTGATTGGAAATGCTGCGTTTAGCAGATTTACGCGGCGATTTTTATTTTATGTCATGGAGGGCTATTAAATGCGTGCATTGTGACAAATGTATTAGTCGGAGCGTATATATCACAGACAGATATATATGTACGAAGGAGTATTTTTATGTCAAATCGATTTTATGATTTAAAAGGATTTATTTATGTTTGTCATTGTTCTTTATTATGCAGCTAATGTCCTTTAAATAAAGAAGCGGTTTGGAATTTGAGGTGCATTGCGTATGTCTCATGACTCAACTTGAAGTGGTTTGCTTTAATATTTTTTTTTTTTAATTTTCTTACACTTAAAGAGGCAAACGACTAAAATTTTGTATAGAAATGCATTCAAAGTTTATCGATGTGAAGAGAGCAAAGTAAAAACAATTTTTTGCTTACAAAAATTGAAGAGCTATGATGACAACTGTTTCTGATTCACTTATGGAGAAGTTAGACTGAAATTGATCAAATTAAAGTCTTATTAAAGTTATAGAGTAAAAAATTATTATAGATGCTTTGTCTATTTGCATGTTTATATATTTTTGGAAATACAGTTCACCTGTCATGTTCGTTCTCTCATAAAACACTATTATTGGAGAAGCGGAACATCGAAGGAAACAAAAGAAAAATATATTAAATATTATGAGGCTAATGCTCCTTCAGATTACACCATATTGGTTTCAAAAGTGTTTCGTGGTGGCCGAAATTCCACTGCTGACCAAGTTCGCAGCGGCAGGCCCTCCGATGCGGTTACACAGAACAATGTCAAAAAAATACGTGAAATGGTTGACCATAAAGAGAAGGTACGCGAACTAGCAGATGCCGCAAGGATTAGTACTGAGCGCGCACGCCATATTTTGGGCGAGATTCTCCATATGAAAAATTATTCCGCTGGGTGTCGCGGATCGCTAACTTCGGACCAAAAATACGCAAATACTTCGATAGAATATTTGTCCATGTTAATGCGGAATCGGGTGGACTTGTGGCGTCGATTGGTAACCGAAGCGGTCGAGAGAGGCTCTGGGCTTCTGAGATAATCATGGCATACTCTTCGTGGACTACCTTTAAAAAGGAGAACCCATCAACAGTCAGGATTGCTGCGAATTATTGGACCGATTGAAAGCCGTAATCGCTGTGAAAACCATGGCTAAAACTAACTAACTAACTTTTTCACCCGATTTGGCTCTCTCGGACTATTATCTCTTCCGAAACTTTAAAAGATGGCTCACCAATAAAAAGTTCAGCTCGCGCCAGGAGATCATGGACGCAGCGGAGAAGTATTTTGCAGAGCTTCCGGAAAATTACTTTTCGGACGGCATCAAAAAGTTGGGATAAGTGTATCGTTCTAAAAGAGGATTACAGGGGGTTACTGCTCAAAGAGGTTACTTCTCAAAGAGGTTACTTCTCAAAGAGGTTACTTCTCAAAGAGGTTACTTCTCAAAGAGGTTACTTCTCAAAGAAGTTACTTCTCAAAGAGGTTACTTCTCAAAGAGGTTACTTCTCAAAGAGGTTACTTCTCAAAGAGGTTACTTCTCAAAGAGGTTAATTCTCAAAGAGGACACTTCTCAAAGAGTTTACTTCTTAAAGAGTTTACTTCTCAAAGAGTTTACTTCTCAAAGAGGTTACTTGTCAAAGAATTTACTTCTCAAAGAGGTTACTTCTCAAAGAGGTTACTTCTCAAAGAGATTAATTCTCAAAGAGGTTACTTCTCAAAGAGTTTACTTCTCAAAGAGTTTACTTCTCAAAGAGGTTACTTGTCAAAGAATTTACTTCTCAAAGAGGTTACTTCTCACCCACCTAGTGTATACCTATAACAATCTGATTATTGAAAAGATTCGTTTACGTTCTTAAGGAATCCGAAAATAATAGCAGCGTAATTAAATCTTTAACCAGTATGGTCTGAAAAACTTCACCAAGCATCAACTGTAACAAGAACAGGATTTTTTTAATTAAAATTAAAACAAAATGAAATATGAAACAGTGATAAAACTTCTTAATATAAAAATAAAAAAATAGAACCACGAACCATTCGTTGCTTAAGTGCTAATACAAGCAGAGCAATCGTTTCCCCCAATTTATCTGTGATCGCCGATCTCGTTAAAATTACGATCGCTCATAAAAACAAGAACGAGCACTGATGAGATTCAGTTCAATCTGTGGAAAAGAGTCATACAAAATGGAACAATTCGTATCGTATCGGTTGTTAGTTAAAAGATTTGTCAAACTTTAATTCTTCAATGAGAAGAAAGGAAAGGATGTTGCCTAACTATTCCACTTAAATTACTTCTCAAACAATTATGCACAATTCGCTTTGTGGTCACTCTTCACCAGCACCGCTAAAAGATTTATAAATCAATTTTTATTTATTTCTTCAAACTTTGTTCCTGTTCCTGAAAGCCACAGAAATTTATTGCACCAAAAAGTTTTACAACTAAAGTAAAATTTAGCTGGAGAAAAAAAAAAAAAAAAACATAAAATAAAGTTTCGTCGTCTTTTGATTTATGGGCTGCATCAAAAGCAAGCTGGCGCTTGGCACTACATATTCAAAGTACGCCAAAAAATTAAAAGTGAAAAGTTTTTGCCAAAAAATTAATAAACATAAAAACGTAAAATTGTTTTTTCGTCATTGATTTATTTATTTTTTCTGCGGAAAATGGCTTTAAAATGAATTTATGTGGAAATACAAATTTCGCTTTTGCCATGGAAAACACAAATTTTCCAAAATGACTGTCGACAAATATGCAACAAAATATTTTCCGCTTAAAATGCTTTCCTCTATTTACAAAACAAACAGTTTTTGCGGTCAAAGTTTTTGTATTTTTGTTGTAATTAGCAATTTTATGTGGTTAGCCTTGATACGTGAAACATAACCGAGCCACCATAAGCCGTGCTCGGGTTTTTTTTTTTTTGATTAACTTGAAACGTTTTGTGCAAATAAACTCTAAAATTTTTGGTTTTACTAAAAATGGATTTAAATATAGGAATGACCGCTTTTAATGAGTTTGGTGATAATTTGATGATGCTTGTTTATTTTGTTTCCATATTTTTTCAGTCGAGTGCACTTAAAATAAATATAAATAGTTCTACAGGATGCGACTTAAAAGTTACAAGCTTAATTAGACTCCGGTTTAGACTCTGAGGCCATGACGTGGAAGTCAAAGCTGCAAACAATGTGACTACTGTCTTTCAGCGCTTAGATACAGTGACAAAGCCTGAATAGGGATTACTGCAAGCAAGAAGCTAAACCATCAGGTGGAACTAAGACGGATGAGTGCGCTTTAATTAAAATCAATTCTTTCAAATTAAAAGAAATTAGTAAAATTTTGAAACCTTATTCTGTTTTGACTATTTAAAATATTTGCAAGAATTTATTCAACATGAAACTTTGAACCATAAATCTGATTGTTTTTTATAGAAATTCATTAAAATTCTGCATTCTATAAATTCCTGCATTCGCTAAGCCAGTTAGCGTTCAAATAATTTTAGAATTCGACTTTGTTACTCAACTCAACTCAACTCAACTAGCCGGAAGCATTTATCTGCGCAATGCTAAAACTTTGCCGCACAATCCAAACTTAAATGAGTTACAGCGCAGGGCATAAAATATCACAACAACTGGTGGAGAAATTCGGCATTTATACTCTAAAGCGAAACATTGTTGCGATTTGAATGTGCAAAACTTTTTGTTGCAAAAATAGAAAGTTAAATCAAACGCCAAATGCAAAAGCAAATACAAATTCGTTAAGGAGTAACTTTAGTAGCGCCCTACTCCCACACCATCATTGCATAGCATTCAACTGCAGATGTAAATTTGCTCAAGGCTAAAAATTTGCTAAGAATTTATGTTAATTATAAGTCGAGCCAAAGATGAAAGTAAAGCAGCAGCAGCAGCAGCAGCAGCAGCTGAGTTGTTTGTTGTTTTTTGTTGATGAGACTCTGAATGCAGCTCTTGTGATGGAGAAAGTTTTTCGCTTGATTTTAGTTTTGCGGTAAATTCAGTGCAAATATTTACTTTAATAAATTTCGAAATTAAAATTTTGATTTTGGTAAAATTTTGTTTAAAATTCATTTGCTTAAGAAATTTAGTAAATGAATAAAAAAATAAAAATTTTGTAATTAAGGAACGACACCTGGAAAATATTTATTTAGCAAAAGCAATTGGCAGCAAGGTGTGGAAAAAGGATGTGAGCTTATTTAAACCTTTTAGTCAATTTTGCAGAATATATTTTCTATTTTCATTGCTTTCTTTCCTTTCTATTCTTGCTGTTCAAGTCAGTCAGTCATAAATAGCTTCGCTATAAAAATCTTCTATTAATCCTAATTCAATTTTTTTCTATATCACACCTTTAGAATCATATTCTAAATTTGACTTTCGCTTATATTTAAATCAATTTAATTTACATTCCTAAAAATTTCAAAGCTTAATTCCCAACCATTTGAATGTGTCAAATACTTCATCCAATTTTCAGAATATTGATAAATAGTCACAGCTACGCGTTGTAAAACGTTAAATTGTTCGATTTTATCGACTTTTTCCATTTCATTGCTAGTAGTAAAGTGTTTTATTTTATAGCGCAGCACTTTGCATTGAGATAAAATTCAGTTTTTGAACATTTACGTGCATTGATAGCGCACAGATTTAATGAAAGCCATATAAATCGAAGCTGTTAAAGCGACAAAAATAAAAATTTAATCGAAACATTTTGAAAATGTTAATGAAAAATGTTGTGTAAAATTTTTTATTGCATACTTATGGGCGTCTTTGTGTAAAAGTAAAAGTTTAAAGAGAAGTTTCACATAAAAAAAAAATGGCTTTACTTTTAAATGATATTCGATTAATTAAATTAAAATGGTTCAACTAAAGTTATTAAAAAATTGGTATCAAAGAAGAGAATAAAGTGGAAAAAAATTTTCATTTTGAGTGGAGTTGCCTCTCGCAGCAGCTTTCACAATGATTCAGAATTCCAGCTAAATGTAATTAAAAATTCAAAACAAGAAAGAGTGCTGCAGTAGAGTGTACTCGAGTTATGCAGTACTCCATTTGTATGGCTATACATTCCTAATTGAATCTATAGGATATTATGTAAGATATACCAAATTTTTAATTTCTTCATCATACAAAATCTTAGAAAAGATATTTAATTCGAAGAAAAACATCTGAGACAGAAGGGGCAGGTTTTTATAGGTACTATATCTTAGAGAGAGGTCTATTATATCTATGTAATTTAAATTAGGTAGAGATTAATTGTCAAGTCAAATTCATATCGAAGCAAAAAATCCAACAACCACTTCCATTGGCTGTGAGTCGATGCACAGTCGCTCAATGATCTAACAAAGCTGAAGCACACCATTCTGTACGAGGGTTGCACATATATTTCTAGCCTAATCATGAAAAAACGATAGTTTCTGACAAAAAATCGCTTTATTGTTTTTCAAAATATTCACCATTAAGATCCACATACTTTTGCATTCGTCCGAACCATTTTTTGAAGCAGTTTTGCCAATCTAAAAGAGATACCTCCAACAAAATGTGTTTTGAAGGCATCAACAGCTTCTTCGGAAGTTGAAAACCGCTGTCCGCGCAGTTTATATTTAATGTGAGGGTACAGAAAGAAGTCAGTTGGTGCTAAGTCAAGACTGTACGCCGGATGACCCATCAATTCAATGTCAAAAAACTCATTTGTTACGGCCGAAGTGTGAGAGCTCGCAGTATCGTGATGAAGTATAATTCGTCTTCGTCAGTTGGTTTTCCTCAGTTCATCGAACACTTTAGGCAAACAAATACCATTCCGAATTGACCTTCCTTCATTCCACAAGCGGCACGGTCGCAACATGTACGGATTTCGAGAAGAAATAGGCGATCGATGTGCTGCGCGAGTGAGTAACTTTTGTTGGATTTTGCTCCCAGACGGTCGATTGCTGTTTTGTTTCGGGTTCATACGCATATATCCAAGTTCCGTCATTTATCACGATTGAGTAGAAAGCTTTTGACACATCTCGCATGAATTTCTTCAGCATTTCCATACACCAATCTACACGAGCCTTCTTTTAAGCGATTGTCAAACCTTTCTGACGGCCAAATGTTCATGAAATATTACATCCCTGGCCTCAATCTCACGGTAAGTCACATGACAATCCAGGTTTATTAGTTCACACACAGCATCGATTTTTTCTGGCTAACGACCGATATTGGACGACCTTCAAGAAATTCGTCGGTTTTACCAGTTTCTCACAGTGGCCAAGGATGGAGCTTCATCACCTAAAATTGATTGGTGCACTCTTGTCTTGATAATTCACGTCAAAAATCGTAATAAATCATCGCGCGAAAATATTCGCGGTTCAATTCCATTTTTTTGGTCGAGATGAATGGCATAATCCGAATATGTTTGAAGACGCTTCGTTTGATTTTTTTGCAAAAAAGGCCTCTGAGACTCAGATGATCTTATAAAGATATTGGCGTAAACTATTTCAGCCTACGCAAACCGATGAAGATCAATATCCTAAATATAGACGAAGATGTTCCTGGTGGACATATACATACTATAGCCGATGACTGCAAAGTAGATAACAGTTGGATAGTTCCCTATCATGAATGTAGAGTATTGTCACATTGTTCAAGCATAGATTGTAAGTACATAAACAAGGAACTAGAATTAAGACGAAGTACAATACAAAATGGTTATAGGATATATTCTACACCAAAAAATTTGAAACACGTACTCAAACAACCTCCAGAAAGCACCCTAACTGCTATTTAAGCTCATTATGTAAAGAAATACCCACAACGGCTTACAAAATATTACAATTTATTAATCAAAGACATTTGCATAATTACAATTCGTTTGGCCAAATAAATAAATAAAAATGTGCTAAAATCCTATTGAAACTTTTAATAAAAAAAGGATTTATTGAGTTGTTTGAAGTGGTTCCATTTTTATAACATGTACACATAGGATTAACGTTTATCAAGTGTTAACAAGCTGTCTGCAGATGGAAACATTCTTGTAACGCAGGAGCTAGACTAGTAAATATGTTTTAGGTGTGGTACTTAGCCAGAGGTGGTAAGCGAGGCACTCACTGTTCCTCGATGGATGATGATTGATCTTATTCGACACTGTGCAAATATTTTTAATTCGCACAAATTAGCGTGCTTGAGTGATTGTAGAGTAATGCATCCATTATAGCAAATAGTTGAACTAGTGCCATGCCTAAGTGAAAATAGACAGTTATTTTATGATTTTTTTTTTTGATAAATCATGATACTTCAGCGCTTTCCATCGCCTGACGTGCATGTCAGATAACATGATAAAGTTACTCAAGGCAACCACGCTGAGCTCTAAAGTCCATTTGATGGGATAATATTCTTTTGAATATGTTAGAGAAGGTTGGAAGGAAACTAATTGGCCTATATGATGTTGCCGTGTGATCCTGCATACCAGACTTAGAGCTCATGGAAAGCTGTAAAGTCGAAACAAGGCATTGAAAAGAACTACTAGGAATAACATACGCATTGTCAGAAATTGCTTTGGTTACTCTGTCGTCAATTCCATGATAGCCAGGAGTTGTCTCGATTCTCAAGTGCTTCAGCTAGTTCTTGATTTTGTCTAAAGAACCGTAACTTATGTGGGTGTTTTTTTAAAATATGAAGTGTCTTGGTCAAGTTCTCAGATTGTACCATTTTAAATAGTTTAAAACATCATACAAACTGGTCAGCATCGAGTTTGTACTGCAACACACGTTTGAAGTATTAAATATCACAAAGTCTATTGCATTCATGGTGCAGTTTCAATTATAATAGTACAAAATTGATGCTTCAGCAGCCTAAATATTAGATCTGATGGGCTCATATAGACGATGTTTTGCTTAGCTCCCATAGAAGCACAAATTTATTTATTTAATTTATGCAATTTTTTTTAAAATATTTTTTTGAAAAATATAAAAACTAAATTATTACTTTTAAGCTGAATTTGTTTTAATTAACAACTCTCCGTACATGGCGTATACATAATATAAGCTAAGTATACACTTATATTACGCATACGCCATGTGCATCTTCAACAATTCAAATAAATTGTATTAAATTACTTCAAAGCATTCTAATTCGTCGGAATTTGCTTAAAGCTTTTACATAGTTTTATATAAAATAGTTTAACAAAACTTTTTAATGCCCGAAAACATTCCAAAACTATTTGAAATAAAGTTTTATTTGGCTTACTTCAACTGTGTCTCGCTTGCCACTTTAATCTTTTTTATACCAAAAAAATAAAAATAAAAAAAATGCGAGCTGCAGTTCAAATGTTTTTGCGTTGTTATAGTTAAAGAGGGAAAATATTTTAAATTTACACAAGTCCTTACACTACACCCTCTCATAAAAAAAAAAAAAAACAAAAATAAACAAAACAATTCAAACTTTTACTAAGCTACTTTGCCAAATACTTTTTGAACTTTCTGCGCAAATATTTTTTTGTTTGTAAATTAAAAAAAAAAAAAAAAAAAGTGTAAATTAGTTGATTATTTCTCTTAAGTTGTTTTGGTTTTTGTTTTTTTTTTGTAAATATCATGAATGACTGACTTGGTTTATTTTCAAGTTGCCACTTGGACTAGTGCCACTTCAAAGCTGTTGTGTGTTGTGCCACATTGTTTGCTTAAGGTGTGCTGCTGGTGTGGCATGGAAGTGAAGTGAAATGTTTAAAAAAAGGCTAAAAAAGTATTAGCTTGGATGTAAGTTACAACCTACATGGTTACATATTCCAAAAAAATTATATGCGGAAGTTGATTGAAATTGATTGATGTTGCTTTGTACATGATTGCTTGCTAAGACTATTAATCTTCTCGAATTTCATTTTTTCGGAGGTCTGCACCAAGTTGGGTCGAAATAAAAAAGCGGAAAGATAAAGTAAAATCTTATTTCTCTTCTTTTTGCTCGTAATAATAAGTTTTCATATCGGTTGCAAACCAAACTGCATATCGCATAATTAAACAAAAAAAAAAAAAAAATTTCGTTTAACAAAGAAAAACCCAATCAAGCAAATACATTTTCATGCAGCAATAAGCATCTCCATTTGCAATAAAAATTAACTCATTTCGCCAGCCTTTAGCTCTTTCCGTATGCACTTAATTTGATTAATTAAAATAACGTTTCGTACAGCCGCAAGCGTTGACAGCTGGCTGAAGCTGGCAGCCGGAAAGTAGCAACGAACCAAGAACAACTATCAAAGGACGACATACTCAAAAGGACAACACAGCTTCGACTGCATAATTTGCGCAATTGCTGTCACTGCTGAGAAGCAGCCGTACAAATTGCCAATAAATAAATTCTTATTGATTTATTCAACTTTTTGCGCAGCACACTTAATTAATGCAACGACGGCATGACATGGATTCGATTCGATTCGTATCGAATCGAATATTTTTACAATTTAACGTTGAAATATTTTTCGTAAGTGAATGAATGGCAGCAGCATGGAAAGCAATCAACTGCTGTGTTCAATTAATTGTGAAATATTAAACTGGAACACATATTGCTACGAAAATTGTCAATAAGGAAATTTTTGATTATTTAAACATATTTGCATTTGTTAATTACCAACCGTTGATGATATATTAATTCATTTTGTATTTTATTTATATATGAAATATTCACAAATGTAATTGAAAATCCTTAAAGCTGCTTTTCATTGCATTTTTGGACATTTTGTAAATGTTCGTCGTACTATTTGCTCTTAGTCAATTAATAATTCAGCTGCCACTGCACATTGTATTCGTTTAAAATAATAGTTATTTGCATTTATCGAGCCGAAAGTGATAACAAAGTGCCTGAAAGGTCAGGCATTAAAAGCAATTACAATATGAACAATAATTAAATTCGATTGGCATTTAATTGAGTGTGGCAATCCTTTATGCGAATTATTATTTATTTATGTAAAGCGAAATATTACATATACATAAAAGCATTTATATTGTATAGCAAGCATTTACAGTTATTATTCATATGTAATAATTATTATAAATTCTACTTCATTGCTGTATAAAACTTCGTCTGTGTTGGATTCGAGATAACCAGCATCAACAACGTCAGCCTGGAGATTCGGCAAATAATCACGCTTGCAAACCGATGCTTTTTTGGGCTGAGCAAGCAAATGAGAAGTAAAGCCCTCTCTCGAAAGACGAAAATAAAAATCTATAAGACGCTGATACTCTCGGTCCTATTTTTTGGCGCAGAGGCATGGACCGTGATTGAGTCAGATAAAATAGCTTTGGAAGTCTTTGAGAGGACGTTTCTCCGCAGGATTTTCGGTACTATTAGTTTGGCGACGAGTTTAGGTCCCGTATGAACCGTGAGCTGTACGAGCTATTCATTGAGGTTGACATAGTCCAGCGCATACAATTCCAGCGTCTGCACTGGGCTGGTCACCTCATTTGAATGGCTGAAAGAGCTTCAGCACGCATGGTTTACATGGGGGGCTCAAACGAGGACGACCGGGCAAGCTTTAGAATGACCAGGTATGGAGAGATCTCTCCATACTTGGCAGTCAAAACGACTGGCGCTAGCCCATAAAAGATTATGGAGTCTGGCACGCCTTCCTAAATGCGGTCATGATCGAAAGACGGTTGACGGATATATAAGTAAGTAATCGGCAACTCACGGAGGATCAATGGAGTCACAGAGGTCGTGATTCATATTTAAACAAACAATACAAACAAATAAGGCTATCATCGGGTTTAATTTAATGGCGACTTGAAACTGAACAACAGAAAATTCTAAGCCATGTTTGCTTATTAAACTCTTGACTAGATAGCATTAAGAGATAATATAAACCAAGTGTTATAGTCAAAATAAACAGCAACAACAAAACATGCAAATCCCAATGAAAACATAAACTAAATCTAAACATAAAGCCTTGAAATGACCGACCTACAGCAAATGTTTCAGTCATTAACATTAAATATATATAACAAGTATTTAAGATCAGCCTCAACTGTAGATGCCTTAGAGAATTTCTACAAATTCAAATATGGACAGCAGAATAGAATAAAGTGCACTCAAACATAACGACGACACTAAATTCTATTTAATTTTTGTATTTTATGCATGGAGAGACTTATATGGAAGAACTTCATAACAATAAAACAGAAACAACAACAACAATGAACGAAATACGTACTTCAAATAATGGATAGAAACACAAAACTATCTGAGCATATTCGTATGAATGGTTTGAAAGAAAAAGCAGGAAAATGTGAGCGCTCAAATAACGAACTTGACAGAGAAGCATTTTATGATTGCTTAAGGCTGGCCTTCGAAAAAAAAAGGAAAAAGAATTATAGCAGATAAAAAAGCATTTTCAATGCAAAAGGAAACCGAATACTTGGCAGTCGCTTGTGATAATAGGCAGCCATGCAGGATTTAAATGTTAGGTCAGGACACCAAAGTGAGAGAGTCAATATACATATATGCTGCTGCACATATATATGCTCGTATATGAATAAATATGCCCTTGAGATACTGAAGCGAATTGGAAGCGTTTTGTTTGCATATACATCTACATACATAAATAACATGTATTAAATCTATACAACATTTGTATTACGAATTTGGTTGTTGTTGGTTGCCACGAGACACGACGCAGTGGTCCACATGTACAGAAGAAATATTGTATATTGTATGCAGAAAATAATAGCACACACATGTGTTTTATTTTATACAACAATACAACAATACAAGAAAAAAAATAAAATAAAAAAAGTTTGCCTTAGTCTTTCTTTCATTTATTCATGTTTTGCACAGAGAGAACGCATGTACGAACACGAGGCGTATACGCAATCTGTCCATGATGCCTTTACTTCAACGTGCACACTTTTGTCTGACATGACAAAGACATGACAGCCACAGCAGCAGCAACAGAAGTGGTTCGAGCAATGCTTCCAATCTAATGGCGACAGCGGAAAAATATCACATCACAACACTGCCAGAGCGAACGAATGAACGAATGAATGGGCTTTTCAAATTTCAGTCTTGATTTATGACATTTTGCTGTCTTATTTCAAAGTAAAACGAAGAAATTGTAAGTCTGCACAAATCAATACCGCACAGCTTTAAAGGTCAAGAAAATGCTGCAAAGGATTAAAGTTAAAGTAGCACAATAACCTATTAGCGTAAGGAAACCTCTGTGGACCAACAGTGCGTATAAGTTATATTGAAATCTTAGCCTTATTATAATACAAAGTTAATAAATTGCTAAAAGATATTAAAAGCTGGCATGAGTTGCAGAAAGCAACAACATTATTCATGCGTTTATATTAACTTCGCATCGCAAAATATATGCAGCACAATGGCGTCATCTTCATTGCTAGACAATTTCTAAAGAGAAATGACAGCTTTACAGTGTCATAAAGTATCACAGCACAAAGTTAAATTTAAAATATATGAGCAAGGACATTTAAATAGACTTTAAATGCTTCAGTGTTTATTTGAAGCCTTTCTACCTTTATGGAATGCCGAGACTATTGCAAGGCATTTACTCCTTTGAAGTAATAATTTGTCGCTAAAGTTTGACCAAGCATGAACTAATGCCTTCGTGCGCTTCTTCATCTTAAGTTCATCGAACTTCAGTTGATGTTCATTATGCAAATTCTAGTGCCTGTGATGTTTTAAGGGACGCATGACCCTATGTGACATTTTTGTTAAAGAAATAAAAGTTCTTTCGTTCTATTTAATTAATTACATTAGCTATTTTATAGTAATTTTTAACTGGCGCCCAAAGTGGGACACGTGTAAAATATAAATTGAACCATTATTTCAATAGTAAATAAAAAAAAAAGGTTAAAAAATGTTTTATATTTATTACTTTAACTATTTGCGAGTTATTTTAAATTAGGCGCCCAACGTGGCACACGAACGCTGGCACTTTGCCAAATTTTTTGAAAATTAAATAAACTAAAATATCATAAAATGCTTTTTACATATATTTAATTCATTGCTTTAACTGTTTGAGTGAAATTTATATATATGGCGCCCAACGTGGGGCTCGTGTAAATTATACTTTGCACCATTATTACAATAGGAATTAAAAAAAAAACATTTTAAAATTTTTTTTATATTTATTTAATGCATTACTTTAACTATTTGGGACATATTTTTATTATGGCGCCCAAATTGTGACAAAAACGCATGACCTTTTGCGACATTTTTGAAAATTAAACAATAACAAATATCATAAAATGCTTTAAATACATTTAATTCTCTACTTAAACAGTTTGAGTGAAATTTTTATATGGCGCCCAGCGTGGAGCACAGACATTAAGTAGTAATATAAAATGGTTTATATATATTTAATTCAAAGCTTTAACTATTTCAATTTGATTTTTATCCCGCGCCCAATGAAAAGAAACAAGTTATAATTTAATTCATTACCTTAGTCATACAAAATTCATGCGGCGCCCAACGTAGGGCAGAAACGCATGACACTATGTGTAATTTTTAGTAAATGAACCAAATAAAAGTTAAAAATTGTTTTATATCTATTTAAGACATTACATTATATTAAGACACTACCTATTTAAATGTAACTTTTATATGGCGCCCAACGTGGCGCACGAACAAATGATTCTTTGGAACATTTATAGTAACTGAAAAAAAAAAGAAAGAAGGTACAATATAATATGTTTTCTATTAATTTAAATCATTACATTATCCAATTCACCGTAATTTTTTAACCGGCGCCCAATGTGGAGCAGAAGCGCATGATCCTATGCGACAGTTAAACAAAAAAAAAAATTGTTTAAATATGTTTTGTATTTATTTAATTCCTTACATTTAGTATTTCAGTTTCATTTTAAGCTGGCGCCCAACATGGGACACGAATGCATGATCGTTTTCGATATTTTTACAAATGGGCACACTATGTGGACTCCAAGTTAACTCTATATATCCATTGCGCAGTAATGCAACCACTTCTTTGTGGATTATCTTCGTCATCGCTGGGTTGTTCGGAAAATATCTTTGTCTTAGCTGCATATCGTCTATCATCAAAAATTTTGTGTTTGACAATGCTGAATGTATTAAATTGTGCTTCAAACTGATTCACCTCCATCTCAAGGCACATTGCTACCTCTTCTGAACTCTCCACACATACTGTCCGCCGTCTTGGAAACTTTGTCGTGTGGTTCTTTTGCCTGTGTACTTCTACATGAAGTTGCTGTCTTCTCTCGATGACAATATCCAACCAACGAATTAAGGTGAACCGTGTGTAAAACCGTTGGAGTTCTTTATATGGTTTCGATTCACCATTTGTAGAATATTTTTACTTTTAGAAAACGTGTAGAAGATTCATACCCACTATTAGATCGTCAAGCATAAATTTCCGAGAAATTTCATTTTTGTCTTAGTAGTATCAGCCAAGTATGGCTATTTCCACCTGTTCGTATTTTACCGCATTCACATATTTCAGGACCAACCTTACACTTACTGAACTACGTGTCACTCCAGTCTGCAATAGAGCCTCCACTTGTACCCATTGTACCTAAAGTGGAGTGGAGTGCGCTCAAGGTGATAGTGTGTAGAATTGAGACAGTCTGGCAACACTTTTTAAACAAACAAAAACAGAGAAAAAAGTAAGCGAAACACGTGCTGACAGCATATTTTCTCTTTTAATAAATGCTCTTTCTTTCAGTCACTTTAGAACTTTATTCATTTTGAAATACTCTTAAGCAGCGCAGATTAGAACTCCGCCAAATCACCCTGTTTTGCACTTGAAGTGCAACTTGAAGCAGCATAAAACTGGTTTCTACTTGCAGCAACTTTAAGCCCGCCCGCGCGCTTAGAACTTTTCTACAAGCTGCTTGTGGCATGCAACGCGACAACGACAACTTGATGCGATACGCTGCGAAAGAACACAGCTTGGCTTGTGTCATTTGATTTCGTTTTCGTTTGTGCACAGCATACAAAACAAGTTTTTCAACTATTCTTGAAAAAAAGAAAGAAAAAAAAAAACAAAGAAATAATGGTTAAAAAGTATCTTGAAGATGCAGCAAAGTTGATAAGAATTTATACAGGATTGAATGAATTTTTGTTGCCATGAAAATGAAGAGGAGACATGATAAATGACAAAAAAGCAAAAGGAATTTAAAAAATATAAAAAAGGAAGACGAAACAATAATAAATCGTGGCGAATGAAAGTGAATGAATGCATAAAACAGGATTCGGAGCTGTGCAAGATAGATAATTAGATAGTTAAGCACAAACTCAAGGAATAAGTTTATAAAGTACTTAAACCAAAAAAAAAAAAAATAAAAGCAAAGCATAAACAAGTTGCAGCAGTCACTTTAAAAACTTGCGATACTGACATTCTTTGCTTAAAATACTTTCAAGCATGCAAAACTCGACAAAGTATGAGGTAGCTGAGTGTAGTTTTTTTTTAGTTAAGAGTGAAACTTGCTGGGCGCTGTCTGAACCAAAAACAAGTTTTATTTAAATAGCTACAACTAAAGTTTATCTATTTATAGCAACAAAAAAAACTTATTTTCAAAATAAATTAAAGTCAACCATAAATTCTGTAATAATATTTACTCAGCTTAACATAAATGCTTTCCATTTACAAATTTCAAACAATTGACATTTGCAATTCTGTATTATGGCATTGAGTCACTTTAGTGCACATGGTTGCATTCTGAGCATCACATTTCGTTGCACACAGCATAAAATGACGGAAATAAAATGCAGTTTGACATTTTTAGTTGGAAAAAGGAGCATAAAATGCTTTGCAATAAAAACAAAAATAATAATACTAAGCCATTTCGTATTAAAATATTTTGTATAAGCCATAAATTTTGTTTACATTATTTTGCAGCATTTAGCATGAAAATATTTTAACATTTAAATTTTTATGAATTGGTATTTAGCAGCAAATTTATTTCAGTAGTTAACGATGTGCTTGTTTGGTTTTAATTTTTCTAAAGCAAATATTTAGTTTTGGGCTTTTTCAATTATAATATTTGTATATAATTTATTAGATAGAGGGAGAGAGAGAGGCTAGTATAAACACAAATTGGGACATACACCAGGTAAAACATAAACTGTAGAAGATATAACTTAATAGTGACAGCGAGGAAGAGCAGCAGATTTCTACTAATTTGGGAATATAGCTAAGCTTTGAGTGAGCCATTGACCAATGTCCTTTATTGAAAATATTAAGTCTACTAAGTAGCGTAAATTTTGTAAATGTGAGTTTTTTTTTTGTGGTAAGCCGATGGTGACAGGTCAGAACTATAAGGTGGATGCATAAGGACCATCCATCCGAACTCCTGGAGCTTCATAATCGAAGTGTATAGTCTGACGTTGTCCTGATGGAACACAATTCCTCTCCTATTGACCAAAAATGGCCGCTTCTGGGTGATTTCTGCCTTCAAGTGGTTCAGCTGTTCACATTAGAGGACCGAATTGAGCGTTTGGCCATAGAGGAGCAGCTCATAGTAGATGATTCCCTGCTAATCCCACCAAACGCACAGCCAAACTTTCCTAAACGTCAATCCGGGCTTAGCAACCGTTTGAGCCGCTTCGCCACCCTTCATCCACGACCGTTGTCATAAGTGACCCACTTTTCATCGCCAGTTACCATTCGCTTCAGAAACTTCATGCAGTACCGGATGGCATGCTGTTTCGCCAAGCTGGCTTATACCGATTATCGTGAAAGCCAAAATATTATTAGAGCAACTTTGACTGGAGGGAAATGTTTGGAATGATGCAGTAAAGCCAAAGAGGCCAATAAGATGGCATAATCTTTTGAACAATCTTTTTGTTATTGAGGTAATTATTAGAGCTGCATGGGACGAGGAAAAGGATACCAGTCTCTACCCTGAGCGTATCTCGTTCGTCACCTCCGCACCGTTCACCGGAGGGACGTCGAGAGCTGCCTCCATTTCTAGAGATAGACGAGATGGTTAGGTTAGATTCGGAGGCCGGGCAACCTACTGCTAAGGTATCCAGGGCTTCGAATTGAACTAAACATTCGCAGTAGGACATGTGTTGAGACCTACTGCGAGTGTCAATTATTTAACGAGCGTAACTTGATCCGTGCATGCCCACCTCTACCATTGGTGAGCGTGCAGTACGTCGCGAGGTGTGGTCCCAGTGTGTGGATTTAAATGTTGTGGCACGGGTCGAGCGTGGTGTGGACCGCATACTTCCAGAGAGGTCAGCTGATAAGTCGCTGCGACAGGCATTCGAAGTCATAATCCTGGCTGACAAAGATTTCTGGCAGTCCGGACCGGTGTCAATAGTGTTGCGTGCAGAGGCATAGCAACTTGTTATATGTCCCACTATGCTGCCTTATACTCTTGGCAGACCGAGTGCGCAACTATCACTATTTGGCTATGTGTATTTCGGCGTGGCCAATAGCTGAGGTGGTAGCGCAAATTAGTTTATGTTTCTCTACCACGCTGGATCGGGTTTTCCTTAAGCCGGGATGTACAGCTTCATGGTTTCTGTGATGCTTCCCGTAGACATAATCTCGTTCAAACTGCTCGTCGCCAAAAGTAAAGTTGCTCCACTACAGATATTCAGTCTCCCTCGAATTGAGTTGTCCGGAGCAGATTTCCTGATTGGGCTAATCAAACACGTCATAAGTAATGTGCAGCCGGTCGCTCATAAACTGCATCTGTGGTCCGATTCAGCTATCGTACTGGCCTGGTTTGACATACCAACTTATGTCTAGCAGACGTACGTGGCGAATTGTATTGATCTAATCCCACGGAATATCTCTAATGCAGCCTAAAAGCATATTGGGTTCAGAAATAATCCTGCGGTAATTGGTATCCGAGGCTGCACTCCTGAGAAACTGCACAAATGTTCTCTATGATGGAACAGAACATTTTGGCTTACTCAGCTTCCAGACCCGTGGCACAGCTTCCCAACTCTTCATATAGCTCCAACTGAAGCAAAGAAAGTGGAAGTGCTGCATATTATTCGTTCCATCGGGTTTTAAGAGTGATGATAATGGTTCAATCGTGCCACAAATACTCCTTGCTGGAGAGAGGTTTGGCTCTGTCTTACGGCAAACAAAACTCATTTTTGATTCCGACCAAATCATAAATGTTCGAATCCATGCGGAATTTCAATTGATGGTGTGAGCAACGCACCAGTGAATCAGTCGGCGTTGGAATATCAATTATTTCACGGAGCTTCGCCATCGCAGCCAGTGTAAGACCCTCATTGCAACTTCGCATAAAAGAATTTACTGCCATATTAGTTGAAGCCTACACATGTTGCTATAAAAATAAACAACCACAGACTGTTCCTATCTCTCCCCAACTATGCTACAACTTATTTCTGTGGCTTTACTTATTTGAACCCATTAAAAATGCAAGGCTTGCGAACGAACTCTGCTCTTTTGTTTTGTATCTAATTTTAACACCACTTAACATGTCAGAATCAGCAGAAAATCTACATTTGGAACAAAAATCCTTTTTGTAATGAAACAAAAAAACAAATGAAAAAAATCCTTAAATCCATAGCGGCTGTGCCTAAAAGCATTTACCGAAACCTAACCCAACCACAGGCCAAAATGCGAGAAAAAGGTTCGCGTTTCTGTTTCCGTTTTTAAGCTTATAAAATATTTACATATTATTGCTACTTTTCAAGTGTTTGTTGATGAATTTAAATAACGCATTAATCCCTTTTAATACCAACAGCCACGCCTACCTAAGCTCGAAGCCAACTTCTGATGTGTGTGTAGGAGTGTAGCTGTTTACTTTATCCTTTGCAAACATTCATTTAGACAGAGTCTAAATTGATTTTTCATTTTTAGTGACGTCACCGTCTTAAATTCTTTATTTATTTAAAAATTTTGTCTAAAATTAAAGCAGAAATTTTTATTTAAATAAAATAAAGTAAAATATTTACATAAGTTATTTGGCTTCTTCTATTTATCCTTGCTGATTTAAGAATTTTATTTTAATCTTTGTTTGCTTTGCGATTTGCTTATAAAATATTCATTGGAAATTTATTATCACAAAAGAAAAAGTACGAATGTGGCAGACGTGAGTTCTTGACTGTGAAATACTCTACAGTCGTACTTATATAAAGTTATGTAGGATCTGCGTAGTCTAGGGGTACAAGAAAAAAATTTAATACGAAATATTACGAAGATTCGTGCATAGCCACAAAAGATGAAGCATTCTTCGAAGCTGTATTCATATGATACCAGAAAGATAGAAGAGTAGTGCATACAATACTTCGTATAATAAATAATAGTAATATACATATCGCGGCAACTATATAATTCCTATTAAAATTCATTCCCATTCACAATGCATTTCACAATGAAAATGGAAATAAATAATTTATTATTTTCTATAAATAAATACTAAATGAAGTCATAAATCGTTTAATTCAATGCACAATTCTTACCAAATGAAGCATTCCGACATAAATTGACACTTAACCTCTCACAAAAATAGAAATGTCACAAGGCACTTAACGCAACTCAACTTGCATTTGCACTCGAATGAAGTCATTTCGTGTAATTTCCGCCAAATAAAGAAGCAGGTAAAAATGACTCGACTCGCGCCGGTGTTGTCTTACATTTTATATTTATGTGAAGTCATATTTCAGTGAAAATGTCGCACATGCGTCGGCATGCATGCACGTCACACACTATTAAACTCGCTGCTACACCAACAGCACCGCCATCGCAGTTAACGACGCGCGCTAGTTTCCGCTTCCGGCAGCTTCAATGGCTTCAATGGCGGCCGTGTTGACAATAATGGCGGCTGCGGTGGCATCGCAGGCATATCTATTCGTGCTGTGTGCACAGAAATGTTGTGTCATGGCTGCCATTTGTGCTTTTATGTTTCATTTTCTTTTCATTTTCATTTTTTTTTTCCTTTGCTGTCTTAGCTTTCAGCACTTTAAGTAGCAATATTTGCGCGCATGTTTTTTTTTTTTTTTTCATAGCACATTTTTGGCTTCTTGTGGCTGCGAAATATGTCCTATTTTGTCCTTTTGTTTATGACCTGCTACATTTGTGGCCTGACGTCGTCATTGTTGCTAGTTTGCTCATTCGTTTAACTTGATGCGTACGTGTTGCACCTTTTACGTGCTGCTCTCTATTTCTGGACTATTTTTATGGCTAAGCTGCCTGTCTGCTGCTTAATAGTTTGACATATCAAAATCTTAATTGAAATGAATGACGCACTTGTGTCTAAGCGTGACATATGTCTTGGCTATTTTCGGCTTTTTTGATTTGGCTTTCAATCTTGTTTTTTGGCGAAGTTTTGGCGTACAAATGATATTCTGATTGGCGTGAATCTATTAGATTAATAGCTGTTCGGAATAGTTGCTGTTCTTAATAGTTGCTTGGCTTAATGTATCTGTCCAATTAGGCCGTAATGTGTTTCCAAATCTAGGATACGTACATCACTTAAGATATCTAACATAACCAACCGAAAAAAGCAAATTCAAGTTTCTGGTCTTCATGTTCTCAGAAACTAAGATTTATATAGCACAACTGTTCAACTGTTAAAGGAAATTTGCTTGTGGCTCTAGTACAAAAAAGTTATGCAACTCTGGTACAAATATGTTTGCAACTCAGGTACAACCAGTTCTCTGTGGTCAATTGTTTCTCCTAGTTCAATTATTTGATCAGCATTGGTGATGATATAAATCTTATTATAAGTATATCTGCCGCGCTGTAATAAATATTTATGTAGCCCTATAATAGCTTAATAAACTTATTATAAAAAGCATAATAAATTCTAATTACTAACAGTTTTTTAATAATTGGCGCCCAAACTGGGACTAAACCATATATCTGGCAAACAAAAATTGGGTCTCTCGAAAGTTATATTTAAATTAAAATTTGTTTATTAATTGGCGCCAAATATATTCCTTGTTACATAATAAATAACTATATTTAACACTTTTTTTTTTATTAATTGGCGCCCAACATGGGGCTAAAAATTATTTCTTGTTAACAAAAATTTATTGCTGTAAAGGTATTATGAGATCATCAAATAAGATAATAAATATCTATAAAAAATTTTTTTTTTATTAATTGGCGCCCAACATGGGGCTCAAAATTGTTCTTTGCGAACAACAGTTGGTCTCTGAAAAGGTGTAAATGAGTTAATGATGTGATATTATACTTAAACATTGACATTACGTCGATCAGTCATTCCTTATTTGATGAACATTGTTCGATGCAGAGGTTTGGTTTAAAAAGTAGGAGTCTCACACTATAACCTATACGTTTTGCGCTTACCATTTACATATTACTATTAAAGCAAAATTATAAGAAATATTTTGTTGCTCGATTTTAGTTATTCAATTGTTTAAAAGCTTTACTTAAACTAATCAATTTTTTTTGCTGAATTGCATTACAAACAGCTGTTAAACTGAAATTTCAAAAATTCTCGCTTATCATGGCTATTCAGTATTTCAAAAAAAAACTAAATGCTCCATCAATTTCAGCCATGACTTATTAAGAACCATTTATAAACAGTGCATGTGAACCAATTAGTAGCAATACTACATGCCACAGACTGCCTCACCTAAACACAGCTTGGCAAAACCCACTCAGCATCATTCATTTAGCCAGTCAGGCGTAACAATTCATGTTAACATGAAAAATCTCGCTGTTAATTTTTTGTTGCAGATGAAAAAGCGCAGAACTGAAATCAAAGCCAACACACACAGCCCACTTCATGTCTTGTGCCAAACAACATATTTGACCTTTTAGATTTTGGCAGCAGCAGCAGCATTGTGCAATGAAATTGTAGAAGTTTTTTTTGGGGGTTTTTGGCTGAATTTTCTAGAATTTGACGCTCATTGAAGCATGCAATCATTCAAGCAATCAAGTCGTTCAATGCGTTGTGCGTCAGCTTTGCTTTTAAGCAGGCAAGTGGATAAATGAATGAGTCAGTCGTTCGTTCGTTCGGTCAGTCAGTTGTTTGATGCACTTGAACACCATTGCACAATTCGTGTTGTGAGTCAGTGCCAAGAATTGGTTTTCCGCAATTTACTGCATTTGAGTGCAGTTCATGCGAATGACGATTTATAGCGCTAACTGGTTCTTGGCATTGAACTTTCTTCGAATAGAACTTTAATGGATTTTTTTTCTCTGTGAAATTGCAAACATAAATAAGCAATGTGAAATGTATTTATTTATTTTTATTTCACCGAAAATAAATATAAAGCAATTTGCCACAAATCTTCTTTTTAGCTAAAGCTGCTCAGCTGCACTCAGCTAACCCTAAAGCTTGTTCCAATCCTTGTTTTATTTTGTACAATATAAAGTTCAATTGGTTCCATTCAACACTTACGTAAGGAGTGCTCAATGCTTGGGATTCGTATTGCATTGTTTGCAGTTGCATGACATGCCACATAAAAACGTTTCAATGCAATAAGCAAGCAAGTACACACACAATTTTGAAATCAATTTCAGTGTGGAGGAGTGCTGTAACTTACCGAAATTGTATACAGGTACACCCACTTCAATGCATTGTGCTGCGAGTCTATTGTTTTATATATCGTTTAATCCTGCTGCAATTTTTCTTTGTAGTAAATGCTGCTGACAGCAGATAGCTTGCAGGTGCTTGATAGGTTGTGAGAGAGTGTTTTGATAGGTGAACTCCTTAGTATTCTTAATTTCATTGTTTGCATAGCATTTGTTCTTTAATATAACAAAAAACCAAAGAAAAAACTATAATAAATGCCTTTAAACAACAGTTGGCGCCCATCGTGGGGCTACAAAATTTATACTTGCGAACAAAAATTTGTCTCGGAAGAGGTATTCAAAAGATTATCAAATACTATACTAAAAACCTATAATTTTACTGATTTTTCTAATTGGCGCCCAACGTGGTGCTACAAATTAAACTTTTACGGTGGTACTCGGGAAGGATATGGACGAGATTATCAAATACCATAATAAATGCGTATGATAAAAAAAGTAATTGTCATAGGTTTTTATTAACGTATTTGATGATTAATTGGCGCCCAACGTGGAGCTATAAATTATTTATTTTGCAAACAAGAATTTGTCTCTGTAAAGGTATTTATGAGTTAATCAAATATGATTAGACAAAAAAATACTTATAACTTTAGAGAGTTTTATTAATTGGCGCCCAACGTGAGACTAAAATTTATTAATTGTGAACAACAACATCGATCTCTGGAAAGGTATTTATAAGGTCATCAAATACGATAATGAATGCCTAAGATAAAACAAAATAACTATCATAGGTATTTATTATCTTATGTCATGATGATAATTGGCGCCCAACATGGGACTAAAAAATGTATCTTTGCGAGCAACAATTTGACTCTGTAAAGTTATTTATAAGACTATCAAATAGTATAATAAATACCTATGATTATCAGATTTTTTTTTCAATTGGCGCCCAACGTGGTGCTACAAATTATACCTTTCCAGTGGTTCTCTGGAAAAAAAGGAACGAGATCATTAAATACGATAATATTTATCTATGATAAAAAAATAATTATCACAGGTAATTTTTATCATTAAAGGGTAATTGTCATAGGTTTTTATTAACGTATTTGATGATTAATTGGCGCCCAACGTGAGTCAACAATTTATTCTGAACAATAATAGCAGAAGTTTAGCTCTGAAACTAGTATCAACCACAAAAAAAGCTCGTTTGGTTGACTTATAAGACCTGACAGTAGCCTTCATCTAAGCACTGACATTCAACACTTGAAGCGACACGACTTAGGCGTGTTTGAAGGGACCATTCATAGATGGTCATCGTAAAAAACATCACCAAACGACAAAATGGTCTGCCTAATATCTACTTCTGTCTTCTATCTGTCATTTACTCAATTAATCATTGCAAATTTCTTTTTCGGATCTAAAGGGATCGTTCAAGTATTACAGGACGAAATTTTTGACGACCAAGTGAACTTTTTTACCTATATGATAGATCAACGGACACCCTCACAGAAGTGGTGAAAGCAGGCATGATCCTTTGTAAAGCTGTATAGGTATTACGAGCTTGCTTAGCAAGTGTCTCCCCAGTGTGCAGAAAATTTTGTTTTCCAAATCATCATCATCGGCATGAGAAAGCTTGCCACTTTTCAGGGACACAAGCTTCCCACTGCCACGACCCAGTCACGGTCAGGTAAGAGTACTCTGTATTCCAAATTCATTTAAAGAGGGCTCTGACTTTTCACTGCCGATAAACAAATTGGTACACGAGTCTTGAGATACTTGCTGCGGTTCCAGAAGCGTTGTGTGAGATTGAAAAGACCACATTGTAGCAGTGCAAAATTTCTCGTCCTCCCGTTTTTTTTGTGTATTTTGGTCTATGTTCTTGGGAACTTTACGCATACAGTTCTTCCATTTTTCTAAATGTAAGAATCGTGCTTCGAGATATTTAGAACCCTATCAACTACAACCTCTCATGCAAGTCAGTTAAAGTGAGAGTCCGTTCATCAGCGCTACCATGAATGGTAATGTTAATGATGGTTTCCAGAAGAGCAGATTACGAGTCAGAGTTGCGCTGGCAAGTCAACATTGAGAGTTTGAATAGGCCAAGAATAATGAAAATAAAAATTATGACCAATACCGCCGATGGATTCGCCAAATATTAACGAAAAGGTTTGCTAACTTGATTTTAATTTACTTTTTTTTTCTTATTTATTTAAACAAATTTTACGTTCGATTGATTAATTTTGATTAATTTTGATTATTTTGATAAATTTTTAGTCATTTTGATTCATATGGGTTAAATTTTGATTCATATGGATTCATTTTGATTCATTTTGATTCATTTTGATTCATTTAGATTCACTAAGATTCATTTAGATTCATTTAGATACATTTAGATTAATTTAGATTCATTTAGATTCATTTAGGTTCATTTAGATTCATTTTGATTAATTTTGATTTATTTAGATTCATTTAGATACATTTATATTCATTTATATTCATTTATATTCATTTATATTCATTTATATTCATTTATATTCATTTATATTCATTTATATTCATTTAGATTCAGTTTGACTCATTTTGATTCATTTTAATTCACTTTGATTCATTTTCATTAAATTTAATTCATTTTTATGCCCTATTTTATTTAATATTTTAAATTTTTTTAACAAAACTTCTACTTTTTCATGCACATCTAATCAACTACAAAACCACATAAAATAAAATGAGTGATTCAAAAACTATTCACACACTAAACTCAACCCATACCCACTTGCTGCTACTTTAAGTTGCACACAAAATAGTTCTTGCAACTATTTCTCCTTGCTTATCAAGTGTCTGTGTGGTGCAAATGTTTTAGCACGTAAAAGTATAAATGTCTTTAAACTTCCTGCAACCTTTGGCAAAAACTTTTCGGCACATAAATTGAATTTATGTCATTAACACTTCATATTAATGCTACGATGACTATTTCCGTTGCGCTTCCGTGCAGCCTCCCAAAAATGTGCTACACAGTCTGTCTGAGTCTGACATTAAATTAATTTGCAGCTGTCTGAAGTTTTTTGCGAAACGCCCAACCAAAATAAAACGGGTAAAATATTAGCAAGAAACTATCAGAAAAAACCCCAAACCAACTCAGTACATTTGCTGTGTGAACTTGTAAAAGGCGAAAATAACAAGAAAAGTTTTAAATCATTGGCAAAAGTTTTTCGGCAACAAAAATACAAAAAAAAAAAATGTAGAAGGACAATTTCAGTTTTAGAAGAAAAACTAAAACAGCAAGTTGAAGACAGCATTAAGTAAAGCGTGGAAAAACTAATAAAAATAAAAAGGAAATGCCGCGTAAATACTTCCCATGACTTTTCCATATGTCGTTTACACATTTACAGACAAAGAGCTGTCGACAGACTGACACGAGTACAAGTTGTAGCAAGTTTTTCTTTTTTTTTTTTTGTTGGCATGAGTCAAAGTTTGAACACATGTTATTGGCGCATAATTTTCGCAGTTAATGTGCACACTGGGATGTACCATTTTTCGTGTTGTTGCATCATTTAAGTAGAATTATTGTGTATAGTTGCCATATGCATGCTGGCATTAGTTTTAAATAATGAATATGCATTGTTTGGTGTTTATATATTAAAATTTATCTGGGAACACTCTTATAGAAAAACTCCATTTTGTGACAAAAAAAAAATACTTTCCAGTATTTGCAAAATTTCAATAATAGTAACAAGATACATTCCACAAAACCGTATTTCAAAATAATTAAATTCCTAAACCATGTAGCATCTGAGATAGCACCTTACAGCGTTTTCAATTGCACAAAATGTGCACAGTGCGTTGTGAAATAAATTACAACCAAACAGATTACAGCTAACAATGCAATGCAGCAATTACAAATAATTGCATGAAATTCACACACAATTGTAATTAAGATAAAGTATTCGTTGCATTGCATGCTAACGTGTACCCATATGTGCCACGTGCAACAGCAAATGCAGCATACAAACGGATAAGCTTAATATGTGCAGCTTAATCAGCACAGTTCAGCACACAGTGTGCTGCATTGTTGCAGGATAATATGTCCAAAGGCTACATAGTCTGTGTTGATATGTTTTAAAGGCATTTTAAATGTTTAAACCAAATTACTAGCAGTTTCTGAGCTAGACATGATGCAGGTATTCGTATAAACAGATTTAGACGACAAGTAAAGCATTGTCATTGGAAACAGATGTGCCAGATATTATGAACAATTGAGCTATTTAGTGAGCTGCATAAGAGTGGAGTAAGTGATTGGGATAACTAACTAAAACAAAAAAAAACTACAACTTTGTCATATGTCAAAGCCCTTAAAATAAGCATTTGGTAAGTTTGTGATATTTTTTAGCCCCACGTTGGGCGACAAGTACATATGTATGTAAACTGTCCTCAAACATTGTTTTGATCAAATCGAGAATTATTAGGGTGCTCACTGAATATTTGGAGAAACAGATTCAAACTAATCACTTAAGGAAGCATTCAAGTATTATGTAACGCAATTTGTGGAAGGAGGGGTATTGTTTTAGTCCTCAACGTGGGGCGTACAACATTTGGTCTCTGAGAAAGTGCTAAATCACGAAAAACCGATTTACGTATAACAGATATATGCATGGACTGTATAATCGCTATCTATGCTGTGAATCATTCTATAGAAATTGAATATATTCTGATGTAATGAATTATTTTGTTTTATTCTGAATCATCAATAATAGTTTCAAAGAAATATTTTGTTAGTGCATAGTTGTATGAATAAATGCTGTAGAAATGATTCTTTTGAGTTATTTTGATTGATTTTAATTAATTTTGAGTCGTTTTGATTAATTTTGAGATTTATCATTTTGATTCATTTTGATTCCTTTTAGTTAGTTTTAGTTAGAGGTATGAATAAATGCTGTGAGAATGTTTTTTTTTGATTTATTTTATTTAATTTTTATTAACTTTGATTAATTTTGATTAATTTTAATTAATTTTGAATCATTTTGATTAATTTAATTAATTTTGAATCATTTAGATTCATTTGGATTCATTATAATTCATTTTGTATGTTTGTTGTATGAATATATGCTGTAAGAATGATTTTTTTGAATTATTTTATTATTCTTAATTTTTATTAACTTTGATTAATTTTGATTAATTTTGATTAACTTTGATTAATTTTAATTTATTTTGAATCATTTAGATTAATTTAAATTAATTTTAATGCATTTTGAATCATTTAGATTAATTTTAATTAATTTTGATTCATTTTGCGTCATTTAGATTCATTTTGATCTATTGGATTCATTATGATGCAATTTTTATGTTAGTTGTATGAATATATGCTGTAAGAATGATTTTTTTGATATTATTAAGTTTAATTCTCATTAGCTTTGATTAGTTTGATTAATTTTGATTAATTTTGATTCATTTTAATTGATTTTAATTAATTTTAATTAATTTTAATTAATTTTGAGTCATTTAAATTTATTTTGATTCATTTAGATGAATTTTGATTCATTTTGATTATTTTTAATTGATTCATTTTGATTCACTTTTTTTATAAATTATTTTTTTTTTTTGACTCTTTTATTTTATTTACACTTCAAAAATTTATATAAAGGATATTTAAATTTCCTTAACTTTTTTATTATTGTTTTCCCCTTGTTTTTTTTATTTTTGCATCAAAATGAATATTTTTAATTCATTTTGAATCAATTTGAGTTATTTAGATTAATTTTAATTCATTTTAATTATTTTTAATTCATTTTGTTTTTTTTTTTGATTCACATTTTTTTTCAAATTATTCTTTTCTTTTTTTTTTGTCTTTTCTGATTAATTTACTCTTCAAAAAATTCCTTGAAGGACATTTAAATTTCCTTGCCAACGCATTTAACTTTTTTGTTATTGTTTTCCTCTATTTTTTCCTTCCTTTTGCATTAAATTGACCATTAGTTGCAGCTACATATACTCTCATGTGTGTGTGTCTTTATATGTAACGGTTTTTGCCTAAGTTGAAAATCTGTAAAGGACATCGAGTTTGAGGCACGTAAATTGAGTTTTCATCATGTTGCAAAGAGTAAGACTGACAGATGTTGCTGTCTGCTGCCATTCTATTGCAGTTCAACTATTTAATTTTGTTTTTCAAGTTTCTATTTATGCAGCAGCAGCAGCAGCAGCAGCAGCAGCAGCATCAGCTAGCCAGACTGTCCAGTGAAGACTACTTGAATGCCAATATGGCAGCCTCTGGCCACTTGGTATTGAGTAAATGGTATTATTCTGCACTATGCTCTTTCAGCTTCCAGCAATTTGTCTGTCTATCCATCTGTCTGCCTGCGTTGCTTCTCTATTCGTTCTTCACTAATCACATTTTCTCATGTAATTGTTTTTTGCTTGCTTCAGTGCTAATTTTCTCAGTTTTAATGAAGTAGTTTTATGGCTTTGACAGTAAGTGTGAGGGAGTGAGAGAGTGAGTTGGAGAAAATAGGAGATGTAGTGAAATTGAATACAGGATGATAACAGCTTATGGCGTAATTGCTTTGAACAGATGTGCTTATATGGTAGACGAGTATATAATATATTGAAAACTGGAAGCGATTTAAGTTGGGAAAATAAAGATTTTTGAAATCTAGAAGTTAAAAGTGGGTTTTTATGGAGTTTGCACTTAAAATTGTAAAAGAAATTTTTATTAAAATATATAAAGTCTACGAAAAAAACAATATATCAAATTTCCAGTTAATTTCAGGTTAATGACAAGGTTTTTCGGCTTTGAACGGCAGCAGTGTACTGATTTCAATAGCATCTTCTTCTGCAGCCTTACTGTACTTCAGTTCCTTGATCTGGGACTGAATCTCCTCGAATGTGAAGGTTGGTCTATCTGGTCAGCTCTATCTGGTACCCTTTGAATGTGTCTGCTTTGCTATTCAAAGGTTGAGTTAAATGACTGCGGCATCCAGGTCTTCAACAAAATCTTCTGCATGGGTGTAGCTCTACTGTTTTGCGAATGAGAAGCTTTTGTGAGATACGTAAGAGTCTAAAGGTAATAGTTAATACTATCGTCCGGATTGACGGAATAGATCAGTGGCCCTAGATCGCAGTTCAATTTGCATATTTAATATATAAAAGTATATGCTTATAAAAACATACATATATAAAAATTTATCTATCAATATATATATATAAATATATATAGACGCCTAAAAATATGCAACAAAAAATTTAATTTTCTAAAGCGCCTTCCTCGGCGATTCTCAAAAATTGATATACCAAATCATTTTGCCTGTAAAAATTCACTGTCACTGGCCGGAAACGGCTTCCGCGGTGGGATGGCCGGCACCAGCCGATAGTGGCCGGAGACCACCGGTATTGGATGTAGGCTGCCGCAATGGATACTGGCCGGAGACCGCCGCCTTTAGTGGTCGGTGTCCGCCGGTGGTGGCCGGAGATCACCGGTACTGGATATGGGCCAGCGCAATGTGGTGGCCGGAAACCGCCGGCAGTGGCCTTTAGTGGCCGTAGTCCGCCGGATGCGGCCGGAGGATTCCAGGTCCGCAAGGGGATTCCCTATTTCTGAGCATATCCTCTGCCGGGGGATTTCTTCTTCCCTGCTAGTCAATGGGCTTGACCCCGCTGCAAATCACCGCCGGGGTCAATGACCTTTGATCCTGGGGTCAATGACCTTTGATCCTGGGGTCAATGACCTTTGACCCTGGAGTCATAGACCTTTGCCCGCCGGGATCAATGACCTTCGCCCGCCGGGGTCAATGACCTTTGACCGCCGGGGTCAATGACCTTTGACCGCCGGGGTCAATGACCTTTGACCGCCGGGGTCAATGACCTTTGACCGCCGGGGTCAATGACCTTTGACCGCCGGGGTCAATGACCTTTGACCGCCGGGGTCAATGACCTTTGATCCTGGGGTCATTGACCTTTGACCCCCGGGGTCAATGACCTTGACCCCCCGGGGTCAATGACCTTGACCCCCGGGGTCATTGACCTTTGACCCTGGGGTCATTGACCTTTGACCCCCGGGGTCATTGACCTTTGACCCCGGGGGTCAAGGTCATTGACCCCGGGGGTCAAAGGTCAATGACCCCGGGGGGTCAAGGTCATTGACCCCGGGGGTCAAAGGTCAATGACCCCAGGGTCAAAGGTCAATGACCCCAGGGTCAAAGGTCAATGACCCCGGGGGGTCAAGGTCATTGACCCCGGGGGTCAAGGTCATTGACCCCGGGGGGTCAAGGTCATTGACCCCGGGGGTCAAAGGTCGATGACCCGGGGGGTCAAAGGCTGATTGACCCCGGGGGTCGAAGGTGATCGACCCCGGGGGTCAAGGTGATCGACCCCGGGGGTCAAAGGTCATTGACCCCGGGGGTCAAAGGTCTATTGACCCCGGGGGTCAAAGGTCATTGCACCCCGGGGGTCAAAGGTCATTGACCCCGGGGGTCAAAGGTCATTGACCCCTGGGGGTCAAAGGTCATTGACCCCGGGGTCAAAGGTCATTGACCCCGGGGGTCGGTATGACCCGGGGGTCAAAGGTCATTGACCCCGGGGTCAAAGGTCAATGACCCCGGGGGTCAAAGGTCATTGACCCCGGGGGCGTCAAGGTCAACGGTGACCCCGGGGTCAATGACCTTTGACCCCCCGGGGTCATTGACCTTTGACACCCGGGGGTCATTGACCTTGACCCCGGGGTCAATGACCTATTGACCCCCGGGGTCAATGACCTTGACCCCCCGGGTCAAAGGTCAATCACCTCGACCCCGGGTCAAAGGTCAATCGACCCCGGGGTCAAGGTCAATGACCCCGGGGGTCAAGGTGATTGACCCCGGGGGGTCAAGGTCATTGACCGGGGGTAAGGTCATGACCCCGGGGGTCAAGGTAGCTATTGACCCCGGGGTCAAAGGTGATTGACCCCGGGGGTCAAAGGTGATTGACCCCGGGGTCAAAGGTCATTGACCCCGGGGTCAAAGGTAATGACCCCGGGGTCAAAGCTAATGACCCCGGGGGTCAAGGTCATTGACCCCGGGGGTCAAGGTCATTGACCTTTGACCCCGGGGGTCAAGGTCATTGACCCCGGGGGTCAAGGTCATCGACCCCGGGGGTCAAAGGTCATGGACCCCGGGGGTCAAGGTCCTCACCTTATGACCCCGGGTGTCAAGGTCAACTGACCCCGGGGGTCAAAGGTATTGACCTATTGACCCCGGGGGTCAAGGGCGATGACCCCGGGGGTCAAAGGTCATTGACCCCGGGGGTCAAGGTCATTGACCCCGGGGGTCAAGGTCGTCATCCCCGGGTCCAAGGCGACCACCGGGGGTCAAGGCATGACCCCGGGGGTCAAGGTCATCGACCCCGGGGTCAAGGTCATTGACCCCGGGGGTCAAGGTCATTGACCCCGGGGTCAAGGTCATGACCCCGGGTCACAGGTCAATGACCCCGGGGGTCAAAGGTCAATCACCCGGGGGGTCAAGGGGGTGACAGGCGCCCGTTGACCTTTCACCCCGGGGGGGGGGGGGTGACAAGGTCGTTGACCATTCACCCCGGGGGGGGGGTGACAAGGTCGTTGACCTTTCACCCCGGGGGGGGGGGGGTGACAAGGTCGTTGACCTTTCACCCCGGGGGGGGGGGGTGACAAGGTCGTTGACCTTTCACCCCGGGGGGGGGGGGGTGACAAGGTCGTTGACCTTTCACCCCGGGGGGGGGGCGACAAGGTCGTTGACCTTTCACCCCGGGGGGGGGGGGGTGACAAGGTCGTTGACCTTTCAACCCGGGGGGGGGGTGACAAGGTCGTTCACCTTTCAACCCGGGGGGGGGGTGACAAGGTCGTTGACCTTTCACCCCGGGGGGGGGGGGGTGACAAGGTCGTTGACCTTTCACCCCGGGGGGGGGTGGTGCCAAGGTCGTTGACCTTTCACCCCGGGGGGGGGGGTGACAAGGTCGTTGACCTTTCACCCCGGGGGGGGGGTGACAAGGTGCCTTCGGTCTCACCTTTCACCCCGGGGGGGGGGGTGACAAGGGGTCGTTGACCTTTGACCCCGGGGGGGGGGGGTGACAAGGTCGTTGACCTTTGACCCCGGGGGGGGGGGTCAAGGTCGTTGACCTTTGACCCCGGGGGGGGGTCAAGGTCGTTGACCTTTGACCCCGGGGGGGGTCAAGGTCGTTGACCTACATTTCACCCCGGGGGGGTCAAGGTCGTTGACATTTCACCCCGGGGGGGTCAAGGTCGTTGACATTTCACCCCGGGGGTCAAGGTCGTTGACATTTCACCCCGGGGGGGTCAAGGTCGTTGACCTTTCACCCCGGGGGGTCAAGGTCGTTGACCTTTGACCCCGGGGGGGGGGTCAAGGTCGTTGACCTTTGACCCCGGGGGGGGGGGTTGAAGGTCGTTGACCTTTGACCCCGGGGGGGGGGTTGAGGTCGTTGACCTTTGACCCCGGGGGGGGTCAAGGTCGTTGACCTTTGACCCCGGGGGGGGGGTCAAGGTCGTTGACCTTTGACCCCGGGGTCAAGGTCGTTGACCTTTGACCCCGGGGTGGGGGTAAAGGTCGTCTACCTTTGACCCCGGGGTGGGGGGTCAAGGTCGTTGACCTTTGACCCCGGGGGGGGGTCAAGGTCATTGACCTTTGATCCCGGGGGGGGGGTCAATATCACTGACCTTTGACCCCGGGGGTCAAGGTCATCACCTTTGACCCCGGGGGGTGTTATTTCACTCTCGACCGGGGGTCAAGGTGATTGACCTTTGACCCCGGGGGTCAAGGTTATGACCTTTGACCCCGGGGGGTCAAGGTCATTGACCTTTGACCCCGGGGGGTCAAGGTCATTGACCTTTGACGCCGGGGGGTCAAGGTCATTGACCTTTGACCACGGGGGGTCAAGGTCATTGACCTTTGACCCCGGGGTCAAGGTCATTGACCTTTGACCCCGGGGGTCAAGGTCATTGACCTTTGGCCCCTGGGGGTCAAGGTCGTTGACCTTTGGCCCCGGGAGGGGTCAAGGTCGTTGACCTTTGACCCCGGGAGGGGGGGTCAAGGTCGTTGACCTTTCACCCCGGGGGGTCAAGGTCGTTGACCTTTCACCCCGGGGGGGGGTCAAGGTCGTTGACCTTTCACCCCGGGGGGGTCAAGGTCGTTGACCTTTCGACCCCGGGGGGGGTCAAGGTCGTTGACCTTTCACCCCGGGGGGTCAAGGTCGTTGACCTTTCACCCCGGGGGGGGGTCAAGGTCGTTGACCTTTCACCCCGGGGGGGTCAAGGTCGTTGACATTTCACCCCGGGGGGGTCAAGGTCGTTGACCTTTGACCCCGGGGGGGGTCAAGAGTCATTGACCTTTGACCCCGGGGGGGGGTCAATATCATTGACCTTTGACCCCGGGGGGTCAAGGTTATTGACCTTTGACCCCGGGGGGTCAAGGTCATTGACCTTTGACCCCGGGGGTCAAGGTCATTGACCTTTGACCCCGGGGGTCAAGGTCATTGACCTTTGACCCCGGGGGGTCAAGGTCGTTGACCTTTGGTCCCGGGAGGGGGGTCAAGGTCGTTGACCTTTGACCCCGGGAGGGGGTCAAGGTCATTGACCTTTGACCCCGGGGGGGTCAAGGTCATTGACCTTTGACCCCGGGGGGAGAATAATTGGAGGATTCAGCAGGACCAGCACTGGATATAATGTTGTCAATTTTGGCTTCTTTGTTCCTAGCGAGAGCATTTTGAAGACTGTTGGCAAATCTTTTTTTAGATTTGGTGGACAGTTCGTTTCGTTCTGGCATACTTTCATCTAACCCTCCTTTTTAGACGCAACAGTGTACCATTTGTTGGAGGGTTTTGAACCGCCCGGAAGCTGTTTATCTAGCTGGAGTCTTCAAAGTAGCAAATTTCACTGTTTGTCTTAAGTTGTGCCTGAAAATATTTATTGCATCATGCATATCCTCTGTGCTGTTTATTTAGCTATTAGGATTGGCAGGTGCTCTGAATAGAGTTTATCGTGGCTAATTCCGTCAACTATAAAAAGTCAAAATCAGAAAGCTGGGCAATCGTTTTGTAGCAACGAAGTCTTTTTAAATGTATTACAAATTTTCCGACAATTTTAATAGTTTTAAACAAAATATGTAGGTTGTACGTCTAAAAAAAATCTACCACACCACTTTAAAGTTATTCCACTTACCAAAGCTCGAACGATATAAGTTTTGCTTGGACCATCAAGGCAGCGTATATTGTGCTGCGCTGCGTCACTAGCTTGCCAGTAAATTAAATTTCGCATAATAGACTTCCTTTTTGCCACTGCAGTTGATGTCCTTCTAGCTTGTGCTGCTGCTCTGTTGTCCTGTTTTGGGGTGCAAACTTTGCACATTTTCAGACGCTATCGCTGCTTGCTGCACAGCCAAGTGGCAAACATTGATATGCAAAGTGAGTTAAAAGTAGTTGGTAGTAGTAGAGACTTGGCTTGCTTGCCAGCATGTACAGCATGCTGTCTCTGACAGCAGAAAACATAAAAAGAAAAGATTTTTCGTGTTTGTGGTGGGTGCAGTTGATGCTTTTAGTTTACATATTGTTGCCTTTGTCTTAGCACTGACACTGATAGTCTTATGCAGCTCTAACCAAATTAGCATGCTTCAATGCAAGTTATTTCAGCTATACTTGACTTCAGGGAGCTTGTAGTTACTGTCACTGTCAAACCAAGGGTGAAATGCCAAGAGAACTATTGTTGCTTAATATCCTTTTTTTTTTTGTGCTATAACATTGTTGCTGCTTATAGACACATTAAACATTTCTCTATACACAATCTGCTTAAATACAATTCGCAGCTGCAATGCATTCAGGCATTTCTATTGATGTTCGTTCCATATATCTGCACAAATGTTAAGCATGCACAACCACAGCTTCAAATTATTCCAAGAATTTCTCAATAATCGCATGCACTACTAGTAATTCTATAGGTTTATTGCTTTCCGCAAAACCAAATTGCTTTGCTGCTGGTTTCACGAGAAATTTGCTGCAGGCAAACAGAAATATTTTCTTTAATCTGGTTGAAGCCTTTAAAGCGCCATTTTGACCCTTTTATTCAATGAGTTTTAATGCTTATTAGTTGGCCTACATTTATGGGTTTCATTATTAATAGTCTTCACTTTAATTTAATGTCTGCTTATGGCACACACATACACACACACACACACGCACGCCTACATTGCGTATACTTAATATTCGTGTATGCTGCTGTAACCTGCCGCTTTAGGCGTTTTGTAACATGTTGCGTATACGCCTCGTTGCATGTGTGACGACAGACAGCGCCTCCTGCATGGCAATATTTGATAGCCAACACATTATGCGGCTTCTGAGGAATAGTGCAGAGTGTACTACGTGCTGCTGCTGCCTTTAAACAAAGATTGATGACAATCTAATGATTGATGCTTGTTTAAACGTATTGAGATTGATAATATGCAAGCTGTAAGCTGTCGCCTTGCTTCGATGTGAAGCTATGCTGACATTTTGCTGAGAGTTTGCTTGGCGCAGATGTTTAAAGTGTTTGGCCAATAAATTGCTTGAAAGCCTTGCTGGATATCTTAAACTTTTAACAGGATATACACATGTGCCCAACATAAATTGACATGTTCAACCATTTTGCATTTTTGCTTTGTTTTTGGCATATTTTAAGGTTAGACCTGTTGTGGTATGTTTAGCGTTGCTTGTGAGGCTGTAAACCATAAACACAAGCAAGTCAGACAACGACTTTGAGTCCTACCAACCGAAATTTTTCCTCCAAAAGCGTTACAAATCACAGCTGAATACTTGAAGTTGCCCTATTAAGTTGCATTAAATTTTAAAAGAAGAACCGAGCGAAATAGACGTAAAACGTTCTGCTTTATAAATAAATAAGTCCATACAAAAAAATATTCCAACACCCAAAAGTGTGTTGAATGAAAACAAAATTAGACTGTTTACGCTCTTTCAGCGTTTTTCGCGGTTGTATATTCTAAAAAACAAAAAATACCACTGAAAGACAGGCGTCAGTCTGCCAATCAGCAAAAAAAAAAAAAAAAAAACTACCAAAGGAATACAGCAGCACGGAGTCACTTCTGACTTCAAAGCCATGTCTGAGACAATTGTTTACAGCGTGCGACGTGCAGCGCATTCTAAATGCGGCAATTTGCTCTAAACTAGTCACAGTACGTACAGCAACACACGACTTCAATAAAAATAAGAAAATAAAAATCCACATCGCATAAACAATTCAACGAAAATTAAAAAGAAACGTAAACATACATTCGTATAAAATACTATTATACAAAAGGACATAGGGTGCCAAGGACTCGTACAATACAATAAAATAAAATAGGGAACATCTCTTGCACACTGATGAATAGTTTTGTTCGTACATGTCCGGAATAGTTGTTACTCGCTTAAGCGCTAATTTGGTTTATGCGCTGCTTGGGATTAGAATGCATAAGGATATGCCATATAAAAAATAAAGGATATACCATATACTTTTATAATATTCCTAGTAATAGCAGCGTAAATGCTGAATACTGTATAAATTCTCTTGTGGTCTTTAATGATGCGCAGTGTTATTGTTTGTTTAATTTATTTATGTGACTATTTGCTGTGTGACATTTCTTTGAATAAAGGGAAAATTCAAGAAGTTAAGCAAATTAAAATTTTGCATATATGCTTAGGGAAGATAAAAATCAGAATTCATGAAATAGTGAAATTTAAAAAAAATTATAGATAAATTGTTAAATTTACTAAGAGATGCTAACAACAGATTGTGCACACAACTTCCGTAAAGAATGCAAGGAATTGAAGTTTTAAACCTTTTTAATTCAATTTCCATGTATACCAGGGATTTTTGAAGTGAAACTTCTTTAATGAAGTTCCTATTTAAAAATGTTGAAGGTAGTCTTTTACGTGATACTTCTTTTTGGTGAGGGTACACTTGGAGTTAGTCTGATAGGATATACTTCTTTTTGGCGATGGTCCACTAGGGTGTTGTCCATTTGGAGTTAAACTGTTAGGTGATACTCTATTTTGGTAAAGATCCACTCGGTTGTTGCTCATTTAGAGGTTGACTGATAGGTGATACCCCTCTTAAGTGATGGTCGACTCGCCTTTTGTTCATTTGAAGATAATATAAGTATTTTAATTTGCCACGACATCTAGCGAACTGTTGAAGATTTGTAATTGAATCCAAAACAATTGCATCCGTAGCTCTCCACCAATTCTTATTATGATTTTCGAGGCACATAAAAATATTTTATTCCTTCTGAATGTAAAATAAATTTAAGCCCACCAGCATTTCCTACCAATATATAAAGCATAAATAGAGCGTATATCCACACACTTTTACCTTTTTCAAAAAAAAACTCCACTAAAGTTCCTAAATCTAAATATAAAATACCCGAACACCATTTTATAACGCTATAAATAAAATTTGAAAGCGTATACTAAAAAAGAATTACCCCCATACGCCGCGTAATAACTTTAAAATTACCCGCTTTTATTTCAAAGACATAAACATCGAAGCGCACTCCCACCTCCCTGGCATCGTTATTAACTCTTCAAATGCCATTGTCACATTCCGTTGCTGTCAAAATAAATAATATTTGCGATCGATACGAGATACGAGATACGAGATACAAGATACAAGCAATGAAACAGACTAAACCAACAAAACGCCTACAACCTCTCGAGGTTGAGCAACAGAAGATGACAACCTTTGGCATGGAGGTTTATCAATGCCTACCAATGAAATTATCAGCAGCAGCAGCGAACGTCGAAGGCTTTTAAAGCCGACAACAACGGAAATGGCAGAATGTGCGCAGCCATTTTCTTCTTCCTACTTATAGCTGCGGAAAATGTTTGTCAAGGTGAAAATTCAATAAAATAAAAAAAAAAAAAAAAAAACCGGAAAAGTTACTCATGAACACACAATAATAATACATAATGGCAAGCAGCGACAGCAGGAGTAGCAGCAGGAGTAGCAGCCTCCAAAGTGAACTTAAGTTGCCTGTTTGAAGAGCAGTAAATGCGTTAGCCATCATCATTGTCTGCTTTTAGGTGTTAGCTGAGTGACTTTCTGTAGATATACAATAATATTTGTTTGTTTATTTGGCTTTTTGGCTTGAAATGTTTTGCGTCTTAGTCGCATTTGCACCCTCCAAGTTTTTTTTGTTTTGTTGGCTTTTATTTTGTGTGTCTGCAAGTGTCACGCCTCGCAAAAGTAAATGTTGATAAGGCATGTCATTTGTTTTTGATGTTTATTCTTTTTTTTTATTTGGAACATATATGGAAATATGTTTTAGACATGAAATCGTTCAGAAGTTTGAATATAGTATCTAGATACATTAGTATGTATCTAGATACATATAAAGATGTCTTTGGAAAGGTTTCTCCTCTAAGAAGTTTAATTTCAACAATTATTACAAGTCAAACTCTTCGCTTTAAATTTTATAAATTTCTACAAAAAATATATTCCAAGCGCAAACTGTGTGTGAATTGCTTTTAGTTACATCACTCAGATTTAGTTGCACATATTTATGTATCGCCATAGACATGCACTCAATAATAACTAAGCAGATACTTGTATGACAGTGACAAGTGCTATTGACATTTTGATGCAACGCAAGGCTTACACTGACTGCAGGATATGTTGACGATGAAGTTGATGAAGTGCGGTTTGCAAACTGTTTGCAATATAAATTCCAAAACTGCTGCAATGCCATGACAGTTCAGGGTGACAGTGATAATAAGAATGCCAACAATGTCAAATTTTGTGCAAACATTTTGACATGAAGCGTATTTGAGTTAAAGTTATGCAAGACACTTTGACTTTGACCACGTTTTGAGGTGGACAGTTAGTATTAATTACAGACAGACAGACAGACAGACAGACAGACAGAAGGACAGCTAATGAACTAAACAAATGCTTAATGTTTGTCATTACGTAGTGCTTGACTGCAATTTGCTTTAATTTTCCTACAGCTTAAAGAACAGGTGGCTGAACTTTGTACAATTGTAATTGACGACAAAGTTCTCGACGCCATGTCTCAAGCAATTACGTGCGCTGCTTAATTAGAGCAGGCAAGCACAAGACTGACTGAGTGACTGACTGACTACCGGCGTAGACCCTTGAATACGACAAATAACTTAAGCTAAGCTAAGGCCTTAGCGCCACAGCAGTCAATAATACCCAACAGCAAAGGCCAAGCTTCTTAATAATCCCTGTAGTGCAGGCATGCGTTGCTAATGCGTTTTACGGCAAATGAAAAGAAAAATTCCGAACTGCTGCTACCAATTGTCTAAAATTAAATTTTCCAGTTTTGTGTTTCACGTTGCGCAGGCAGGTATGTATGGCATATTGTTGGCCATACAGGAGGCAAGAACATGTTTCTGCTATACTAAATCGTCTTTGTTATTATTTTTTTTTTTTTACACTTCATTGCCGCAGCATCTTTGTTGCTTTGTGGTTTGTTGTGTTGTCCTTCAGTCTCTCAGCAGAAAAAAAAAAAAAAAATGCCAATTCAGGCAAGCGTAAAGATAAAGCTTTGAACAAAAGAAAACTTTGGCTATCTCAATTTGTTTTTGTCAGCCACATTTTTTATATCTGTGTATATCTTTTGTATATGTATGAGTCTTTGCATACCAATGCGTGTTAAATTTAGTTTGACTTTGCTTTATAATATTTCGAGCAACTTTTAAAAAATTATCAGTGAACTGGAAAGCCATAAGCAATATCTAAAATGTGTGGTCATTCTGTAATGTTTGTAGTTGTGGGCAAGTTGGTGTTTTAAATGAAGTTGTGTGGTTTTATTTTTGTTTATTCAAACATAAAAATTGTATTTTATATATTTAGATAAAATTTCTTGCAGCAGAACTTTTGCTTTCACTCAAATCGCTGTGCGACATATATTTAAAATGAACATTAATATATGGCATTAGACTTCTGGCTTATGGCTTTCAGCAGTTGATAGTGCTTTAAAGATTTTTAATTAATTTCACCTTTACCTCATTCGCATCTTGCGTACGCAATCTAGAAACTTTTATGTTTGTTTGTGCGCGCATCACGTAAAATTCATTCACAGGATTCTAAATTGTATTACTGAAAGATGAAAAGCTTTATTGTGAGTAACATTTAAAGTTTATTTCATCAAAATCAATCTCCATGCTCAAAAGATATTAATATTAAAAAAATAATTAAATTTTTAAACTTAAAACGGTACTTAACCTTGAACGGTAACGCTATTCAAACTGTTTGCTAGTGCTTATCAAACCTATTACATATGTGCTTCTCAAAATGCTCTCATATTATTGTTCACAATGTTCATCTGTCTAACTGTCTGTGTGTTTTGCTTCTAGTTTTTTGGTGTACTTCGCGTCTATCCTAATAAAAATATCCATTAGGATCCAAATTGTATCATTAAAAAGGGTGTTTACCCTACAAAAAGTCAAGTCAATATAGACTTTTCCGTCTGTCTGCCTACTGTTTGTAGCAGGAACTTAGAGACTTTCTTAGCGACATATTCTTCAAATTTTTATATTTGGTCCCTCCTATTCCTATAATGAATGTGCCATCTCCTCTCAAGGAGTACTATCCTGCTCTTCATTTCAGAGTTTTGGAAAGCAAAAATTTTTGGTTTTCATTTTATTTGAGTTAAACATGCAATTTTCTGTACAAATCTTCATTATCGAAGGTATGGAAGACACTGATTGCTGGTTGACTGAACAAGTTCTTGGACCAAAACAGTATTCTGCCATATCGCTAGTTTGGGTTTAGGGCAGGCCATGGCACAATTGAACAAGTTTACAGAGATATACAGCATATCATGCAAGCTTTTGACGATCTTGAGTATTCTAATGCAGTAGGCATTCGATAGAGTCTGGCATGACTTCTGCCAGCGCTTTACTTCTGCCTTCTTCTATCCTACATGGAAGAACAAAAAATTTCAGGGTCTGGCACCGGGACATCTATTCTTTGTTTCCGTTGTTTTATTAGCTCTATACCGCAGACCACCCTATCCCTTACGACGGCTATATAGATGCTTCTCTAAGGCACTCATTGCGAGTTATGCTGATAATATTGCGCTTTTATACAGTTTAATGTGTTGCATCAAAGCATCAGATGACCTCCACGTATTGTCAGCTTGGTGTAGATGTTGGAACTCGAAGATTAATGCAAGTAAGACATATATCTGCAGCAGCCTTTACTGGCAAAATACCTGTGCATCAAACTGGACAGAAACCACAACCCCAAAAAGAGGCCTCGTTATTTTACTTTAGTCTTGCGCTATTCTTAATAAATGAGAAGAAGATGCTAAAAGGTGGTAATAAAGATCCAAGTAGAGTTATTCCTTATAGATAAATTAGTCACTCCTTATACTTATGAAAATTCATTATAAAATTCAACGCTTTTTAGGCCCTATACCAAAGGTACAAGAGCCTATTGGCTATGTAACAGGTGGAAATAATGGTCGGAGACCCCTCAAAGTTGCCTTCATTTTGGTCAGGAGTGATAGAGGAGTCGATATAGCCATGTCCGTCTGTCCGTCTATCCATACGTATGAATGAAAGGATCTCGTAAACAGTTATAGATAGAGACTTCGTTCTTTTTGCATTCGACTAGGATTTCAGACTTAGGAGTCAACTTAATCTCTTAAACAATTGCAGCTATATACTACCATAATAGTGCCCAATTGAACATATACTCTGCAACTTTGGGTTATGTAACAGCTTTATTCAATCAGTACCAGGTATGTTGAACTTATGCACAGTCACTTTAATCAGCTGGAGTTCTTATTAAAAGCAAACTAACCTGAGCTACCGTTCCGAAAACATTCAAAATTATTACGTCAACGCCATTTGTATTTTATCTCATATAATGATTGCCTAAAAGACAGATTAAAACAAAAAAAAAATAATTAAAATAAATAAAATTCGTATTATACTATTTCAAATTTAATTACTGCAACCCAAACAAATATATACAACGAATAGCTTGCATCATTTCCATTTGCCAAGAATTTCACTCAAAATATTTGACTAAACATTTATTCCAATTGAATAAATTTTGATTCAATTGTTTCAGCCAGCCAACCGTGCAGAATTTGATTTCGCAAAACAAAATCAACGCCACCGCGCACTGGCTTAGATGCAAATCGCATATATTCCGACTGGCAAAAGCAAACAAACAAACCCCAGCGCTGCAAACAGAGCTAATTTTATTTGCAAAATTTCATGCAGCTGTGCTGTCAAATATCAAAGCTCCAATTGAACGCGCACTAAAATCAATTAAATCTGAAAATAAAATGTGCAAATACAATTAGAGCGCACGTTGTCCGAACCGAACCACATGTAAATAAGCCGGCTAAAAGCGGGCAAAACAGAAGAAAGGCCAAAAATTTGCACAAATCCTTCTTCAATCAATGTTAATTTGCTCAATAATTAATGAACTCAGTGCGCGCGGTAGGATGATAGCAGCAGGATGAGGCGTATCAAATCAAATTAATTCCAGACTCACGCACAAATAAATATTTATACACACAGGCAGACACGCACGCATACATAAATCGAGCACTCACACAAAAATTGTATAAGCCGCGCAGCAAACACCGGAAATGGTTACGTATACGCCATGTTAGCTAAGGCTTGGACATATGTAGGAGCACATATATGTAGATTCTTTTTCTATTTGTATGTGTGCGTAACTACATATGTTTGAGTAGCAATAGAAATATATACCCGGCGCTGCACGGAATTTTTTTCTGTCTAAGCGAATTTGATTGCTGCTATATAAAGCGAGTAGAAAAGCAAGAAGAAATTGTCTCTTGGCTACTCACGCATTAATCTATTTCATGCATGCGAGTGAGAGCGACAAAAAGCTAAAAACGTACAACCTCCATTTTATGCATATATCCTAATATAAAATATATATATGTCCGATACATACATATATATATAATTCGGTGAGTGGTTTTACGTGCAGCTGTTTTGATTGTTTTACAAATAAACTTTTGCCACACGTTAACTTTATTAATTCGTTGATTGTTGTTGTTCCTTTTTTTTTTCTTTTTTTATTTGTCTTGTTGTTGTCGATGACCTACTGTGTCTGATATCAGCTTAGACCATTCATTAAATGTGCAAGTGTTATCCAAATATTCAACACGCACGTGTGAGTCTGTGCATCTCATGTTAACTCTTGTGCTTAATAAACATGCCACACATATACATTTCTCCACTTTTTTTACTTTTGACTGAATTGTTGCCACACATATTTCATTGTTGCTATGAAAAACATCCCACACTTAAATACTTCTACACACATATATGAATATGGAAGTGTTATAAAGCGCAGACTAATTGAGTTGTAAACAGGTTTTGGCTTTGAAGCCGTCTGGGTTGAAGACAAAAATCATAAATGGGAGAATAAATTAAACTCTCTTACGTATTTTTTGTGTTAAGGGATTTGAATCTTTGCTATTATCTCAGAAATTATTACAAATTATTATTAAAACAATATTGATCATCGACATTTTGACTTCTATTCATAACTATCCATATTTATCTATCTATCTATCTACATCTATCCATTTCTATACAAATATATCCATCTACTCAAATCTATCCATTTATCCAACCATAAATCGATTTATTTCTTTTGTGGTGGCAAACTGTTTGAACGCACTTATAGATATTTAAAACTATAAAAATTTTGTGATTATTAAAGTCGATTATTCCAACTACTTTTCTGACATCACTTTTTATTGAAATACATCGATTTCAAATCAATTAAATTCACGCAAACTGCACAGCTTAAATGCCTCAACAAGTTTTAAAACAATTTATTCAGCTAACAGTCTGAAAAGTAACTCCAAATCATTAAAATGTCAACGCATTGGATACTCGCTTTGTGCTTCGGCTGCTGCTTTGGGCCATATTTTGTCCAAACCAACTAAACCAGATTAACAAATGTCCAATGCGAAGCTTACGATAAGCCTTTTGCCGATTTTAAGCAATGTAAATTAAAAATACTGGGACGTGGCATTATAGGACTCTCTCTACACGTACGACTCTACAAGGTACCTGTAAATAATGTAACAGTAAGTCAAAAATGGAACTATTCGAATTTCAAAGTTGTAACCCCCAACTTCTACAGTTCAATCTCATGGTTTATTAGGAATCATCTTGATAGGCGGAAGTATTATGAGTCAGAAAATAAAGAGCGCTCAAGGCGATGTCAAAGTAGCCGCGGTTTGCTGGCCTCCTCGACAAGGAAAAACGAATCAGAAAACGTCAATTTAGATGTGGAGTTCGATTTGTAGCTATTGGAGACTGGAACCCAATACATCCGTGCTGTGGTTTCAACCAAAACAATTTAAGAGTTTGAACAGTGTTTCATCAGCATCAATTTTGATTAATTATTTTTATTTAATTTCTTTAATTTCTTTAATTTATTTATTTGATTTATTTGATTTTTTTGATTTATTTAGTTTATTTAGTTTATTTAATTTATTTAATTTATTTAATTTATTTAATTTATTTAATTTATTTAATTTATTTAATTTATTTAATTTATTTAATTTATTTAATTTATTTAATTTATTTAATTTATTTAATTTATTTAATTTATTTAATTTATTTAATTTATTTAATTTATTTAATTTATTTAATTTATTTAATTTATTTAATTTATTTAATTTATTTAATTTATTTAATTTATTTAATTTATTTAATTTATTTAATTTATTTAATTTATTTAATTTATTTAATTTATTTAATTTATTTAATTTATTTAATTTATTTAATTTATTTAATTTATTTAATTTATTTAATTTATTTAATTTATTTAATTTATTTAATTTATTTAATTTATTTAATTTATTTAATTTATTTAATTTATTTAATTTATTTAATTTATTTAATTTATTTAATTTATTTAATTTATTTAATTTATTTAATTTATTTAATTTATTTAATTTATTTAATTTATTTAATTTATTTAATTTATTTAATTTATTTAATTTATTTAATTTATTTAATTTATTTAATTTATTTAATTTATTTAATTTATTTAATTTATTTAATTTATTTAATTTATTTAATTTATTTAATTTATTTAATTTATTTAATTTATTTAATTTATTTAATTTATTTAATTTATTTAATTTATTTAATTTATTTAATTTATTTAATTTATTTAATTTATTTAATTTATTTAATTTATTTAATTTATTTAATTTATTTAATTTATTTAATTTATTTAATTTATTTAATTTATTTAATTTATTTAATTTATTTAATTTATTTAATTTATTTAATTTATTTAATTTATTTAATTTATTTAATTTATTTAATTTATTTAATTTATTTAATTTATTTAATTTATTTAATTTATTTAATTTATTTAATTTATTTAATTTATTTAATTTATTTAATTTATTTAATTTATTTAATTTATTTAATTTATTTAATTTATTTAATTTATTTAAATTATTTAATTTATTTAATTTATTTAATTTATTTAATTTATTTAATTTATTTAATTTATTTAATTTATTTAATTTATTTAATTTATTTAATTTATTTAATTTATTTAATTTATTTAATTTATTTAATTTATTTAATTTATTTAATTTATTTAATTTATTTAATTTATTTAATTTATTTAATTTATTTAATTTATTTAATTTATTTAATTTATTTAATTTATTTAATTTATTTAATTTATTTAATTTATTTAATTTATTTAATTTATTTAATTTATTTAATTTATTTAATTTATTTAATTTATTTAATTTATTTAATTTATTTAATTTACTTTAATTTACTTTAATTTCTTTAATTTACTTTAATTTCTTTAATTTCTTTAATTTCTTTAATTTCTTTAATTTCTTTAATTTCTTTAATTTCTTTAATTTCTTTAATTTCTTTAATTTCTTTAATTTCTTTAATTTCTTTAATTTCTTTAATTTCTTTAATTTCTTTAATTTCTTTAATTTCTTTAATTTCTTTAATTTCTTTAATTTCTTTAATTTCTTTAATTTCTTTAATTTCTTTAATTTCTTTAATTTCTTTAATTTCTTTAATTTCTTTAATTTCTTTAATTTCTTTAATTTCTTTAATTTCTTTAATTTCTTTAATTTCTTTAATTTCTTTAATTTCTTTAATTTCTTTAATTTCTTTAATTTCTTTAATTTCTTTAATTTCTTTAATTTCTTTAATTTCTTTAATTTCTTTAATTTCTTTAATTTCTTTAATTTCTTTAATTTCTTTAATTTCTTTAATTTCTTTAATTTCTTTAATTTCTTTAATTTCTTTAATTTCTTTAATTTCTTTAATTTCTTTAATTTCTTTAATTTCTTTAATTTCTTTAATTTCTTTAATTTCTTTAATTTCTTTAATTTCTTTAATTTCTTTAATTTCTTTAATTTCTTTAATTTCTTTAATTTCTTTAATTTCTTTAATTTCTTTAATTTCTTTAATTTCTTTAATTTATTTAATTTATTTAATTTATTTAATTTATTTAATTTCTTTAATTTCTTTAATTTCTTTAATTTCTTTAATTTCTTTAATTTCTTTAATTTCTTTAATTTCTTTAATTTCTTTAATTTCTTTAATTTCTTTAATTTCTTTAATTTCTTTAATTTCTTTAATTTCTTTAATTTCTTTAATTTCTTTATTTTCTTTAATTTCTTTAATTTCTTTAATTTCTTTAATTTCTTTAATTTCTTTAATTTCTTTAATTTCTTTAATTTCTTTAATTTCTTTAATTTCTTTAATTTCTTTAATTTCTTTAATTTCTTTAATTTCTTTAATTTCTTTAATTTCTTTAATTTCTTTAATTTCTTTAATTTCTTTAATTTCTTTAATTTCTTTAATTTCTTTAATTTCTTTAATTTCTTTAATTTCTTTAATTTCTTTAATTTCTTTAATTTCTTTAATTTCTTTAATTTCTTTAATTTCTTTAATTTCTTTAATTTCTTTAATTTCTTTAATTTCTTTAATTTCTTTAATTTCTTTAATTTCTTTAATTTCTTTAATTTATTTAATTTATTTAATTTATTTAATTTATTTAATTTATTTAATTTATTTAATTTATTTAATTTATTTAATTTATTTAATTTATTTAATTTCTTTAATTTATTTAATTTATTTAATTTATTTAATTTATTTAATTTATTTAATTTCTTTAATTTCTTTAATTTCTTTAATTTCTTTAATTTCTTTAATTTCTTTAATTTCTTTAATTTCTTTAATTTCTTTAATTTCTTTAATTTCTTTAATTTCTTTAATTTCTTTAATTTCTTTAATTTACTTTAATTTACTTTAATTTCTTTAATTTCTTTAATTTACTTTAATTTCTTTAATTTCTTTAATTTCTTTAATTTCTTTAATTTCTTTAATTTATTTAATTTCTTTAATTTATTTAATTTATTTAATTTATTTAATTTATTTAATTTATTTAATTTACTTTAATTTCTTTAATTTCTTTAATTTCTTTAATTTCTTTAATTTCTTTTATTTATTTAATTTATTTAATTTATTTAATTTATTTAATTTATTTAATTTATTTAATTTCTTTAATTTCTTTAATTTATTTAATTTCTTTAATTTATTTAATTTATTTAATTTATTTAATTTATTTAATTTATTTAATTTATTTAATTTATTTAATTTATTTAATTTATTTAATTTATTTAATTTATTTAATTTATTTAATTTATTTAATTTATTTAATTTATTTAATTTCTTTAATTTCTTTAATTTATTTAATTTCTTTAATTTATTTAATTTATTTAATTTATTTAATTTATTTAATTTACTTTAATTTCTTTAATTTATTTAATTTCTTTAATTTCTTTAATTTCTTTAATTTCTTTAATTTCTTTAATTTATTTAATTTCTTTAATTTATTTAATTTATTTAATTTATTTAATTTCTTTAATTTCTTTAATTTATTTAATTTATTTAATTTATTTAATTTCTTTAATTTCTTTAATTTCTTTAATTTCTTTAATTTCTTTAATTTCTTTAATTTCTTTAATTTATTTAATTTCTTTAATTTCTTTAATTTCTTTAATTTCTTTAATTTCTTTAATTTCTTTAATTTCTTTAATTTCTTTAATTTCTTTAATTTCTTTAATTTCTTTAATTTATTTAATTTATTTAATTTCTTTAATTTATTTAATTTATTTAATTTCTTTAATTTCTTTAATTTCTTTAATTTCTTTAATTTCTTTAATTTCTTTAATTTCTTTAATTTCTTTAATTTCTTTAATTTCTTTAATTTCTTTAATTTCTTTAATTTCTTTAATTTCTTTAATTTCTTTAATTTCTTTAATTTCTTTAATTTCTTTAATTTCTTTAATTTATTTAATTTATTTAATTTATTTAATTTATTTAATTTATTTAATTTATTTAATTTATTTAATTTATTTAATTTATTTAATTTATTTAATTTATTTAATTTATTTAATTTATTTAATTTATTTAATTTATTTAATTTATTTAATTTCTTTAATTTCTTTAATTTCTTTAATTTCTTTAATTTCTTTAATTTCTTTAATTTCTTTAATTTATTTAATTTCTTTAATTTCTTTAATTTCTTTAATTTCTTTAATTTCTTTAATTTCTTTAATTTCTTTAATTTCTTTAATTTCTTTAATTTCTTTAATTTCTTTAATTTCTTTAATTTATTTAATTTCTTTAATTTATTTAATTTATTTAATTTCTTTAATTTCTTTAATTTCTTTAATTTCTTTAATTTACTTTAATTTATTTAATTTCTTTAATTTCTTTAATTTCTTTAATTTCTTTAATTTCTTTAATTTCTTTAATTTCTTTAATTTCTTTAATTTCTTTAATTTCTTTAATTTCTTTAATTTCTTTAATTTCTTTAATTTCTTTAATTTCTTTAATTTCTTTAATTTCTTTAATTTCTTTAATTTCTTTAATTTCTTTAATTTCTTTAATTTCTTTAATTTCTTTAATTTCTTTAATTTCTTTAATTTCTTTAATTTATTTAATTTATTTAATTTATTTAATTTATTTAATTTCTTTAATTTATTTAATTTATTTAATTTATTTAATTTCTTTAATTTCTTTAATTTCTTTAATTTCTTTAATTTCTTTAATTTCTTTAATTTATTTAATTTCTTTAATTTCTTTAATTTCTTTAATTTCTTTAATTTCTTTAATTTCTTTAATTTCTTTAATTTCTTTAATTTCTTTAATTTCTTTAATTTCTTTAATTTCTTTAATTTCTTTAATTTCTTTAATTTCTTTAATTTCTTTAATTTCTTTAATTTCTTTAATTTACTTTAATTTATTTAATTTATTTAATTTCTTTAATTTCTTTAATTTCTTTAATTTCTTTAATTTCTTTAATTTCTTTAATTTCTTTAATTTCTTTAATTTCTTTAATTTCTTTAATTTCTTTAATTTCTTTAATTTCTTTAATTTCTTTAATTTCTTTAATTTCTTTAATTTCTTTAATTTCTTTAATTTCTTTAATTTCTTTAATTTCTTTAATTTCTTTAATTTCTTTAATTTCTTTAATTTCTTTAATTTCTTTAATTTCTTTAATTTCTTTAATTTCTTTAATTTCTTTAATTTATTTAATTTATTTAATTTATTTAATTTCTTTAATTTATTTAATTTATTTAATTTATTTAATTTATTTAATTTATTTAATTTATTTAATTTATTTAATTTCTTTAATTTCATTTAATTTATTTAATTTCTTTAATTTCTTTAATTTCTTTAATTTATTTAATTTATTTAATTTCTTTAATTTCTTTAATTTCTTTAATTTCTTTAATTTCTTTAATTTCTTTAATTTCTTTAATTTCTTTAATTTCTTTAATTTCTTTAATTTCTTTAATTTCTTTAATTTCTTTAATTTCTTTAATTTCTTTAATTTCTTTAATTTCTTTAATTTCTTTAATTTCTTTAATTTCTTTAATTTCTTTAATTTCTTTAATTTCTTTAATTTCTTTAATTTCTTTAATTTCTTTAATTTCTTTAATTTCTTTAATTTCTTTAATTTCTTTAATTTCTTTAATTTCTTTAATTTCTTTAATTTCTTTAATTTCTTTAATTTCTTTAATTTCTTTAATTTCTTTAATTTCTTTAATTTCTTTAATTTCTTTAATTTCTTTAATTTCTTTAATTTCTTTAATTTCTTTAATTTCTTTAATTTCTTTAATTTCTTTAATTTCTTTAATTTCTTTAATTTTTTTTAATTTCATTTAATTTCTTTAATTTCTTTAATTTCTTTAATTTCTTTAATTTCTTTAATTTCTTTAATTTTTTTAATTTCTTTAATTTCTTTAATTTCTTTAATTTCTTTAATTTCTTTAATTTCTTTAATTTCTTTAATTTCTTTAATTTCTTTAATTTCTTTAATTTCTTTAATTTCTTTAATTTCTTTAATTTCTTTAATTTCTTTAATTTCTTTAATTTCTTTAATTTCTTTAATTTCTTTAATTTTTTTAATTTCTTTAATTTCTTTAATTTCTTTAATTTCTTTAATTTCTTTAATTTCTTTAATTTCTTTAATTTCTTTAATTTCTTTAATTTCTTTAATTTCTTTAATTTCTTTAATTTCTTTAATTTCTTTAATTTCTTTAATTTCTTTAATTTCTTTAATTTCTTTAATTTCTTTAATTTCTTTAATTTCTTTAATTTCTTTAATTTCTTTAATTTCTTTAATTTCTTTAATTTCTTTAATTTCTTTAATTTCTTTAATTTCTTTAATTTCTTTAATTTCTTTAATTTCTTTAATTTCTTTAATTTCTTTAATTTCTTTAATTTCTTTAATTTCTTTAATTTCTTTAATTTCTTTAATTTCTTTAATTTCTTTAATTTCTTTAATTTCTTTAATTTCTTTAATTTCTTTAATTTCTTTAATTTCTTTAATTTCTTTAATTTCTTTAATTTCTTTAATTTTTTTAATTTCTTTAATTTCTTTAATTTCTTTAATTTCTTTAATTTCTTTAATTTCTTTAATTTCTTTAATTTCTTTAATTTCTTTAATTTCTTTAATTTCTTTAATTTCTTTAATTTCTTTAATTTCTTTAATTTCTTTAATTTCTTTAATTTCTTTAATTTCTTTAATTTCTTTAATTTCTTTAATTTCTTTAATTTCTTTAATTTCTTTAATTTCTTTAATTTCTTTAATTTCTTTAATTTCTTTAATTTCTTTAATTTCTTTAATTTCTTTAATTTCTTTAATTTCTTTAATTTCTTTAATTTCTTTAATTTCTTTAATTTCTTTAATTTCTTTAATTTCTTTAATTTCTTTAATTTCTTTAATTTCTTTAATTTCTTTAATTTCTTTAATTTCTTTAATTTCTTTAATTTCTTTAATTTCTTTAATTTCTTTAATTTCTTTAATTTCTTTAATTTCTTTAATTTCTTTAATTTCTTTAATTTATCTTTTAGAGTTGCGCCTTCCTTTACATCGAATTTCCTAGATTGCAGTGATGTCAACCTTGAATCTTCCAAGGACATCTACCAGCTCCGGCTAAGGGTGCAGAGGTTCAAGGTGCATATCCGAAAATCGAGGTCCTTAAATCGTTTGTGGAGGTCGTCAGCATTGGGTTCCATTTTCTTTGGGTGAATTGTTTTTACGGCCTAGCGCACCAAGCCCTAATTAAGGGCGGTTTTTTGTCGCCTTCTCACAGTTAGCTCACCGAAAATATGTCCTACTAAGTTATATTAGTAAAAATTTCCTCCTTACTCTCCAATATTCCATAGCGGTGGCCACATTTAAGGCAATCAACGCTTCGCCTTAAAATCAACTATTCTTTGAAAGTTTTTAATTAGACAAATTAGAAGACTACTTGCCATCCTTGCTGTACCGGTGACACAGGAGGTATTAAACTTCAACTTGCAGCTCAACTTAAATATTCATAATTTCTGCTACACTTTCTGAATGCCATGGGAACACAGCCTGTGTGCCATGATGCGCCACAAGGTACGCATCCTCTCTATGCTGTCCTCGTTTACATAAATTTATCTTAATAAAGAAGCAAAATTCCTGGTGGAACACATTGCAGAAAACTTTTGCCATTTCTTAGCTTTTGCATTTGCTTATTAACTGCTTCAGCTTGAGTGTGGTAGGTGCGAGTGTTGGTGGTATATCCTGTAAGTCCGCACGTTGCCATTGTTATGCTGTGGCCAACAGTGTGAATGCGAAATCAGGCCATATTAAATAGTATTAACGATTGGACTGAAGTGCTTCCACCCTGCCAGACTGACTCGACTCACTTCAATTTGTTCTTCTAATGATTATGCGTTGAAGAACCAAAGTTGCAAAAGTTCTTTGCTGCCAACAATTTACAAGTGCCTAAGGCTGCTCTTCATTTATTCATTCATTCATTATTATTTTTTTTTATATTTCTCTTCTGTACGCACTCACTTTTTAATTAATTGTTAAGTTCTTCGGCAACAGTGGCATGACTCTTGGCTTTTGAAATGTTAATTTTAATTGCTTTTCATTTATTTCGTTAATAAGCAAAGCGGTCAAGTTATTATCCTTTCGAGCTGGCAATCAATGTTTAATTACAGCGCACAAAAAAGTTGAAAGGATTTATTAATCAAAATGGGAGATGGTTTATGCGCTGCAAAAAAATATAAACTATCAAAGGGGTACTTTAGATTGACGTACAGCAGCTGCGGGTATAGTTCATAGACAGCCACTACAAATGCAATTACACAAGTAGTCAAGGGTCACCAATATCCAATGTGAATTTGTTTGGCGCTCTGAAATTTTAAGAAAATATTGTCGCAATAAAAATGCAAATGCAATGCAGTGAATAATAAAAAATTGCAATACAGCATTTGCCCCTGAAGCATGAATTTTTCTTTGGTGCATTGTTTGCTTGCGCAACTGCTGCACAACTTGTTTGGACACTGAAGAATGCATGGCGAATAAATTTCGCATAAAACATTTTTCATTTCGAGCACAGAGCACTATTTGTATTAAAAAGAAAAAAAAAAAATAAGGAAAAATACTTCCTTCACCATTCATTGCCAACTGTGATCACGTGGCGTAAACATAATATTTGAAAATTCTGCAGCATTGTTTAGTCTGCATGGCCATAAATAATTGATGGCTGGCAACTATTGTTTATGCCAAATTTTTATGCCCTTAAACTGCATTAAAAATTATGCAGTTAAGCGGAATTGTTATGCATGAAAAATTCTACTCTGTATATTGCTTAAGGCGTGCTTAGACTAGTATTTAGATTTTTGGTTTGTTTTTCAATATACATATTTGTAAGTCAGAGTTACCAATTGATGCTCTGCTGTAAAGGAGGAATGTTCGGCAGCAAACCAGATGCCACTCTCTTCTTACCACGAGTACACTGTCACTCGAATTTCTGTCATTGGTCGCTTATAAGAATGCTCGTCAGTAGCAGTTGAGGCAGACAACACTATAGTAAGCTCTTATATGTACATCATAATGAAAGAATTCCCTTCGGTTCGCATTTCCCAATCTCGTTAGCTGTGGTGAGTGCATAGAATTTGGTAATTTTTGAAAGGAACTCTGTCTCTCTGGCGACTGTTAGTGACGTCAAATGCTAATGTGTTGGCAGAACTCACACTCTTCAAATCTTATTAACTCAAAGCCGTCCCCGTTTTCGTCTCGTTTTTTTTTTTTAATCAGTAGTTATAAATATCTTATTCACAAATACCTTACACATTTAATGTATTGGTAGACCTCCCACTCTTCAATTCTCTCTAATTCGAGGCCGTCCCCGCTTTTCGTCTCGTTTTTTTTTTTAATCAGAAGTTTTAAATATCTTATTCACAAATACCTTACACATTTAATGTATTGGTACACCTCCCACTCTTCAATTCTCTCTAACTCGAGGTCGTCCCCGTTTTCGTCTCGTTTTTTTTTTAATCAGTAGTTATAAATATCTTATTCACAAATACCTTACACATTTAATGTATTGGTACACCTCCCACTCTTCAATTCTCTCTAACTCGAGGTCGTCCCCGTTTTCGTCTCATTTTTTTTTTCATTCAGTAGTCATAAATATCTTATGCACAAATTTCTTACATATTTAATGTATTGGTAGACCTCCCACTCTTCAAATTTCTCTAATTCCAGGACGTCCCCGTTTTCGTCTCGTTAATCCAATGGGCCCTAAAAAGTTTAACTTCAAAATTAAGTCACAAATAATTTATTCACAATCTTATTACGATTCGATTACACAATTCTTTTCAAACGCTATTATGGTCGATATCCGCAGTGAATACTCCTCCATTGAATGTTCGAAATTTCGTGACGTGAGTTTCGTGACTCGAAGAAGTTTCACGGCCTTTGATAAAGTTTACAAAATGCCGAACGGTTCATACTTTTAGGATTTCGTTTTTGTATAGTACCCCTAAAAGTATGCACCCTAAAAGTATGCACTGAGAGTGATTTCTAAAAATATGCAACGTCGTTCCCGTTTTCGTCTCGATTTGTTTTTCATTGTGTCGACTTACCCGATCTGACCTAAAGAAGTTTTCTTGCAAGATTCAACTGCAAAAAAATACAACAAACGTCAACATTTTCAACGAAAGTCAACGCTACTCCTTTTGGTATCAGCTTCGTCAACATTAGTACAGAAGAGCTGTCGAACTCTGGAACTAATCTTTGGATGCGATAAGACCGGAAGAGTTATTATTTTCAACACATCGCCTTATGTGTTTCTGAATATTGAGTAAAAAGTTCATTGAACAAAGCTAACTGACCCGACTGACTTCAGAAAATCTTCAGTTGAAAAAAAGAAAGACTATAAAAATTGGTGATTCTGCTCGATTCAATAGAATCGATTGTAGCTTCATCTTTTAAATAAATGGGAAAGACTTTGCTGGAAGTTCGTAGGCTATGCAAAACTTCGCCAAATATGTTTCTATGGCGCAACCAGCGTGATGATGTTAGTTTTTTTTTTGGTTTTTTTATAGTTTGAAGGAGGCTGATCAAGACATGATTAAAACATCCTGAAACTTTCTTATATAAACGCTGTAGCTTAAGTCTATTTAAGAAAGTTGTCAGAATATTTATAAATCGTATACAACTTGCGGCAATCTTATATATTTTCCACACAATAAAATGTATAATCCTTGCTTTAAAAAATTGCGTCAACCATTTGCTGCCCCACACGCAACATGCGACATGCTATATAGAATCATATAAAAAAATATCCTGTTACCAACTCAACCGGACTAAAGTAATGCGTTGCATGAAAAGCATTTGAGCTTAGCACACAGTTGTTGCATTATTGCACGCACACTTAGTATGTCCTTGGCATGTCCTTGCTGCATGTTTCTACACGAAGCAATATTGCACGAACTATCACTTGTGGCTACTCCAGTTGACTTTAAGCATTATTTTGCTCCTTTCTTCGCATTCCTTTCAATTTTGTTTAACTTACTGCTTAAAGTTTTTACTCTTCGCATTTTTCGATTAGGTTTTGCGAACTTTTTTCTTTTGTTTTTTTTTGTAACCACAAAATGCAGCAGCAAAAACTGTTTAAAAAACTTTATGTGCGAAATAGCAAACACTGCATGGAAAGTTCCTTCGGTTTTTTTTTTTTTGTATAGTTTTTTGAGTTTTTATGACACTGCATTTTATTGAAAAAGTTTTTCCGGTCAGTTTTGTCTGTGACCAACGCATATATTCGAGTTATATGTAAATGTTCGAAATATTAGCTTGAAAGTTCTTTAATGGTTTGGTTTGAAGATGTAGTTTTTAGGCAAGTAGTAGTGTAATGGAGGATGATTTGATATATGGCTAATAGGCAGTTTATTTGAGAAGAAAGTGAGTTAAAGTTTCGGAACAGACAACTTTTTTTGTATGTCGAGCTCGATCTTCCAAAAGGAAGTGATGCTGCTCGCATACGCCGATGACATCGATATCATCGGTACGCAAGGACGGCAATTAAGCAAGGCGTTCTCGGAGATTGAAAAACAGTCTCGGCTCATGCGTCTAGCGGTGAATGAGGACAAGACGAAGTACTTGGTGTCTTCTCGCACTCCGTCAACGCGTCTTGGACGGTCAGTGGCGATGGGGAATTTCAACTCCAGTGTTTTAAACAACTTCGTCTTTAAGCAGCAACAAGAACGGCAGCCTGGAGATCAAGTGAAGAATCACGCTTGCAAACAGATGCTTTTTTTGGGCTGAGCAAGCAAATGAGAAATAAAGCCCTCTCTCGATAGACAAATATCTCTCAAGATCTCTCTGTCTACTTTTCTTCGGATAGACATTTACTATGTGATCTGAGGATACAAAAAACCAAAATGCGTATCTTGTCAGTGCTCCGTCTTGTTGCCATTACAGGCTGCATTTCAATGACTGGCGCATCTGCTGATGGAATTCATGAAATATTACAAAAATCCGGCTGAGCTAGCATTAAAATATACTAGAAGCCTGAAAGTCATCGTTTTTCTTCAAAAATGCTTCGAACATGCTGAACGACTCGATTAAGTTTTTTGGGGTGGCATGGTTTATTCTGAAGTCAAACTTATGTTCAGGCATGGGCACTGCTGTAGAACTACCAAAATTTTGACAGAGAATATTTCTTTCATCTGTCTTGAAGAAATTCGGTAGCAAACTTAATTGTTTGTAAGATTCATTAAATTCTCTAGTTAAACAAGATATGAAACTATGATGAATCAAAGCATTGACATTAAGAATGAACATAATCATATGAGCATCATTCAGAAAGAACTTCGAGAACAAGCATTCATTTAAAGCCTCAATGTATCCGGCGTGTTGGTGTATATGGATTGCAGCTCAGATAGTTCAGGTAGCATGAAATCCATAGTTCTTATTAGGGATAGCATTATGGAACACGTCGTCAAAGAATTAAGTCTTGAAATGATAGAACAATTTATTCAACATTATAGCTTCCAACGCAGATCCATTCCCGCAAGTTTGAAAAGAGTCCGAGTTGTGTTAGCAGTGATAGAATGTGGTTGACATCATAAAAGTTATATAGCAATAACTACACTACATCATTAATAAAGACAGATGTGCTCAGTTCTTTATTTAATTACATTGATCAACTATTTAAATCTGCACTGGATTTGATCTAAAGATCTTAACATGACATGGACAGAGACGTTTATTGAAGCGTAATCAAAGATCAGTACCAATCTATACCAAGTAAGTAACGAAATTTTACAGAGCAGAGTCTTTCATAAATGTCGTCGATATACATTCCAGTCCTGTTTAGAAACTTAATTCCAAACTCATTAAATTGCTATTTAAAGTTCTCTACTACCCAATTGGAGAGCAGTAGACAGCTGTAGTAGACTGAGCACTCTAATCAGTAAGAACCATCACTGCAGCACGCTAAATACAGTTTAAACTGATTGTAGGGTATTTTGATACAAATTTTAAACATTTATTTCTCTACTTTAGTCTAAAATCATAATAACGCCCCGAAGTATGCAACAAATTTTTATTTTCATTAAAATCAAATTTCAATGAAGACTCAAAACAAAGCAATTCTTTTTTATGTCTAATAAGCAAAAAAAAAAAGGATATAAAGTCAAATGAAAGCAAATAAAATTTTGATCAGATATAAGTGAAACATATGTAGCTATACAAAGGCAAGCAAATAAACTAAAATTTCGGATTTGGTAAGCGTATATAGCCTCGTTGAAATGTCGCAGCTAAAACAGCTTACGCTTACGCAAACGCGAAACGCGACAAGACACATAAAATATATCACAGATAATAATTTGATGACTTTGCGTTGAAACGGCGGCTGTTGCTTCTATTTTTTCTTTTTTTTTTATAGCTACCATGAAGCTTCATCTCCATTTGAGAAAGCAAACGCCAAGCTAGAAACGCGCGTATGCATAAAATTTCAATTTAATTTTAATGCATGAGTCTGGCATATACTATGCTATAGTGTGCCTACATCAAAGCAATATACTCGTACACAAGCAGCAAAAATTGCATGAGCGCCTCTCAAGGATGTAGCGTAGCAAGGAGCGTTCTAGTAGTCAAACATAAGCACAGAATTAATAAAATTATGCACGTCAAGCATATCGTAGCGCAACAGGCAGCCGTTGGTGTTGTTCAAGTGCTGCTCCAGTGTGCAAAGTGCTTGAAAAAATTTTAATAAATTCATGTACAACTTCAAGTTTTAACTGCGGCGGCATGCGTTAAATTTTATAGCTAGCTACGCTACTTGTATGCGCTTTAATGAATGCGCGGAAATAGGATATTTAATTTTTTGCAATATTTAAAGGAAGCAAGTAAAAAAAAAAATTTAAATAATGTTTTAATATAAGAATTTGGCAAAAAAAGGACTTAAAATCAAAGTTTTTCGACAATAAAGAATTTCGAGAACAGAATATCGAAATCGGGTTTGAAAATAAGGATTTCGTTATAAGTAGAGATAAGTTGTATGTCTATCAACAATCGCCTCTCATAAAAATTCTCTTCCCATAAAAAAACGTTTTTTTTTTGTATATTTTCAGAAAAGCATAAACTTTTTAAACTGCGCAGCGTCCACTCTATCTGCTGCTACTACTGACCCATAAAATTATTTAAAGTAAACCACTTTTCTGTGCAAATCCTTTAAGCTTATGTGTAAATGCATTTGTTTTTAAAAGGGTTTATTTTTAAGTAAATAAAAATATATAAAATATATAAGTACGCAGTACTTCATATTTTTAAAATGCGCTGCTGCGCATTTAAACGTTGAATTAATTTTCAAGTGAATGAAGCAGACCTTTGATTTTTTATTTTATTTTCATACTCACCCACGCTTGAGCTTATATTTTATTTCGGTTTGCGTACTTTTGAATTTAATATTTTTAAATTTTTTTATTTTATTCCTTTTTTTTTTTAATTTACTCTGACGCAAGTTGCATGCGGAATATGTAATGCGGCATTTGTATGCACGCTTCACTGCATGCTGTTGGCATGGCATGTATCCTGTATCCTTTATGTGTATATGCAGCGCCACAATCTTTCATATTTTTTTATTTGTTGCATAAATTTTCTTTTACATGCAATGCTAACGAAATGCGTTGAGTGAAAATTTATTTATGAAAAATAATGTTGTAAAATGGTGAAGTGAAAAGGCGGACAAGTAGACAGGACGGAAATATAACTGAAAATAATCAAATGTGGCACGTACTGAGCTGCTTTTCACATCATCGTCATCATCATCATCAACAGCATCATCGTCATCATCTAGTTTAGAGCAATTGCGGCAACATTGCGTATGCGTTATGCAGTCTTCATGCATTTTAGTTTTTTTTACTGTCTGTGTTGATTGATTTTCTTTTTTTTATATTTTCATTTGAATTTACTCAAGTGTATACAAATTTTCGAAGTTAGAAAGGTACAATTTTTTTAAATAATATATTTCGATTATTTTTCTGGCTGATTAAGTTTTGAGACTTGCTTGCAACAATTTAAAGAAAACACATAAGTATCTGCTCATAAATATACAAATTTTCACATATCCCGCCAAAATACATGTGGCAAGGTAGACAACATAATTTATTGGCTTTATCAGCAGACTAAAAGCCGTAGGCTGACAAGTGGCAAATAGTAGGCAACTAAATGAGCTAAAAGAAATAAATACATATATAAATTATTTACGCATAGATATAGACTTTGCCAGTTGCGAGGGTAGTACATATAATTTTATTTATATTTGTCTTTAATATGTAAATTAAGCAATTTTAATTGTTTGCTTTTATACGTTTAATAAGTCAAGACAAGTATTTATTTCATTACAGCTTCCCAGCGAATTGCTTTTGCACTAAATTAACTGTTTAACTGTTTACTTTGGTTCATGTTACAACAAAAAAATAGCAGCACTCTCGTTCAATTCACACAGCCGCTCACAATTCAAATGTGTGAGAGTTTTTTTTTCAACATGCATTTTGTTTTTGTATTGGCAGTGCATGATTTATTTTGCTTGCATAAATTTGCAAATGCTTTGATCAGTTCTTCTTCTGATCGCGGCGCGTACGGTATTAAATAAATAGTTAAACGGTTAATTAGTAATTTTTTTTTTATATTCATAGTATTTTGTTAGAAAATTATTTTAAAAAGTGTTAAATTTAATAAAATTTCAATTTTCCAGTGATAAGTGAAGAAAAACATTAACGTTTTATTGCGCTTTAATTTGTGTGTTTTTTTTTTCTTTCATTGTGTTTTTTTTTTGCTAAATCAAACGCAATACAAATTTATTAAAGTGAAAGAAAAAAATTTAAGCCCATCAGTTATGCGTTTCAATGTGTGTTTGTTGCTGCATTTTAATTTTTGTTTGTTTTTTTGTACTTTAACGCAGCAACAATGTTTACGAAGTGTTTTTTGTTTTTGTGATATTTTTTTTTAATAAAAGTGTTAATCTGTGAAAAAAATTGTGATTTAGCAAGTGCTGCAACAGTAATTTTTTTTTAATTTCTATTTTTTGTTGTTGCATTTTTATTATTTGTTAATCGTTGCATTTGTTTAACGGCGCATCAACCAAAAATCAAGACGCCGTTAAAGTTTTGTATTTGCAAATACAAAGCCATCAAGTCGGGTATGTTTCTTCTATCTTTGTTCATTCTTTGGCTGAGTTAGCAGTGCAAAGACAGTGTTTTGAAAAATTATGCGCAACTATTTTTAATTTGAACTATTTAAAAGTTAATCAATTAGAACACAAAAAAAATTGTGATAATAATTAGAATATAATACATTCGAGTTTTTGAACATAGTTTGTGTTGCATATATAAAGTATGGCATTGGGAGTATGTACTTATTCGTGCGGTTTTTTTTTCGAAAATTAAATTTAATGTTCAAAATATGGTCCATCGGAAGCAACGACGCTTGCCCATCTTTCTGGCAGTTTGTAGATTCTATCCAGCTCGGCGGTCAAGAAGAAGAATCTAGCCAATTTTTGATACCCTTTTCTAAAGTGAAATGCATTCCGGTAAGGACATTTGACATTGATCTGAACAAATAGTAATCAGAATGGGCTACAAGGCGGCTGAGGTAGAACTTCCCCGCCCACTGTTTTCCAAATATTTTTTAACCGGTCCTGCCAAGCGTTGTCATGATGAAAAATTATAGACTCATGTCTGGTCGCATATTCTGTACGTTCTTTTGCGATCGATGTCTTCAAACGAATCAATTGTATTCGATAGAGGTCCCCTTTGAACGTCCGATTGCAAGAGCTCCTACTACAACACAACATGGTGATCCCACGAAATACAGAGCATAATTTTGGCACCATGGATATTCGGCTTTGCCGTGAATGTTGTTGCTTGGCCGGACTTCACATACGATTTCTAGAGCTTGGGATTATCATAATGAATATATCGAATGTCCGAGTCCAGTATTTGTTTCATTTGGGATCGATTGAAGTGGTTTCATAAGGATATCTTACCAAATAGCTACGACTCTGTTCAAGATCAGAATATAGTTCACGTTCAAGTCGATCAGTTTGGCAGTTGCAGTTATCAGGAAAAGTAATGTTACCCAAATTATTGGGAATCTGTCTCTGTGCATTTTGCCTAAAGAACTACCCTCGCAGCTAAATACTGTCTGTAAGCCGCTGCTACCGCTACTACCTTAAACAGTTTATCAAATTTGCAACATACACCGTCACCCCCTAAGCGTCTCGTATGCTGCTTACGCACACCTCGCATATATTATATCATTTATTTTTAACACCGTAGAAGCCTTTGTATGCATACATTATTAACCTTGAAGTTATTTCGTAGAAGTTTTCTTCTTTTCTTTTTTTTTTTTTGGGGTGCCTAGACAAGCATCTGCTCAAGCATGAGCCAGCAAATTGCAAAAAGGCAGCGAACAGAAATATGTCACAAGTGAATTATCTTCATATGACTTTGAATCTATCATGTATGGTTTTTTGTTTGGGGAAGTTTAAATTATAAAGTGAGGCCATAAAATTAAGTGCGTACATTAACTTTGATAATATCGCACAGTCTTAATACCCTTCATACTTCATTCATCTATTATGTTTATAGGCGCTAAATGTTTAAGATATTTGATTAAATTTGATTTTTACTTTTTTGTCAAAGTAAAAAATGGCTCTTTAAAATATCATGAAAATACTTTTTGTGTAAGTATTGGAAGCTATACGATCGATTTGTTGAAATATTTATGGAATTGAATGATAAGGGAAGGTTATAGGCTTTGTGAACACCCTAAAAAATGGGTGGTGTTACGATCACAAAGTAAAATTGAGAACTTAAATGCTCTAAATTTCAAGTTTGTGTTTCATAAACATTGTGCGGAAATAATTTGTAATCTAATATCGAATGAATAAGTCTTGTAATAAATATTAAGCACTGTGTTACAAACAATGCAACAAACTAATAATGCTCCACCTAACAACATGTGTGAAAGGCATAAAAATGCTGCATATTTTTGAGGATATGAATTGCAGGAGTATGTGTCTTTTTTTCTGCTCCTACACATGTCACATCTGTCAAGCTTTTACGACACTGAAGTGCTTAAGAAAATTTATTAATTGATTTCACGTCGTCGACGAAGAAGTTAAACTCTAAGCAGTCAGCAAAAGTTGAGCAACACACGGCGTATACGTAATATGCGAAAAGCAGTCACTAATGCCCAGCATACGCATACGCAGACACGCTCCCCCGCGTTAGTAAGCCAAATGAAAGAAGTTGTCAAGCCTGTAACAAACAAGCAAATCCAATACTTTAATCGAAAAAGTTCAAAACTTAAGCAGAAAAAAGGCAGAAAAGTTTTTCAACAACTTTTATGCTTTTATGCGAAAGAAGGCTGCTTACTTTCAGCTAAGAGCTAAGAGTTGAAAACGCTGCTAAGCAGCTCAAAAACAAGCCAAGTAGCCTACTCGAGTTACATGCTCAAACACTTGTTTATGGGATTAAGTTCAGATTTACCGAGTGCAGGTTAAATATTTGGAAATGGGTTTAGCGTAAAAAGTTTAATTTGAGTGCCAAGCCGAGCCGGAGGGTGTACGAAAAATTTTAAAGCTTTAAATTTACATTTAAATTCAAAAATCCATTTGTGCAAATATTCGAACGCCATTTTGTGTGTGTTTGTGCTTACACTGCCCAACAGATTTAATGGCGTTGCGCGCTATTTGTTGAGTAGACTTGCTGCACTCACACGCTGAGTGGAAGTAGAAGTAGAAGTTTTTCAATTTCGTATTTTAATGGCGTATAGCTGCTGCATTGCACTTTTAATTAAAATTGGAACTTTTTAGCACGTTTTTATGTTAGTTTGCCATTTAATGTCCTTTTTTTTCTCTCTGCTACACTGTATTTAGTTTTTCTCTTTTCGTTGCTGTTTGGTCCTTTAAAACATTCTCGGCTGCCTTTGCGGCAAACTTGCAATCAATTTCTACGTGCATTGCGCGAAAATGAGTTGCATTGGGTTGGAAAAATAAAAAAAATGTGTAGAAAGAAAGATGGAAAGCAATCGGAAATGGCAAGAAATAATGTTAAAATGGCGTCGTCTATGGACAGCATCCGGCATGGCAGCATTAAAATGAAATTTAATTAATTCTGTCGCTTGATTATAGTAAAATATTTGCGCACAGCATTCGTTCAATTAGATTTTGTCGTTCAGACAATTATGAATTTATTGCGTGGGCTTAAAATCTAGAAACTTATTTAGCAATGGTCCTTGAGAAATTTTAGTGTTTTGTTGGTGCTTTATTTTGAGTGTTAAAAAGATATTTTTTTGTTAGATTGTCGAAAAGTTTGTAGCACTTCGAAGCATATATCTGCATAAAAAATGTTATTACAAATAAAGACTGGCTGAGAGGCATAGTTAAATTTGGGCGACTATAATTAGAACGATTTATTAAATGAAATTATTAAATTATGATACAAGATACGCACAGCTTGATCGACTTAGATAAGATATCATTGGTAAACGTAGAAGCAATTAATCATGCGACGACAGCCAACAAGCGGCGAGGTTGACAAAAGGCGATTCGCAATAGTGAGGCATTGGCGAATTTAGATACACGCAGCACTCGAGGTGAACAGACAGATAGAGCTCCATTTGAGTGTGGAGTGTGCTCAAGTCAGGCTTATATAGGCGGGATATATAAAATTTGGCGTTTTTAGTTAACATAACCGTAAAAAGAATATTAATGGATATAATAATGAGTTAGCTGGATAGTATAGTAAATATTATATACATTAATGGACTATTTTATTAGGATTCATGCAAGATGCATCAAATTCTCTGTTTCTAGCTAAATATCAACAACAATAATAGTTTTTCATACAAAAACCTAGAAACGCATAGCTGGTTTATACGAGGGCTACACTTTTTAGTGATCCAATTGGGACATTAATGAAATATTTTAACAGGATTGATGTAAAACACAACAAATTTAGCCTTTTTAGCTCTTATAAAAGAGAGGTGGACAGATTTGTATGGGGCCAACCTCTTTTAGTGATACAATCTGAGCCTCTGTCAGAAATTTTATTAAAACTAATGCAAGGTTCACAAAATTTCACATTTCTAGATGAACTTAGAGCAACAATAAATACTTTTTCCTAAAAGAACCTAGTAAAGCATAGCTGGGTTGTTGTAAGAAGGTTACCCTCTTTGGTGGTTTAATTCGGACCGGAATGAAACAATTTATTTGGATTCACGTATCATACACTAAACATGGCGTTTTCAAATGAATTAACAACAAAGATGCAGTTCTTTCCTATAAAAACTCAGAAAGTGAGTTTTATATGGGGAATACTCCTTCTAGCTATCCGTTATGGAGCTATATAGAATATTTTATTTATATTAACGTAAGTACTACCAAATTTGGAGATGAACCGGAACCAGCTGTATACAGAGTATAAAGAATTGGACCCAAAACACTCTCTAGCGGAATACCTGCTTTGATAAGCAGAAGCGACGGTGCCTCGTCTTCCTTGCAGGACATATATGGATCTATTCTTATGTATGCCTTGATCAATAGATCAATTTTGTTACTAACAAATTTAGTGTGAAAGGATCTTATAACAGGGTCCAAAACTCAGAGAGCATTCTTATATTTTTATGCAGATTATGAGCCTCCCCTACAATATAATCGCTGATTAGATCAAACTCAAGATATGGGACTTTGGATTCACTCCAAAGCTGTTTCAATAAAGAGTCCTGCTATTAAGAAACCCCACACAACATTCAAAATTTTGGTATTTGGTATTTTTAGACCCCAAAATACATTTACCCTACTGCTGTAAAACCTTTCTAAACTCGATGAATCAAATTTTCATTTCTAAAATTGTTTTTTCCAATTTAAACCATTTGACCACAGATTGCTTCAAGACTATCAAAGCTTCAGCTTAAAGGAACTCGTACTTTATTTTCTATAATAATATTTTTTCTCTCCACTATCTTTCTAAATCTTAAATTCCTTGCAGTTTGCTTTATCTATCTTATCTTATCATGCTCAGCTTTTCAGCACTGTTCTCACATTTGTCAACACATCACAAAGCAACGCATCACTCTTACTTACAAAGCACTTAAAGCTGCCTTTTCAAGAGTTTCTTAATTTATTTTTTATCTCCCCCCTGAGTTACTGGACATCGTTGTTTCTGTTTCATACACTTGTGGTTTTTATGTTTAAACGCAGAATATTGCGGCTACATCACATTCCAACTCGCTGTCCCCATTTCGCCAGATATATGCGGGTACTTGAAATTTTCATTGCTCTAGTTTGCATATTTTTTTTTTACGAATATTTGTCAGCTATGTCTGGCATCCAGCAGCGTTGCAAACGAAACCAAATTCCAGCATCCTTTTAAAGTGCGAGAGTAAGTTATCCTTGGTTTAGTTTCTCCGTTTTTTATCACTGATTTCTCTAGAATCTAACGTTTTCATAGTATTTACTTGTTTTTAGATTGAATTCGCAGTTCGTTTGCGCTTTTATTTACTTGGATATGGATTATCTGCAAAGCGATTCAAGCAAGCTGGGCAGTTGTCAAGTATGTCTTAAGACGATGATGGTATGCGGAGATGCTTTCGCTGTAAAATATTACGTTTGCTTGTATGTGTAGGTATGTAAGGGTTAGATTTTATTTTAGTAAAGGTTTATTTGAGCAGCATTTGAAAACAGCTGAGCTGCTTGAGCTATGCAATCAATCAAACTCAAATGTTTTCTATTTTTTTGTGTATTTTTGATTGTATTTTGTATTAATTTGAAAAAGGCATAAAATGATAGATTGTGCAGTTTTTTTTTCTTGCTAAACGTTGAGCTTAACCTGGATGTAAGCCAAAGCCAGAACATGTTTATACAAGTGTAACAATTTGTGTAGGCGTTTTTTTGTAAAAGTGTTGGAAAATAAATCAATTTGTTTTAGAGCATCCACTTATTTTTTATGTAACACAAATATTTGCCATTTTCTAAATATTCAAATTTGTGGGTTTAGTTTGGTAGACTATCTGTTTATAAAAAGGCAACAAAGTATGGCAAGTACATGATATCATGATCCCATAAAAAACCACTTCTACTTAGGGTCCTTATGATGCCATCAAGGTCAAAAGCCTTACTTTGAAATATTTTTTACCACTGGATTCAGAAAGAGTGAGAAATTTATCATCCAAATACAATTTCATGAACCTTTCAAAGTCTGTTGGAGGTATAGATCGGTAGAATCTATTTTATTAATGCAATTGCTTATAAGATTCGTATTTCCCATACCGAAATGCCAAATTTACGTTTATTGTGTTCTTTTGTTTGAAAAAAAATTTTCTGTCTGATTTTTTTTTGTATATTTCTTTGCAAAGACCAGCAATAGTCTGACATCATGAACACATACCAAATACCACGAATTTTTTTTAACATTCCACCTTTTGTCAATCTTTAATCGTCTCTCGACAATATTCTTGTCATGGTCTTTGTTATTTCCCAGGAATCCCTTTTGAAATTCTTTAAAACTACTCCAAGCAGATTTCTCATTATTAGTCATTCTCATTTCGAATTCTTAGTTCTCTTATTTGAGGGCCAGCAAAAATTCCTTCATCTATTTTCGCTTCAGAAATTTTGGGAAATAATGACTATATTAAGTAGTTGTAGTAGTTATTCCTTATAACACCAGCTATCAGCCAGTGAAAGTCCCGTTAAAATCGGTTCAGCTGTTTTGGAGTTAATGCGGAATAAAGAAATAGACCAAAATTTGTAAAAATTATTTTTCAATGAAAAACTTCTATTTTGACATGGAATATGTATAGATTAGAGTTCTGGCTTATTTACAGAAATGTCACAGTGTCTCGTTTTGGTTTGGAAATATAAATTTACAGTCCGATCCAATAAAATTTGAAGCTGCTGACTTGAGACAAAAGTCGGAATTTCAAAAAAAAAAGAATCAAGTCGCCAGCACAAAAATTTGATTGGATCGAACTTTTATAGATTATCTTCTTAATTTGTTAAAATTTTTCTGTCGAATTGACTAACAAGCTATAGCAGCATCCATATATAACCTGTCTTTAAGCCGTGTACAACAGTTCTAAGTTTGGCTGTGTAAAATTTTTCAGATTCATAACTCTAAAATTCTTTTCTTTCATTTACACAAAATTGCGCACATCTGGCAACACTAACAAATGTTAACAATTCCAAAACCAAAACAGAGAAAAAGCTGCACGTGTTATTTAAGCATTCTGATTGGCTGGCTTTCGCTTTCGCAACAACAACAGAGAGCAGTGCATAGCAAGTCGTACAGAAGAGCATAAAATGACGAAGCAAAAGAGCATGGCAGCATGAATGAGCATTTATGGCGCGTAAAAGTAAACAAATGGCAAACAGGTTCCTACGTAATGCAGCACCCTGTACTAGTGTCGGCAATAAACGAGCGTATTTTACTTAACCGCTTCGGAAACGGTTGACAACATATATATATATAACCGTTTGTCTTACTGTCTCTTTCTATGAGTGGCAACAGAGAGCCATATTTTAGCAACAAAGTAATTTAAAAATTAATTAAATAATTTAATCAAATAAAAATATGAAAAATATTTAAATTGAAATTTTCTTTTATTGAGCTTTATTTAAAAAAATAATTTTTTGTTTTGTTTTATATTCAAAAAAGCAGCTAAATTTAATTCTTTTAAAATGAATTAAGCATAATTTTATTTATTTTTTTGCTCTTTAATCTTTATTTAAAATTTTAAAAAAAAATTTTAAGTGGTGAATTTTGAAAAATTTTTTAAACGCGCTGCCAAGCAAAATATCTTCGAGGCAGTTCAGTTCTGTTTCGCTTGGCGTTTCATTCGTTCGTTGCACGCGGCGGTATACGGTTCGGCTTCGCTCACGACGCACGAATTTCACGATTTTTCCGTTAAATTTAGCAGCGGCAGCTGAAGCAACAAACAAAAGCGTCAGAAAAACAAAAATATACAATTTGGAAATTTTTGTTGCATATAGAAATATATTTTCGGGTGCTTTTCTTCCATTTTTTTTTTGTATATTTTTGTAGCAAAACGAATGAAAAAGAACAACAACAACAACAAAAAATAAACGACTCAAAACGAATTCGACAACGCGTGTGCGATGTGTTTTTAGAAAATATTAAAAAAAAATATTTATTAATTTATTTGTGCATGTGTAAAAAGTATCTAAAAGATACAAAATAAAAGTTCTATAAAAAAAATCTCATTTAAAAGAAATCGTGTACAGCATTTCCGGTTCTCACCGCGCTGCATAATTAGTATTCAATATTGACGCAAAAAATAAAAATCACAAATTTAGCCAAAAAAATATCAAACGAAACCAAATAATATATTCAACAAGTCGCTGTCAGCTTTTTAAAGTCTTTGAAAAGACTTCGTCGGCGCCGGCGTTGGCGCTCGCTGCACGCTCCTTATTTGTTGTTGTCGCCAAAGTGTTTATTAAAATATTTTTTGTTTGGTTTCCAAGAATTGGCAGTTAATTTTTCAAAAAAAAGAAAGAAACCAAACCAAACCAAAGAAAAAGTGTGCAAAAGGAGAAGCTAAAATTATATACAACGCGGCATAATCAAGCCAAAAGCCAAGCAGTGTAGTGTATCTCTGTGTCTCTCTGTGTGTTTGTGTATGTTTGCTTGTATCTTTCATAATTTTTTGCTTACCTGTTGCCAGCCCAGACAAGGAAACAACGAAACAGTCACCGCTGCCACAGTCTCACCTTTGAGCAGATCGAATTGCGTTTAAATTGGCAAACAACAAAAGCTGTTGCACCAGCAGCAGCAGCACATAGCGAGTAGCGTATAGCAAATTCTATATGGTAAGTTACACATATCTGGTATATAAGCCCATAAGAATTTCGTTTGCCTTTGAAATGCATTGAATGACAGGTGAAAATTAACTCAGCTTCAGTTGAAATTTAATTTGAAAGATTTTTTGGTGTAGGTTTGAAGACAGCTGCAGGCAGCTTCTCAAAAGAAAAAAAAAAAAAGAAAAGACTGTTGCAGATGTTTGGAATTATATAATTTGAAGATTTGGCCCTTTCACCAAATTTGTATCCTTTAGAATTTATGTTTTATAGCCTGCGTAGGTTCTAAGCAATTTATATAATTTACAACTGGTTAACAGATGTCTTTGTTGTGGTATCTCCATTGTTTGCAAACGCTGTACTAAGCATATTAAAGACTAGCTTCGTTCGTGCCCTTCGAGCCAAACTGTTTACACATATCCAATGGATTTTACTTCACTTGATCCCATTATAACAAATTTTATCTCTGTACCACCAAGAAATACAAAGATGTACATTTTGTATGACGCTAATATCTCGGATTTAGTTCAAAATTAATAGGGTTCCTATCTCATCCACATCTATGTACCTCATATGAATGCAAAAATTATAACAAATTTTGTTTATCGCTTATATGGAGGTGGGTACCCCATTCTAAGATTTTAACAAAGAGTAGCCTATATTCTTTTCCAATGATCCATCTATTTCTATACCAAAATTCATAAAAATTGGTTCATCGGTTTAGGCGTGATGCGTGCACAACCAAAAAATAAAAATTTTTCTACGATTTTATTGTATTTAATAGCTATTAAGCTTTATTAAAAAGAAATCCATATTTCCTATCGTAAATCACTTCTGGAAGCTTGCTAAAAAAATTTAAATTTTGTTGGTTTTAGCTCAGCATCGACATTAATCTCCGAACGACGCGTTTACAGCTTTAAGTAGTGGTGATTCCGTATTCAAATTAGTGAAAAAAATTTAATTGTTTTTTTATATGTGTTTGCCAGACTTATGATCCCAAACATAACAGTTTATTTACTTACCTAGATGGCTCTACAATAACTTTTCTGTAACTTTTAGAAAGCTGCACCAGCCAATATATTCTATACCTTGTCAAAAAATCACATGCCCTTTGTAACTCTATTACATCTTTCACCAATTAAATAGTTTGGGTGCCTCATGTAAACTAACTGTGCTGGAGCTCTGTCAAAGAAATGATGAAGTTTTTCTTTACGGGCCCAATAAATATATTTATTCATGAATATATATATATATTCTCCCCTTCAGAGTACTCCTTCTGAGCTATAATACACTTGTAACAGCACTTTTTCCAATACTCGAAGCACTTTTGATATGCACTATTTTCGATATGCTCTTGAGATCTTCCACCGATGCATTTCTTACCATCATAATAATAGCAAAATGTTATCATGGATCTTTTAGGTTTTGGGAATAGTTTTGGGTTTTAGGTAGGAAGAAGTAGGAATTGGACTTTACGAACTTCTGGCAAAAAATCACCATTTGTCACGCCATTGTAATGGAATAAAACGTTGAGCAAAACCTAAAGCTTTGATCGAATTCGGTGATCTATTCAGTCCTCTGGTTGCTACCATTGGGATGGTTGGACTTTGGTTTCAACGTCATAACCATATAGCCATGTGTCGTCAACTTTTATGAATATTTTGAGCATTTTTTTAATTAGTTAATTCGTTTTGTGGTGCATCATGATACCGAACAACAGACAGGTTATTAAAAAAAAAAAATAGATAGAATGCGTCAATAGTCTCCCGAAGTTTGCCCACACAGTGCATAAAGTTTAGAGTAGAGAATAATTTAAGGCCAAAACTCTCTAAAAAAAAACAATGATAAACCCATTTGTGACTTTTTTTGTTTCCGAAATGTGGCATCCGTTTTAAGTTGATTGACGCAATAACATAAAACTCATTGATTGAGCTGAAGACAATACCAGAAAGGCTCTATTAAAGGTGTTTCGCCAATTGAAAATAGCCAGGAAATGTGTCTTGCATAAAATGGAGCTTATTTGGTTTTATGTAAAATTTCATGGTACTTGTCTTCTCAATATGTATACTTTTCAGACAGAATGTGTGCACGTTGTATACATATGCACTGTCAATCTCTGTCACATTTGTGTTGGATTGAGATTGGTCATTGAACTTGTTCATATGACCACCGTAAAACATTTGGAGTGATTAACTCGTTGAAGCCAATTTTTTACCACTTCTTCACATATATCGGCTGGAATGTTGGCAATTTTCCTAAGCGCCTCTACAGCTAGCAATCCATAGATTTTGAACTGAAGTTCATACGGCTATGATATTTGAGACACTGCGACCGGTGTGTTGCTTGATTGGCATAGGAACAGCCAATAGTGAATATATAGACTCTAATTTCTCCTCTATAGCAAGCACAAAATATCTATTTCGACGATATTTGGACCGAAAATAGAAATTTCTACAAATTTTCAAATGTTGCTTGTTTTTGAGTTTCACCTTGAAAACCATGTAAGACTTGGTTGACATATCTTGAAAGATGTTAGTATTGATTTGTGTGGTTGTCCACATATAACATTAATCAATAACTCATTTTAGGGTTTAGATTTAAGATTTATTTAGACTTTGTGTGTAATATGACTAGGTATTTGCATGTGTGAGAAGTCTTGACTGCGAACATGCTTGTGCAAACATGCTCGTTATGAGACAACATGCTTTGGACGTGGGCAGCCACAGATATATAAAATTTTTATGTTCCTGCTGGAAATCCCTGCACTTGTCAGATTTGAAAGAATTAGTCTAGTAAAAAATGAACATATTCTTTTTTTTTTGTTTATTTATTTTTTGATCATTTATCATTCTACGATTTTCAGCTTTCTTTACCATTGAATATTCTAGAATGTCTCAAAATAAATTAAATCTCTACCATTGTTTTTTTGTTTATTAGGTCTACTTAAGGTCACTTGACAAATCCCAATTGTGGCAAATCACTTTTCACAAAAAGTGTTCAATTAAGGTGACTCAACTCATCATGGAAAGATGTACGATTAAATAGCGTGTCGAAATAATAAAAATTTTCGTTCTAACATAGACATTTTACATTTAAAAAGCATCATTAATCTTTTTATGATATCTACTAGCATCTACTTGTTAAAAATAAAAAAAAAGAACAAGAATTTACGTTGGTGGACATTGATGTCATATCTACGAGAATCTACGAAAATTAATTTTTATCTATTTTCAAAAAAAATTTGTTAACCGTGCATAGTCAACGTGTTGCTGTCTTTAACCCAAGAATTGCTTGGTCCGATTGGATAAAAGTTTCAATAGTTTATGCTTCTTCAACAAATTAATAATTTATAAAGAACTATTGATAGCTAACTCATTAAACACAGCCTTGCAAAGGTAGCTTATTAAAATTGAAGGCATGCACGTTGTCATGAGTGTGTCTACCATGAAGATACCGAATATTATTGAAATTCCAAGATGAGTAACGCTGCTTTAAGGTTTAGAAACTTCTTAAACCAATGTGATTTGAACCAACCAAACAAATTAACTACTGAATGTTTGTTATGTGCTGGTACTCGAAAAATGGTGAAATACACCCATTTACAGATTTTTTGCAAATATGAGCTAAGTTCTTTGCTTCTATGATTGCATTGGACATTCCTTATACACAAGGTCACACGCCTAGCAAGTGATGTCAATGAATACTTGACTCCAACAGCCAATTACGTTTCACTTTACACCTTCAGTTCGTGGAGGATAATCTTAAATATCGTGCACTGAGACATAATGTCTGAAATGGTTTGATCGGACCAGATCTTCGCTACTTCTTTGATAAGCTTGAGATTTTGCCTTGTCAAAGCGTTCCTGACAGCATCAGAACGCCCAGGCCAAACGTCTGAAAAATTTTATAGAAATTTATTTAAAATAGTCCAAATTTAAACAATTTAAACAGTACAAAATTTTTCTTACAAAAACTCTGAAGATTAGGTTAGGCTTGTATCATAAGTGCCAATCCTTCTTTGAGAGGGGGTTTTTGAGGCATTATAAAATACAATTTGGCTGAAGAAGGAATAAAATAAACTAAATTTTAAATTTTTTAAGTCGCTAACTCGTATAGTCTTTAAGTTCTCGTTAGCCAGACAAACAGAAGGACATGTTTATATCAAATCGACATTTTATGTTGATCAAGAATATATTTAGACATTCTTTATGGGATCTGCCTCGTTTACTTCAGCAAAAACTTAATAAACCCTCATAACCTTCTGGTACACAGTATAAAAAAATGATTTCGAAATGCTTTAACAGCCTCTGCATACTATTGAGGGTTCAAAGAAATATCTTGTCTATGAGTTTTACAATGAAGAACTTTTCTATATTTTTTTTCTCGGTAATTGATTAATTTTAATCTTCTCTTATACACATTTTATATTCCTCACCATGCAAATTTTATGCTCAATTTCAATTTATGTCATAAAACAAATTATGCCCAGCCTTACAATAGATTGCTTAGCCATCAACTTATCTATTACATAAAGCCTTTCAAAAACAATCAACGACGAACTTAATTGAGTTGCGAGAATCATTAAAGATCGCCGCATTTGCAATGCTTGAGCTAATGAAAATTTTCCGAAGCGAAGATACTGTATACATCCATACCAACAGATGACCTTCGAAGTTCGTAAAACTCAGCAACTCTGACCAAGCCGGCATGCTTTGTGCAAAAGAAGAAAACGTGACTGGGAAAGAGTAAAAGATACATGCAAAAGATACTACATACTATATATAAACTTAAGATCCCATAGCAGCTGAACAGCAAAAAAAAAAAAACAAAAAGCGAGCATTTAAAAGATTTGTCTTGAGGGGGCAAAACCAGAAAAAAAAATATATAAAACTAAATAAATAAGCAAAACGAGTAACACAAAGCCAGCAAAACATTCTAAGCTACTAACTTAACTCAACAGCTCTTGGCTTGGTGGTGTTGCTTGTAAGCCATAATAAATCCCGCTGACTAATTAAGCCGGCAAAGAAATCAGCTGTGAAACTAAATGGTACTAAAATGTCTAAGAAATAAAAGCATTATTAAGTAACAGCAGCGGCAGAGAACATAAACGCCATAAAACTATGCTTAATAAATAAATAAAACCGGTGTCGGAGAGTATATAAAATGGGGAGAAAAGATACAAAAAAGCAAAAACCGAAAATGAAATTAATGATCGAAGCTGAAAGCATATGAGTATGAAACAAAGCATAGTTGTATAAAATGTTAAAAAGATACAACAAAAAAAAAAAAACTGTCGCTATTTAAAGTCAATTTTGTCATTGCCATGCATGCATGCAGCTATAGAAAATGTATCTAGATACAATATTTTCTTGCTTTTGATTGATTGCATGCCGTATGCCAGCTTGCATTTTAAAAAGGTTTATTTTGTATATAAGTAAATTCTTTAGTGTGTGTCTGCCAATTTTCTCGTTTAAAAATAATAAACACCAGCGTAAAAGATTTTTGCGGTCATCTTTAGCTTATAGATACAATATCCAATCAACAACAGCACATTTGGCACAGTTTGCGGCGCTACTACACTCAGTTAAAAGTAGCGCGGGTTAATGTTGCTGTTGATGAGTTTGCATCTATGTACGTATGTAGCTACAAAATGTATCTTTTTTAGCTGCTGCGCATTACTCTTGCTGTCTAGAATGAAAAAATAGTCTCTGCACTGCACTACATACTTTCCCTATCACTTTTCAACTATTTTTTTTTCTTTTTTTTTTAATTATGTCGCAAGAAATTATGCGGAACTTTCATTTTCTGCACGCTTTGCTTTTCATCATTTAGCTTTGTTTTAGTTTGTTCGTCTTAATTATGAATATAATGATTTTTCTGCTTTTTAATGGCATAGTTCTTTAGCTATAATAAATGTATACATCTGGCACAGAGAGCACTAATATACATCTACAATATTACGACGTCTATGCTGAAGCAGCGGCCAACCTCAACTTGTTTTGCAATATACTACGAGCGAGTCATCAAGAGAGCGCGCGAACGCTTGTAGATACATCAGCACAGATATTTTCTACATTCCGGCAGCCATTTGGAATGTTTGTATGTAGAATTTTTCTTTGTTGAAATATTATTTAATTTATTTATTTCGCAAGGCCTGCCGTATTAGCTTTTAGAAGTCTTTTGGAATTCTGGTTTGTTTGTTGAATGCAGACGAAAGCTAATTTGTTTTCCAAAAAATTATTTTGATTTTATTTTCATTTATAAGCAAAAACATTTTTTTTTTAAATTTGCTGTTCATTCAGTTTTATAAAAATTTAATTTTTATACTCTAAGCTTTATACTATAATATATAGGAATGAGCTACATATGTCCGTCTATGTTTCTTCTCGCTGTATAAATAAAAACAAGTTCCAGGTTTTTAGTATATTAATATGAAAAACTATTCCAACTTTTTTTTTCAATCCAAATTAAATTTGATCTATTTACATATAATTTATTCAATCGAAGACTTTACCATTTTTGTTTAGTTATAAAATAATTTTTTGATTAGATCAATTATTTGTAGATAAGTTTTTCTTGTTACGCCTTTTTGACGCCTTCTGACGCCTTTTTGAAGTCTGGTGTGAGATCTTTAGATATTTCTTTCGTTTCACCATCTAAAATATCGACGTCGTCATCTTTATTATCAACTAAGTTGCCTGTATAGAAGAGAAATAATCCTTGTCCTCAGAAAGTGACTAATTTCAAAATTAGTTCCCAAGATCCCCTAAAATTCCTGGTGCTTCATAAAAATTTAAGAATTTAATAATTTATCACATAGCGTTCCTCTCCTCATGAATCTTCCTAATAGTTTTGAGTGTTAAGTTTGCTTCTCGCAGTTGAGAACACAGGACCTTCAAATGCTAATTGGATATTGTTCATCTAAAGTTGATTTGAGTAATAATTTTTTCAGTGCTTCTGTAAACTCAGTAGACTCTACGCTATTTGAGTCATGATATTACTCCAAGTAGTTGCATTTTTCGGTGAATCTACAACGTCATTGACTATGACTTCCCTTTATTAAATAAACAGCTGATATAGATGATGGCACTACTTCAATTTATAAATTTCTTAAAAAAATTATGCCTGAAGTTTAACAACATTACGGCTTTGGAATGGTGCTGTCAAAGCTTTGAAGATTTCCTGCAGATATTTTCTTCGACCCACAAATAAGTTGACAGTAATTGGCCTTCCTCATGCGCAAAAATTTCACAGCATCCAGTTCATTGCCAGACTTGGTGTCAAAATTAGCTTTTGCGGATGAGTTAAGCGCTATGTTTCTGTAGCATAAAGCACTACTGGGACTATTCATATCTTGTTGATCTTGATTATAGTCCTTTGGGAGAGGACTTCGAATTTGCATGCTAAGCTCAAAGTAGCCTTTATTAGCAAGTGTGATTCTTTGGTGTGATTCTGTGATCTCCAGTTTGACATGGTTGTTGCTGGTTATTTCCATTCCTTAATAGACGAAGCTTTCTACTAAGACTTCAACCTTCTTAATTTTGGCTTCGAAACTTCTTCAAGCTCTGTATTGACAAAATGCTTGGAACAGCACTCAAATCAGGATTATGTGTATAGTTGTGTAGTTGAAGTTCTAAAAAAAGTTCCGTTGTAATATGGGAAAGAAAGAAATCTTCTTGCTTATCTTTCATTAGACTCTTGAATCTGTTGAGAAAATATGTGCAAGTCCTACCAGCAGTGTTCAGCCCTCCAAAGAGTTCTTTTAACTGCTAGGGCTCTTAAATCACTTCACGTTGCCACGGATCGAATTTCAGAGTCGACAGTGTGTTCCCATGTTTGCTTTCGACGGCCTTTTTAACAGCTGACTTGTGGGAAGGTAATCTTCGCAGTGTGTGACCTATTTAATTTCACTTAAGCCCGCTGCTCGGTCGTGGGAATGACTTTAGTTCTGATTGTGTCATTGAAGAACTCCTTCCAGCGTGCCAGTCGGTCTTCGAATACTGCTAGACTAGACCATTCACTAGCCTTGATAGTTGGAATATTAGTCTTGACGTTTCCTAGAGTCATTTACCGTAAGTTGTCTATCTTGTACTGGCTTAATGGCTATGCATAGAAACCCTATTATAAGTAATAATAAAGCCGAAGTATTCGTATTGAAGTCACTCTGAGTTATACGAACTTTCGAAACATTCGAATAAATGAATGTTTCGAATAATTGCGCATTCATAACGATTTGATATAAAATTTTGAGGCAGTATTTGAGGCATTCATGAATTGAAAGTGAATGAATATATACTCAAAAAGCAGCTAAAATGAATGCATTCTGAATACATATTACTGAGTTATCTGGGTGATATCTAATTTCTTACTGTGCAGGAGATCAATGACTTAACGACGAGTATTTATTTAAATTGAAATTTAAATCCAAACTTTTGGCATTAAAAAAAATTTTAATATTTTTTTAAACTTTGTTTAGTTTTTGGTTTTTATTTTATGTTTTGGGCGGCATTCAACAACCATTGAAGATATTTTTTTCCAAAATAGCCGCTGTCAATCTGATTTAGTCGTTATTCAGCTATCTTTCTCTATTAGCTGACTAGCTGCAATGTAACTCAAACTAAAAGTCACGCCTTGCAACGCTGTCTGTTCGTCTAGCCTAGCCAACCCGCTAACCTGTCCATTTGTTTTGGCTATTTTTATTTTAGTCCGCCTGACCAATGCACTACTTCTCAGCCATGCCTGCTGTTGCTTTAAATTACAATTTTCGTTTTCGATTTTTGGTTTTTGATGTTTTGGTTTATTTTTAGAAATAGCACAGAGCACACGCAAATGTATCTACACATAAGTCAGTTGTAGCTAGTAGAGCTACTCAGACGTATGCCATCGGTAAAAACTTTGGCTGACTTGTCTGTGGTTTCAGACGCGCAGTGTCCAGTAAAGACATAAATTCTCTGCCTGGCGACTGTCGCGACAATGTACGTCTGCAACGCATCTTTTTTTTTTTTCTTTGTATATGTATCTCATAGTTTGCTAGCTGTGCATAAATCTAGCGCTTGAGTATCGCGCATATCGTCTGCCTACTGTCTCCACTGTCAGTTGTGCTCCCGCACAATGCACGCAATGTATCTGTATCTTTTTGCACTCCTTATTTATATGTATCTGCTTTTTTGTATCTTCAGCTGCTACAACTAATCGATTGTCTGTCGCATAACTTGCCTTGCCTACAAGTTGTCTTTGTCTTTGTCTCTGGATGCAGTTGTTTATATTTATGTTATTGAAAAATGTATCTCAATGCGATGCGATGCGTGCAAGGTTGTTGTTGCTGCGATTTTTGTTTGATTTTTTGCAGACAATGCTTCTTTGAAAGCGAAAACGCTGCTTGATTGGCAGTTTGTAGAAGGAAGAAAAAAAATGTAGCTTTTGATGCCACCGACGCAGCAAGATAGCCAAAGACAGACAACAGTCAGACTTGCTGTCAGCTGCAATTTTGCAGATACAAAGATACAAGTTTGTTTTGCCGGTAAATTCAGTTAAGCTTATTTATTTTAATGAAATTGAATTTTTGCGCATATTTTGTTTAAGAAATTTAAAAATATTTCAAATATTTGCTGCACAGCTGCGCAAAAAATAAGAAAAAAGAAATATTTATAAACAACTTCAAACCAGTTTTGCTGCGCAGTTTATATGCAGCATGCATTAACCATATTGCTTACATAATGCTTAATCACATTGACTTCAACTACAACAACAACTACTACTACTGCGAATGCAAAATTGTATCTTGTATCTATCTCTCTTTTGTGCGCACTAAGTAGATTTGTTTCCAAAGACATGACTTTTAGTTGTTTCATGGGTGCAAAGAGATACAAAAAAGAAAATAAAACATTTTAAAATTCCAATAAAAGTGAGATATTGACACTAAAATTAGTGGTGGGCACACATAGCTCATGGGGGAAAAAAAATGCACCCTAGCCTGTGAACTCTTAATGCATAATCCATCTCTGTTTTATTTGGATCATTCTTATGAATTATTGTTCAATTCTATTTCTATTAAAGCTCGAAATAAACTCTCTGATAATTCCCATAAAATACTAAATACTATTACGTCTAATGAGGACACCAGGAAGATATGTTTCTTCATGTTTCCTGCTTTTCCATTTCAAGAAATATTTAACTAATATTTTCCTGAATAGCTGTATCATCGGCAAATATTGATGCTGGTGCTGATGATGGTGCACCTCTTCTTCGAATACTGCCGGCAGCGTGTTGCGTCTTAGCGTGAAGCAGACATTGGCCGACTTATGGCTGCTTATGTTAATGTTCCAGCGTATTCTTGGATGCCGTCGGCTGCTTCGTATTCGCAGGATGATCTGTACGTCACACAGACTTCATCCGCAAATCTTTTTGGATCGATACCCAGGCTTTCGTCTGGCTGCGGCATGTCTGCCGTGTACAGGCAGCATAGTAGCGGGTTCAGCATACTTCCTTGTGTAACAGCTGCTTCCACATTATACTTCGCAGAAATTGCCGAGTGGAAGCGAACCGCAAACTGCCTTCATTTTAGGTACGACTTTCTCCTTCATTTTGGCCAGTAGACCTATGTGTCATACCCGATAAAATGCTTCTTTGGTATCCAAGAAGAGTGCGTTACAATAATCCTTATTGTTAAATGCCCGCAGTATTTGGTCGACGATGCGATGGAGATCTGTGCTGTGCTGTGGCCAGCTCGGAACCCAAACTAGTGTTTAGGAAGAATTTCCTGTGATTCCATGATCCTGACAATCCGTGCAGCAATTAGTCTATCAAACACCTTCGAGATCGAAGGGAGGAAACTAATCGGCCGTTAGGACACAGGGTCCGTTTCCAGCTTGCCAGGTTTATGGATCATGGAAATAATCCGAACTTTCACTGTGCAGGGATGTATTGCAACCTCAGAACGCTTTGTAGAGGATTGCACGACGAGGTAGTGCATTCAGAGTGGCATTGCAAATAACATCATGGCCTGGCGCTCTGTTTAAGCTCTGGCGGCCAATTGCCTCAGCTATCTCGCTTGGGGCGAAGGGTTTGATGGGCAGATCTGTTTGGAGCGCTTGGGAATGGCACTCACGAGTCTCTATTACTTCCTACTCACCAGCTAGGTTGATCTGCATGAAGCGTTGGACTAGGTGTTTAGCAAACACCTCCGCTTATTCCTGATCGGTTCGACACCATATACCGTTGGCATGTGTCAGTGGCGCCTTTCTGACGCATCTCCTTTTAAAGGCGCGTGTTGCCCTCCAGAACGAGTGCGTCGCATTGCTGTCTGTGCCAGGGTTGGCAAGCCTGGCATCGGTCAATGCGCACTGAAGCGCCCCATGTGCTATATTTCCCCCCTGTCTTGTCCAGTGGGTAGCGTGATCTCATCCACCTTATCGTTAGACGTCGTTTTTCAGCTATGAGTTGACGAATCTCATGCGTGAGCGGTATCCTGCTGCTGCAGAATTGATAACTTCATACAAATTTTTTTTACCGTGTTACAAATTCAATCAGAAAATCGCGAATACCCTTATCTAAACTATATGCATAGGGTATATGCAAAGCCAGAAATAATATTTCCATGCAGAAAACTTGAAAAACTGCATAAGTAGTAAGAAAAAAAACAAGCGAGCAGCTGCTGCGCATGCGTTAACATATGAAAGAGTGAGATAGAATGCGTGTAAGAGAGCGAGAGTGCATGTTAGCGCATGCGTTTAGTTGGCATAACAAAAGCGTTGAGCGAGAAGGCATCATCATCAGCAGCAGCGCAAGAACCGGAAAGGAAGTGAAACAACAAAAACACAAATAACAACAACAACTAAGCAAAGTGAACGATCGAAATGAAGAAACCGAAGCAAGTTCGCTGCAACTGCAACACCGACGCATAGAAACCGGTTTACGAGTGCAGCAAACTCCTCTACCCTTCTGCCTACTGTCAAAAAAAAAAAAAAAAAACAACAAGCAACCACTTGCATTGTTGCACAGTCTGATTGGAATCCACCGTCGCCTTTGTTGTTGCATACAGTCATTCACTTCTTCTTCGTCTTCTGCGTCTTCTACGCTTTGCTATGTGCAACAAGAATTAAACTCGTAGCGCAACGAATTGGAATGGTAGGGCGCATGCGCAGCGTGTTGCAGTATAATAAGAATAAGAAATGACCAGGCAGTCGTCAGCGGCGGCGACGGCGGCGGCGTGCTTAGTTAACTGATAGCTATCATTGCAGCTACATATACACCGCCCCCCCGCCAACTGTGTCTATGCCGCTCTAACTGTGTGTGGGGCACATTGCACTTTTCTTTCTTCATTTAATATTCTAAGCACTTTTCTTCATTTTGTTTATTTAATTCTTCTTCTTTGTGTTGCTTATTGTGCGCTTCTCGAAGGTACTTGAACCTTTTTTTTGCTTCTACAGTGGCTACTAAAAGTAAACGTCATGCGTTTGCGTCTGCGTCTTTGCTTTGGAATGGTGTTTCTTATATTGCTTCTTCTTTAATTTTGTCCTCTGCAATTTTCTACTTCAACATTTTCTTTGTTGCAATTTACTCTCATAATTTAGGGTTAAGGACCCTTTGACGGATTGCAACACTGTTTTGTGGTTTTGTATTTTATTCTTCGTTGGCGCATGACTTATTTTATTTTACGTTCTTAGTGGCACTTGGCGGTGGGTTATGGTTTGATTGATTTTTTGTTGTTGTTGTTGTTGTTGGTTTTACCATATTCGAATATATACAGTTCTATGTGTATTTAGGAATAAAAGTTAAACAGGAAGTTTTTATGGTTTAATCAGAATATTTGTAGTTGAATCGTATAGGCCACTCCAAAGTGCTTCTATCAAAATAAATTCTGAATTCTTGAAACTTGAAGATGATGATTTTTAGATGATGAATTTTTGTTAAAAGAGAAATTATGCATGAAGATTTAAACCTTCCCATTTCTTTCATGCCTCCATCCTTACCTGCTCTTTTTTTTAGACAGTGCTCCAGTGGTATTCGCTCAGTTTATGAAATAATGACTGACTCAACCTTCACATTTGATCAAACTTAACATGCATTTTGTTGGTCTTGCCTCATCTGTGCATTTCCATTGGGATGTTTCTGCTTTGTTTTTGTTATCATAACCATATACCAGCTATGAACCTTTAGAGCCAATTGGCATCCACGTTGAGATAGTTCATTATCAATGCTCAAAGAAACATCCGAACAAAATTTTTTTAAACCCTGTCAATATGGGTATCAAATTAAAGGGCTTGACTAGTAGAATACAGTACATCATAAAAAAAAATCAAGATGAACACCACAAGTCGGATTTCATATATGCTTCAATACCCTTCAATGGGCAAAGTATATTAAAAGAAAGGATTTACAAAGTAGAGCACAGTGCATGGTGGATCACAGAGTTTCTATATTCTAAATATTAAAACTGAAATCTACGCTTCTAATCAAAACAAACAACTTCGTGAACTTATAATTGGGATTCAAGTATGGATCTCCCACATAAGTAAAGATTTTGTTTCGTGTCAAGTAATGTGTGGCGTTAGGGCGGCTATATATGACACTGAATGAACAATATTTGGGGAAATTTAAACCAAGATCCGGTATAGCAGGTCTTGGGGTAGTGGCGTTTGAGCCTTCTTCTCGTTCCAGGGCTAGGAGCTCTTAGGGCTTCAATACCTAGTCGCCTAGCTAGGCTGTTTGGTTAAGATTCCAGCCTCTCATTGTAATTTTTGACAACCTATTGGATTCATCACCATTTTTAGGCACCTTGAGATCGTGTTCTAAGTTCCTGGTTCTCTCCTTCGTCAGTGTTTTTGCCTGGAGAACCTGCAGTCTTTTTAAGTACGTTCTGGCTGCAATTCCATACACCTGGATAGCATAGAAGAGGCCTGGAGCTAAAATACACTTGAAAATTCTGATCTTATTTTCTCAAGACAGCTTTATCACTCGGGGCTTTATTAGGCTTCAATTTGAACACAAGCTGCTTCATTTCTTCAAGTGTGACAGGATCAGCAGGCAATGCCATTTGAAAGAGCAATTTAAGTGACTTCACTTACAGGCGTGTAGCCTGAAGCTTTGCTCCAAGTTCACTGCAAACACTTCTGTTTTGTGCAGAGATATGCGGTACCAGCCTTCTAACGGAGTTATGTGAAGTCTAAAACTTGTACTGTTAAGTAATTCACCACAGAGAATAATTTGTGGAGGTATCGGTGCCCAAGTTCTTTAAAATCATTCGAGATATAATGAAATATAAAAGGTTCAAATTGGCAGAAAAACTAAAAGCATTCAAGAATTATTATTTTCGTTTTTGCAAAAATATTCTTAAGTCTTTGTCCATTGTCTTAAAAAGTATCTAAAACGATTTGAAGATTCAAAATTCAATTCCAGCTAAGCTCATAAATAGTTAATGATTAAAATCAAGTTTGTTTGCTTTCAGGCAGGCAGGCAGGCAGACAGAAAGTTAGTTTGCACACAAATGAGTCATGTTTGAGTTTGAAAAAAAATCGAATAGATGCAAATAAGCAAATAGCTATTAGCACAAAAAAGTAGCGCAAAGCTTAAGCTGCACCTACAGTGTACACGCTCCACGCTTATGACAGCCACATACGCATTTAAATATTTGCAGCACGTGTAGCACGTACAGACAAAAAAAATTTACATACAACTTTTTGTATTGCTAATAGATTTGTTTTATTTCTCTTTTTGTGTCTATTATCAACGGAAATGTTTTCAATTAAAAAAACACAAAGTTGTCTGAATCAAACTCAGAGTTCAATTACGCAATTAAATTTTTAATTGACGCTTCTGTGAATCATTGCAGGCTACTTGAACTTTAGAATTTCCGTAAAGATATGAAAATGTAGTTGGGTGCGTCTTTTGTGTCATGATTCTTTATGTCTTACAATAGTTTATAGCAGCAGCTGCTTATAACAATTTTATTCGTACAACTCCACACATTTGCTGTCTGTCTGTTTGCCAAAATGTCTACTCATGCTGTTACACACCGACAGAGGCATTCCAGCGCACTATTCAATCCGATATACTCGCAAAGACAGGGCCAGAGGGTCATGGCCGTTGTTGTCTGAAGTGTGCAAATGACAAAAACAACAAACAGAGAAAAAAAAAAAATCAAATGAAACAAAACGAAAAAATATCTCGAACTGTTAACAAAACTGAGAAGAAACAAAAAAAAAAAAAACGAATGCTGCAGTTTAGTTTGTAAGACTTTGAGATACTCTATACTAAAAGCAAAATGAAGTAGCTTTATGCTGAGTATTTGAGGTTGGAATCAAGCAGTACCAGGTTAAACATTGAGCGTCTAGCATAAACATAACTCACGCTCACTTACACACAAGCTGCGAGCGTTCATTACTTGTACTAGTGATGGAGAACATAAGCAGATGATTTATGGTCTTCAAAAAGTTTCATTTGAATAGTGAAAAGTCACATAAAAAGCCATACTAATTGCATAAGTTATTTAAACTAAAAAACTATATAAAAAAAAAAATTCGAAAATTAGGAAGCTTATTGGATCGAACACCTATAATATGGTTCACATTTAATACACTTAAACTGCAGCAGAAATTGAAGAGTCTAATTGATCAGATTTGAAGATTTTATCTTTAATACTCTTCAAGTTCTGAATGTTTTCTGATGAGCGATCAACCAAGACTAAATTTGACTGTTACATGCCTTCACACAAATTTAATATACCCTTTTAAACTTAGTTTACAGCGTTAAAAACAGTTTTTAAAAACCTTTTCTTCTGCGCTTATATCTCACTTTTGTCGCTTATGCTGCACTTCCATTCATTGTCTCTTTTATGCCACAATCGCACAGCGCCCAAGTGTCAAATCGTCAGCTTCAAGTTCAAAAGCTGCAGAGCTGCATGCATTAAACTAATCAAAGCTCAGTTCAGACTTTTAAAGCGCAGACATTATTTAAAAGATTTTTATTGAAATGTTTTGAGGAATTTTATATTCTTAAATTCACAATTAAATCATTTGTGGGGCAGTAGGTGAGCACTTTTTTAAATGTTTTTCTTTTATATTTTTATTTTATCATTTCAGTGGCTTGGTGACACAAAGCCGCTTAAGTATTTCGTCAATTTATCAAATCGATTGTGCTTTGTCAGCTTAAGTGTTTTTGGGTTTTTTTTTTTTATTTTCAAGTTACAAACTATAAAAAATGAGTCACAGATTTAAAAAAAAATGCTAATTAGTTAATGCAGCTGAGTTTTCGTTATAAGAATTTCTTTGACCTAATTTTAGGCAATTTATTTAAATTTCACTTTACGTAAGACTGAATGTATTTCATTTCCGTGAAACTGGTTTTAATATGAGTTATGCATATAAATTAAGATGTATTTCAAAAGAATTGTAATTTCATGTTCCTTATTGCATTTCACAGAAATAGTTTTTTTTTGAAACAATGCAATCAAATGCATAGCAAGCCTGCAAAACTGATTAAAAAACTGTCCAGGATTTCAAATTTTGTTTTGTATTTTAAGAAGAATAACAGTAGCCAGGCGATACAGATAGATGGACAGACATGTCTCTATCGATTTGTTTGACGTCTTCATCATGCATAAATATTCTTATTGATGTCTGCGATGTTTCTTTTAAAGATGACAAGTTCAATTAATCCATCATGCTAGTCAGTAATTAAAATATTTAAGTTGGTTTTTAAAATGAATTACAATAATATTCTTTAGAAATATATTTAAGTTCCAGCAGAATCGGTTAGACAAGATTTTTAGCGCTGATAAAAAAAGAACTATTTATAAGCTTAACACGAACTCATTTTTGAATCATCAAACTGTTGTAGATACTTTCTATTAACAAGAATTTATATACCAGAATTTACAAACATATTAAAAACTCTTTTTTATTTTTTCTTTCTATTTGCAGAATCCAATAAATCGCAGCAGCGCATAAATTACCCATCAAACGAACTTTAGCAGTGTAATTTATTTCAAAATTAAATTTCACATTAAAATGAAATAAAATAGTGAGTTGAGTGGCTATCTAGATACACGTTATATAGCTAGATAGATAGCTAGATACAAAAAATCTCGCGCGCAGTACTGACGCAATTCAATTTGTTGTCTGGTAAAATAGTTAGTAAAAAAATATAAAAAGCGAGAAAGAAGCAAGCGCAATAAAGACATAACAAATCAATCACAGTTTGTGCGAAATATAAAGTGCTAAGCGAAGAAAGAAAGAAAGAAAAAGAGTATCTCAACCGCAAATTGCCAACAACATTGCCAACATCCTCGTCGTCGTCGTAGTCTTAGTGGTTGTGGTTATATAGTTTCCTCTTTTCAATTTGCATGAGCGCCCGCAAGACGAATAACAACAACAGCAACAACAATAGCAATAGCAACAGCGCAACCGGCCACAACATCAATCGCAACATTAGCAACAGTCACGGCGTTCTATGGCAGATACGCAAATCTCTGCACAAGCGTAGCACGAAAAAAATGAAAACGATTTCATGATACTATAAGTGGTCTGAATCGGTGCTACTGAACTATCTTAGAATGCCGACAACGCCGTACGATTTAGTGCAGGACGATCAGGATCTGCGTGTGCCGCTGCATGCCGAGCAGGCATTCTTTCATGGCATAACGTTTCAAGCGAAGGTAAGTTGCATAGAATTATTTTTATTGCTTTTTTAGATACTTTAAGCAGCTTTGAGTTTATGCTGCATTTTTAAGATATTTTTTTAAGTACTTGCAGATACTTTTTTGAGCTTCAAGTGCATTTAAGCTGTTACTTTAATAACTAAAAGTATTAATTCTATATTTTCAACAAGTTTTTCACAACCATTTAATTGAAGTTCTATTCAAATTTTAAATAAACTTAAGTGAGATACATTTGTACAACAGCACTGACACATGTATCTATGCATTTATATATGTCTGCCTAAAATAACAAAAGACACGCAAACTATTTCCAAACAGTGCGCAAAAATAACGAAAACGAAAAAAAAGTATCTACCAACATACAATAATAAAAAACAGATACAAAATGTATCTGCACAAATATAATTTATTTATGAGTACATATGCTACATGAAATGAGATACAAAATAATTGGACAAATAAATTTGAGTTTGTTGAAATGAAATGCTTCCGACAACAACAACAACAACAACACCAACAACAATTGCTTATGTATCTATCTCTGTGACAGTTGACTAATTTTTCGAGTTTAACTTCCGTTTTTTTCTTCCCATTGGTTTTGTTATTGTTGTTGCTGCTGTCAATCGCACACAAATTGGAAATCAAATATACATTTTGTGTAGCTGCAACGTCAACTGATATTTTATTTGTACATTGAGCAAGCAATTCAATGAATGCAATTAAAATTTATAATAGTCATTATTCACGTATCTCATATATGTATAAACTAAAGATACAAGATACATCATTCGTAACAAAATGTAGACAAATAATATGCAATATGTATTTATTTAACTCTGAAGTTTATTTGTTGTTTTGTTTTTCCAACCAAAAAGTCAATTGGAATTAAAGTCAGCAGAACAAATCGTGCAAAAGATACTCTGGGCAAACATTTGAGTTACAATATATGCTGTGCAGCGTGCAGTGTTAGCGTATCAAGCCAGTTGTGTGGTGTGCATTGCAATAGCTGTTGCTCAGTTGCTTAGTTGCACGTAAATATTTGTTGTTTAGACTAGCTTTGTGTGTAGGTTTGCAGTTTGTTTATTTTGTTTGCAAGCAGAATGCCGTAAGGTAGAATGTTTAAAGTTCTTGCAGTAGAGTTTAGCGTTTTAATGAGCAGCTGCAAGTTAAATGCTGTGAATATTTTGGGAAAAACTAGCGGGAAGTAATCGCTTAAATCGTTTTAGATTTATATATTATTATTTAGATTTTTTATATGTATACATAATCTGCCCTTGAGCAGTCAGGTATATAAATAATGCATTTCGTATGATTGAATTGATGTCATAGACAGAGGCCCAATGAGAATTCCCAGTTGAAACCGAAACAATTGTCAGCGTGGCTTGTTTATTTGGAAAGAGAAAAGTTGCTAATTTCTTCTTTTCTTTATAAATTATGAAGGAAGAAATATAATAGCAACAACTGTGAATATCTACTTTAGTGGTTCAGACAGTTTATGGACAGCGATCGGAAGCTAGAATCATATATTAAGCAAATCAAGGTTTCAAGAAAATCATTCAAAGCTGATGCAAAATATTCCATTATCTGACCAAGAAGCAAATCTTAAATTAATTAAAGACAGTTTGCCTCACTGTAATGAGTTTAGAATTAATGTAGACTTACAGTCAATCTGGGATAACCAGATCCAGTAGTTTCTGTTTTTAGGCCCTGTACCGAAGGTACAAGAGCCTATTGGTTTTGTGCAAATGTATGTAACAGGTAGAAATAATAATCGGAGACCCCCCAAAGTTACCCCCATTATGGTCAGGAACGATAGAGGAGTCGATATAGACATGTCCGTCTGTCCGTCCGTATGAACGAAAGGATCTCGAAAACGGTAATAGATAGAGACTTCGTGTTTTTTGCATTCGACTAGGACTGCTCCGGAATTTCACAAGTTTAAAAACTTGTCTCTCCACCCCCCCCACCCCCTTCCCCATAAAATCACCCCCAAGGCTAAAAATTTCTTCGGCACATAAAAAAAGTAAGTATGCCAGTATAGAGATATCGTCCTGTTTAGCCAAAATCCGAAAAGTTCATCAAAATCGGATAATAAATGACGATTTTATAAGCAATTGAATTTGAGCGACCCCCCTTTTCGTTTCATACATAAAAAAATGTTTTAAAATGCACTTAGTCGTGCAGTGAGAAGTGGTCATGTGTTTGGTCATAAGCTAGGGGAACATTTAATGTGTTTGTTAGGCGACCTGCACTGGTACAGGGCCTCTTACAGTCGGTTACGCCCGACTGTGATTTTCTTACTTGTTTTGTTTTTTAATTTCTTGATTTAAGTATCTAATGTTAAAAAGTGACTTAAAGTATCGCTCCTAGGTGGAGCAACGACTTCTATCAACTGCTAGGGCTCTTATTGCACTCCAAGTTGCACTGGACTCATGTTTGCCTTGGATGGCCAGAAGATACGGCAGATAGTACTCAGACATTTGTTAACGAAAGATTGAAGCTGCCTGTCAATCCTATCTGAAACCATCGACGTCTCTGTGGAATACAATTGGATGGGTTGTTTATTATTTTTAATTTTGATTACCAGAAAAGCGTAGATCGGTGCCATACTTGGTTCAGTTTTCGAAAATCAATCCGTGCTTGGCTTACACGCGTAGCTGAGTCTATCGCTGCACCTCCATCTGCTGTAATATATGTGCCATGATGGGGGAACGTTCAACATATCTTCAATCGTAACAATGGTGTTGTCGCTGAGTTCGACACTCAGTGACTAAGACGCATAAACTTCGTTGTTGAGACTTTGATTTTAAGATCGTTGGTACGAGCATTGTCTTCTAGACTTCGCAGCTTCGCTACAGCACTACTATGTGTGTGCGTCATGAAGCTTAGTTCAAGTCACTAAGTATTTGATTTAGTCGCCACTGTGAGCCTTCTGGCAGCTAGCGCGTTCGAAGTCCACAAAATCGAAGTATAACGGAGATCTTCAGTCAACTGATTGTTCCACAACGATGCGTAGAGAACACATTCTATTCTCGACGTAATTGGGTTTAATGTTGGCGAGTTTCTGGCAAAGATGATGAAAGCTCATACTTTTTGTATAGAAGCTGTTGGCCGCTGTAGTTTTTAAATTGACTGAAATCGCCCTTTTTGGGAATAGTGACGATCACCCATGCTTCCTGTCATCTGGGATAGTGACAGATGGCGTTTTGCGCGGTATTTAAGCAGTTCAACTGGTAAACTATTTAGCCCAGCAGCTGTTTTGCTTTTTTAGTTACTTAACGCCAGGGTTTTTTCGTCCCCAGTAAACGGATCGATTGAAAAACGTTTGCTGTGGCTTCGACGCTATTCTGTTTTGGGAATGACTGGATGTATTTGTGTATGTCAATGTGCGGAAAAATGCAGTCACCAATAAACATTTGATGGGTGCCAGCGCGGGCCTTTTATGGATCTCTACATTAAATGATATAGCTTCTAGGGACGGAATTGATTGTAAAGCCTAGAAACTTGTAAAATACTTACTTAGCATCGTGTGAGTCTTGTTCGGAAGGTGCATATAAAGACATCATGGCTTTATGTTTGTCATGGTGACACGGTTTCCAAAGTTCTTTTGTTGGCTGTGTATTTGAATTCTACTAACCAACAAATAATAATAATTCAATCATTTGTTGCTGTCCAAACCACAGCAGTCGAGTCAGGATGGGCTATGTTCCATTTGCATATGTTGTTTGATGCCTTGCGATAGATAGATAGGATCGTTAGTTCAACCTCGCAGTTAATATGACATTTTCAAGAGCACAATTTATTATGTTAACATGTTCGAAAGATCAAGATGATTTTGTTAGACATATCACAGTGATATTTTTTTAATAAAAAGTTTATATAGAAGCGTTTTTTTTTAAATTCATTGATCTGACAAGTTCAATGAAGTAAAAATGATATTTTAGAAAATATCAAAATGACATTTTTCTTCTATCATTATTGAAATCTGTACTAAGGCTGTTCGTATGTGTTGATGCACCGGAATCTCTTAATTTTCGAATTAATACGAACGTCTTGGATAGCAATCAAAATATTCATACCGCCTATAATGCTAAAATTTAGTTTTATGCATAATAGCATGACATGAAGATATAAGAAATCATTTTGCCATACAATTGAATTGCAATTTCATTCTCACATATTGACAATGCGACAATTTCGTATGCAAATATGTTTCATTAAGTTTAGGTTCAACAAAATACTGACTGCAAGCTAATCTCAATACAAAAGACTTTCCATTGGCAATTATTCCGCATGCATATATAGTTCGCTCTAACTAACTAAATATCTGCTGGATCATACACTAATCAGTACTTTGTAGATACTATTGTTCCTTTGCATGTGGTTGCTAAGTTTGACAACAGTTTTGCATTTGTATTAGTCAGTTGACTGCACATAAGTTTCACGATACAAGTTCATGATTATTATTAGTTTCACGATTGTTTGACTTTAGCTTATCTACATAGTTGGTTGCTTTTTGGTTGTCTATTTGAAATTAACCAATTGTTTTGGTTTTCTTTTTGTGTTTGTGTGCTGTGCTGTGCTGTGCTCACATCAATGTCATTATATAGTATGCTTCCCTAAGACTAACTGCAAGTACTTCTCATTTCATTGTCTCACTAATTCAGTATGCAGCTCAGTTGCGCTTCAATTTTCAACAATTATTGCAATCGTTGACTTTTCATGTTGACATAGAGTGCTGTTGCTGCTGCTGCTGCTCTTGCTTTCCCCTTCGCTATAGAAAAGTTTTGGTAACATGTTGCAGATACATTTTGTATCTTTGCAATACATTGTAAAACAAAACCTAGGGCAACAGCAAAGAATTTGCGTTGACAAAATCTGAAGTGCAGTCGAGTTGTCACAATCAGCAACAGTTACAACAGCTACAAATGCGAATTTATACGTAGATACTTATGGTTGCAGATACAAAACAGCTCACGTTTCTGCATTGCATTCAGTTAAGTGAGTCAAATGCGAGTCAGTTGCTCGTCAGTGTATGCGCTCCGGCTTTGTTTATGCCCTTACAGAAAACTAAAACAAAGTTTTCTTCTTTTTTTTTTGTTTGTTCTCAGTTTTATATTTTGTATCTTTTTATTTTCGCTTACATTTGCAGTTCGTTGGCACATGTTGCCAGAAGGTAGTAGTAGTAGTAGTTGCATATTCGTTGTTTATATCTGTCTTTCCGTCTGCTTGTTACCTTAAACTGCCGTTACAATATGCTAACCCAAATAAGTTGCACACAGCAGATACAAATGTATCTCACATTCGTACGTTAAACTCTGTCTTTGTGCTTTGTCAGCATACGAATTGAATCATTTTGTAGCAATTTATTTCTCACATGCAAAACTAAGCTGTTGGCGTTATATTTCGTCGTTTCGTTTAAGCATTGCATCTCATTTTTTGGAAGATACATATTTGAAGTAGTATCTGCCGCACAGCGCTGTGCTGACTCATTTGATTCGCATCAATTTTTTGTATGATTATTTAAGTTGTAAGCTGAGATTCTGATTTGTTTATTTGATATTTTTTTTTTTGTAACTAAAGTTGACAAGAAATTGCAAATTCATCGAATTTTGGAATATTCTTTTTTTTTTTGAGGCCTATCTTCACTGTCTATATTGGGTTTTTTTTGCTTCTCGTCCATTTGTTGGTTTGTTTGACTACCTTTTTTTTTTGTTGAACTTTTCCATTTGCCGCCTAAACAAATGCGCCACATTGATTTATTGAATTTCACACTTCGTTTTGTTGTTGTTAGAAATGGAGTATCCGACTCGCAGCTCATATATCTTTCATTGTCCAAACGCGCCAAATTATTTTCGCACGCACAATCGAATACACTACAGGGTGCGAATGTGGCATTTTGCACTTAATTTGATGATTAGGAAAATTTTTTTAGCTGTAGTTAGTATGTAATCAAAAATCCATTAAATTGCTTGACGTTAAATTGCTTGACATCAAATTGCTTCACGTCAAATTGGTTGATGTGAAATTGCTTGACATCAGAATCCTTGACATCAAATTGCTTGACGTCAAATTGGTTGATGTGAAATTGCTTGTCATCAGAATCCTTGACATCAAATTGCTTGACATCAAATTGATTGACGTCAAACTGCTTGATGTCAAATGGCTTGATGATAAATTGGAGGCGGTTTAATGCTTCCAAAGCTAACATATATTTGCGGAAGTCAATAAAACTAAGAATGAATGGTTGCTAGAAATGCCCACGTAAAGGAGTCGTCGAATCTTTGGCATATCGCCAAACTGTGACTATTTACAGTCATCTCGGTCTATTAGATGCAGCGCCGACTTTATTATTAGTAATTTTTAATCTTTTTATTGGACGCCTTTGTGGCAAATACCTTGCAAGCCTATTGGCATGACTTACCAGCATGAAGTTGTAGCGGCTTGTGTAGTGGATGATTTAATGTCAAATAAAGTAGCGCACGTCTTGGCAATGCTTTTAAGGTATTATGAAAAATTCTGTAGTGACTCGGCGCTTTGTTTCTTGGCAAATGCTGTCTGACTCCCATGACTGCTTCGGGACGGAGTGGAAAGTCCATTTAAAGAGGGACTTCAAGGATCTACATCACTCTGGCCACATCATTCTCGTCAGCAGGTGAAAACGGTTAAAATATGGCCACCAAATTGGTTGCGAAGATGTTAGCCTGATATTCTTCGAATTAGGGATTCTTAACAGTGACCAGCCGGACAGCCTGCCTTTTGGTCGTTTGGTATATTTTGTAAGAGACGAAAAAAGAGTTTTATTTGGTTGAACTAAGTAAACTTTTTTGATGACTAGTTACTCCACAAACTTTGCTAATTGACTCTTATATTTAGGATCGCATCGTGAACCATTCTTTGGGGAACTTTAACGGTGCATCCTCAGCAACTTTTTTGAAGAGCTTAAATATTCGACATTCTACTAAGATTTTTTTTAATTTTTTATAAATTTTTTTTTAAGTGAACAAAATTTGGTACAAGTACTGCTATGAAAATAATCGATAAGCCAGAACGATAACAAATGCTACGATAACATTCGATTTATCAACTAAATGCCTTATTTGTAGGAACCGGTTCCATGTTCTATGTTTCTTTAAATATTTCTGACGTGCTTTTATTTTCATTAGGAATGCCTTTCATTTAAAATTAATTTTATTTATTTCTCAAAATTGTTCTCTTCAAATAGCGTATTCCAAAGTCGTCGCAACACACAATATTCTTGATTTCTGCATAGTTTTTCTTCAGCTTGGACTTTGTTTTTTCTTCGATTAACAATTTATTTAAATGTGAAAAAGTCAATTTTATTTATTTGTAGCTCTTAGCTAATTCATTCGTTTGGTTTTTTTTCTCTTGCTGTTGTATAAATTTTTACGCACGTAATGCTGCGTCGTTCGCTCCAAACGTTTGTACACCTTCAAATATATTCTATATGTATCTGCTGAGAAATTTACCTGCTGACGAAATTTCTGCTATTTCTGTTTGTTTAAAATTATGCTTTGCGCCGCTGCTGAATGTTTTATGTTTGAACTTATTTAGACATATTTTACATAAATTTTTGTTGCTCTTTTGTATACTTTAAAAATTTATAATTGAGATGGTATATAATTTGTTAAAAAAGATAATTTTTTGGGTTGAAGAAATTTCTAAGCAATGGGAGAATGTATTTAGCTAAGGTTTCAACCATTTTTGTTGCTCTTAAAAATTAAAAATTAAACTGGTAGGAGAGAAATTTAAGTAAATAAGTTACTCTCATTTAATGCTAAGGAGAAGTTCTTCAACCAATAATACAAATAAGGAACCATCAAGGAATTTATAACTCAAAAGGTGTCATGTTTTGTTTGGTTTGACTATGCGAAGTTCTGCTCCTTGCAATGAATGTATAGTAAATTTTGTAGGGTATTAAAGTAAATAATTGTTTGAATAAAATAAAACATTGTATATTTAATTTGGCATCTATTTATGTTGTTTCTTTACAATTTATTTATTTTTATTGTGGCTTGTCTTTGCCGCAAAGAAAATTTATGTTAATTTCATCAAAGTCTAATGAAAAAAATCGAACTAAACTAAATATACAAAGTTAATTGAATAATTATTTTTTTTTTGTTTTTTACTCACAAAAAATAATTACAATTCATCGAAATTTATATGAAAATATTTATGCAAATGGAACATAAACATGAACAGGCAACATTTTTTTTATGTAAATTATTTTCATTCATGGCTGCCGTTTTTTAAATATTTTTTTTTTTTTTTTTGTATATCCAAAGCTAATATTTAGAAAATCATATTCAATCGAAGGTGAATCTGAACATCATCAACAACATTTTGATCTACAAATGTGGCGTGTTCTACTTTTCTGCATAAAAAAGGAAAATAAAAGAAAAGCCAAATAAAAATTTTGGGTTAAAAATAATATTTTGAAAAAAAAGCAAATAATTGAAGGTGCACAGCTGGAAATAGCTAAGCACCACGTGCTGCTGTCAGTTTTTTGAACCATTTGCATAATTTTTTTTTTTTTTAAATTTCAAAATATGAATATGAATATTTTTCTAAAAACGCTGCGCAGTTGTGCGTTTCAATTGTTTAACAGAAATAGAAAAATATTATTTTTTTTGCGACTAATTTAAATTTTTTAAACAAGCCTGTGTGCCATTTTTACGACGCACTTTACTTCAATTTCAATTATCTTTGCCCGCATTTGTTTTGCCGTAGCAAGCGAAAAAAGAACTTTATAAAATATCCTGGCCCAGCCACAAAAGGATTATGCGCAAGTTTTATCAGCCAGCAATGACAAAAACAGACAGTCAGCCTGCCAACCAACTGTGTGGTGTGCCTCGCTGTTTGTGGCATTTGCTGCATTGCTTGATATCTACCACCCATTGCTTTTGGATCCTTTTTGAACATAAAAAGGAGTGAAAAATGACTCATAAAATGCAAATAAAAGTTCAAGTACTAACGCCAAACCGCCTTTTATTCTAGAAAGAAACACTTTTCCAAGACGCAGACAATCCAATTCGTGTCTGTGCGATTTTTATGAGGTTTCTTTACTGATTTTCAAGTGTCACAAAAATCTGCTTGAAGCATACTTTATGCATAATTTGTTATAGTTGGGTAGAAACATTATATGCCATGCGTGCTATGGCATAAATAATAATGGCATGAGCTGGCGCTTATATATTGAGAAAGAATGTCTTGTTTTGCCTTAGCTTGACTTGTATGAATGATGAAGGATAATGATGTTACATAGAGCAGGTAAATTTATTATAATACTTTGATATTTTAATTTTCTACAGATTTCGGCTTTTCTAAGAAAGCATGTGGAAAGGCAAGACCTCAAACAGCAACAGCTTTGAGTTGAATGGCCCATTTCTTCGCTTATGAAGAAAGTCTGTTTAAAGTGGCTGTTCTAAGGGTATTTTTTATGCCCTGTACCGAAGGTACAAGAGCCTTTTGGTTTTTTGCAAATGTATGTAACAGGAAGAACTAATTGTCGGAGATCCCCCAAAGTTACCCCCATTATGGTCAGGAGTGATAGAGGAGTCGATATAGACATGTCCGTCTGTCCGTCCGTATGAACGAAAGGATCTCGGAAACGGAGACTTCGTGTTTTTTGCATTCGACTAGGACTGCTCCGGAATTTCACAAGTTTATTTTAAAAACTTAGAGCACTCGTATGTATCCCAGTTTCATTGCTTTTTAATCAATCCTATGGATTTTAGTTGTCGACTTATCCACTGCCAATGATTGTGTTAACTTCTGAAGCTTATGGTAAACCTAATAAGCTACAAACTTATTAGGTTTAACCCGGTTTAAAACCTCCGACAACTCCGTAAACCTCCATTAAGATTCTATGCCCCTCGGCAGAATGTTACATCACATTAAAGTAATGAATCGTGTTCATTCAAGTTTAACTAAAAATAAACATGATTATGCTCAATTTTCTATTTATGTGAAGTCTTGACGGCGACCAGTCACCATAAGACTTTTAAGTTAATTCAAAGAAGATTTCATAGAAAACAAAAGCCGACTAAAAATGTTCTTACAGAGCGCATGCTCTCTCTTTCTATCTTTTATCACGCACACATGACCATATTGTGCTAACACATGACCGCTTTACAGTTCATTACATTTCAGTGGCTTATAATACACGAACAGTATATGCGTAGCTTTTGTCTTGTGCTAAAATAATTTTAAAAGAAACTGAAACCAATTTTATTTCGATTTCGTTGTTCTTTTTTTATTGTTATTTATTGCTTTTCATAGTTTTTTTTTTTTTTTTTTTTTCAATATGTATATTCTTGCGTTTGGCAAAGTAAGCGTCTACCGTGCTATGTTCTTGGCATAAGTACTTGCAGCTGAACTCCTTCCAAATTTGGGTTTCACATAATAAGCCACCATGTCAACTTTTAAGCTTATATGAGCGGAAGTAGTTACAGCTTTTAATATAAGTACATATGTGAAACGGAGGGCCGTAGAAAGGCATAGACTCAAGAAACTTGATTTTCATACGGAGTGCTAGACCGACATATGGACATGTATGTATAGACTGATCAAGAAAATATATATTTTATGAAGTCCATGAAGCTACGCATATACTGTTTGTGTATTATAAGCCACTGAAAGAACTGTAAAGCGGTCATGTGTTTGCTCTATATGGTCATGTGTTCGTGAAAGTACATATTGCCACTCACAAGGGTAATAAACAAAAAAATTTACATCTGACTGCCATTCACAATACAAGAATGCAACACTGTCAACAAAACCAGGTGACGTGTGTGCGTATAAATTCAATATTAGAAATATTTTTGCCTTTAAGTTGTTAAAATAAATATCTTTTCAAACGAGATGTCTAATAATCCAGTTAATGCCACTACAATTGCTGGTAAGTTTAAGCAAAGCTTTTTATTGTTATCAACTCTTTATGCATTATTACAGACTACATTGCTGAAGAGCACAATTATGTTGCCTCGATTAGTAAGGATGAAAATGCAGCTACTGATTTGAATGAAGTTCCAAATAACATTCTTTCAACTAAGACTTCTTCAAGTCGCGAAGAAGCTGAACATAAAATGTGTGTCAATAGTTCCTCGGAATGCAAGCGCCGTATCACAGCCAGCAATGTTCGGCACCAAGATAGACAGACAAACCAAAATCATCTAAAGGATACCAGCTTCTAATAAAGACCAAAAAGCAGGCTGAACGCATATCGAATGATAATTTGTGATATTTCATTAATTAATTTTCCGAATTTACGCTTCAAGCTATTTCCAGTTAACTCATGCAAATATCCAGACAAAATCTAAAAAAATGCTCAATTTATTCAGACATATCGATGCAATGAAAATAGATTTGGCGCATTTTTTGTTTATTGAACCTGAACTTAAGCGATTTTCGGTTCGACACATGTTTAACAACTCAATTTGCAATGAAATGTGCCACTTAGAAATACTCAATGCAGTCGCGAATACCAAAATTCACAGCCAAATGCATCATCATAAACAATTTAATGTAGACACGATACAACATACAACAGTACAACAACAATAAATATACAAAGTAATTTTCATTATAAGAAAGAACATTTTTATATGGAAACCAAGTAGCACAACTACCACAAAATGGCATTTTTCGTTGTTTTTGGGTAACAATGTAGCCCCGGATAATCGCAATGCAAAATGTTTCAATTTTTCTTGGCGAGACTTTTGCCATAAAATAAAAATTTATTATTCTTATTATGCACAATTGTAGAAGCTTTATTCGTTTTATTTATAAACAATGGACAGAGGGGAGTGCAGAAGCGAAATTTTTAAGCATGTAATTGGAGCAAATCAAAAAATATTTTTCAAAACTTTTAACGAAATGTCAAAGAAAATGTTAAGAAAAAAAAATTATAATAAAAACAAGAAAACAAGCTGCAGTTGAGTGTATTCGACTTTGAGTTACACTGTAGCAGATTGGAAATTAAATGGGAGATATTTTGCTATTTGGGTAGGAGTGAGTAATATGATTGAGATTAGTGCAAGTTAGAACGAATTCTTCGCCAAAAAAGTTTCACATGACAAACTACTTTCATATTTTGTGACGTTTTCACATTTTCGTGACCTTTTCGTAGCTGTACCAAAAATTTCACTTGTCAAACCTTTAATTTTTCGTGATGCATACACTTTTTCAAGACGCCTACGTTTTTTTGGTACCCTTGCCAAAAAGTTCACTAGAAAAGCGTTTCATTTTTCGTGACGCTTTAATTTTTTTCGCAACTTTTTAATTTTTTAATAACGCTTCGAATATATTGGTATTACCGCAAAAAAAGTTTCAATTGAAAAACTATTTATTTATTGTGAAGATCTAAATTTTTCGTGACGTTTTCACTATTTTGTGACGATTGCACATTTTATTAGCGCTTACGATTTTTGGTTCCACCGTCAAAATAGTTTAACTTGAATCGCATTTAACAGTTGCTTTGCATTTGTGTTAAAATCTTTTACATTTTTGAGATGCTTTCACTTTTTCGTGACGTTTGCTCTGTTTTGTTGCACTTGACATTTTTTTTGGTATTAATGCGAAAAAGATTCAATCTTTCACTTTTCGAGACGCTTTAATGTTTTTGTGATGCTTTCACTTTTTCGTGACGCTTTCACTTTTGCGTGACGCCTGCACTTTTTCATTTGAGAATTTTTGATAACCTCGCTAAAAAGTTTTATTAAAAATCTTCCACTTTTTTGTGACGCTTGCACTTTTTCGTGACGTAAAAATTTTTAGTAGCTAAACTAATATACACTCTGCAAAATAATAAAAAAAATCACACACGGCATTTAGTTGCGTTTTACTAAGTCGTTTTTCTCCTCCCTTCCTTCCTCCCTCTCTCTTTCTTTCTTTCTGCTTTAATTGTTCCTGCAGTGAAAATGCAAATTTCTGATACAATCTGCATTTAGTGTGTGTGAGCGATTTTCATTTCTTCCGCTGCGCGCTTTTCAAATCGGTTCACACCTACAAATACTAGCATACACGAGTATAAGTACTTCTCACACACACACACATGCACATTCAATGAGATTTTTCGCATATACACGCAGCGTGAAATAAATTGAATAGGGATTTTCGGATGGTTGGACCATGGACTGCCAATTGTTGAGTACGTCGACGGGCGGACAGAGAGAGAGAGAGAGAGTGTGTAGAGCTTGTGTGAAAAATGCTCGTAAAGCAGACAAAATGTATGACGACGATAACAATAAAATGCGCTTCATGTAGCGTGTTAATACGCCATGTAAACCAGTGCACACACACACACACACAGTCATAAATACACACAAACACACGCACACGTACGTGTGTATATGACATTTAAACGCATACAGGCAAACAGTTAACATTGCAGTTTTGGCAGTCGTTGGCGGAGGAGTAGCGTGCTAAGCACTCATATGGATCATCGCCAAAAAGAAATGAACGAGTTTTGCTGCTAATTTGCTCACAATTTTACATGCTGCTGAATTCTATTTGGCATTTTCATTTTTGCAAATTATGTTAATGGAGAAGTTTTTCCGATTTGTAGAACATTTTTATTATTATTATTTTTTTTTTTTTTTCTTTTTTGGAGAGTGCATTTAAATGTTAGTAGGGCCACCCTATTTCGCTGACCATCAATGAATGGAAAAGTGAATTAAAAATGTAGGAAAATCCTTTAAAAAAAAAATCACTTTATCATTGGAAACAAAATTAAAGCTACTAAAAAAACTTGCTGAAGGCGTTCAAGTCAATTCAATGTGACTTACACCTATTAGGGATTACAAAATAAATCGTTAAATCAAAGCAAGAGGAACTCCACAACGACTGAATCAATATTAAAAGCAACATACTTTAACAGGAATTTCCCCAAAAATAAATCTTGAAAGTTATTTATTGAAAAAGTGAGAAGAATCAATTAAGTTTTATTTTTTTGATACAATAATTTTTCACTTTAATTTGATATATTTTTTATTGTGATAATTTGCTGCAAACAGTGCTAAAGGATTGGTGGTCAAATTTGTTAAATTGACATTCTAAAACTTTATCAGAATTATAATAGACATAATTCTCAAAATAAGGCAGATAGTACTCAAAAGTTTTAGTTTATTTTATATGAGTAACATTTCAGTCTCCTGAATAATATTTATGCGTTAGGTTTCGGTTCATGATAGTGGGTGATTGTAAGATGTGTGTCACGGTAGGGTGAGCACCCGGAAGGTAGATTGCTATGTGTAGGTGAGAGAAGTAGGCTTTTTTTCTTTTAAATACATATTCGCGTTTATGATGCGAGGGTGGGAAAGTGTGCTAAGTGTTTTTTTCTTCAAAATCCATACCAAAGCCTGCTAAGGCTATGCATTACAATTGCAGCCTACCTTATGCGAAGTAGGTATCAGCAGATATCAGAGAATCTATAGTCACTAGGTACATATTGTGATATGGTCTCATATAAGAGAAACATAAAGAGATGCATAGCAGAGCATGTCGAGTCAGCTAAGACTTCTTATTTCATTTTCATTAAAAGTTTCTTCAAACCACCCACGAACTAGTTATGGAACGCTGACTCAAATGCGCAATATCTGCAATGCTAAAACTCAACCTGCACCTCAACATGCATGTAAATAAGAAAAACCAACACCCATAAAATACAAACGTTTGACAGCCGAACTAAAAATGGTGCAACGAATTGTGCAAACATTGAAAGAAAAATATGTCTGGACTGCTGCACGCATGCGCAATTTGACTAAGTTCGAAAAAAAAAAAAATAGAATTGCACATTTGCCAACTGAAATGAGTCATAGACGTAGAAAGCATTTATGCGGCAGCTGCAGCTGTAGATCTCGCATACAATGTTGCAACAAACAATAAAGTCCTGCACTGCTGCCAATTAAATGCAACAACTTCCGCAATAAAAGCGAAATATGAATGAAAACCTTATAGAAATAATAAGCGAAACTGCGCGTCACGCTACAATGAGAGGAATTGCTTTTCAATATCAATTGTCCAACAAACGAAGTATTGTATGGAACAAAGGACTAAAGACAAGCAAACAGCGGCCAGGATATAAAAACAGGACACAGTCAAACACACGCTCACGCTTGAACAACTTGTCGTACGTTGACCGTCGAACAATATTGAGTTATATAAAAATATATAAAAGTATATAAAAATAAAGTCCGACCAACATAAATAAACAACGAACGAACGAACGAACGAACACATAAATAAACATTGACAGGCGAAAGCGTCACGCTGTATGGTGGGCGTTGAGGAAATTGAATATGGGCGTAGTCAATACGCACACTTAATCCTTGACGACCGCCATTAATGTCGCACTTGACACATCGCTACGCAATATAATGTAACACAATACAATGTACAAGACTGCATGGAGTCGTCGAAAGCAACGCTTTAGTCCTTGTTGACTGCTGATGTCGATTAAGCACGACATTGACTTGGTTGCTTAGTAGCATAAAACTCATTTTAGCTGCAACTTTAAGGAGCTGAAGGAGCTGCTTCAATGACAAGACCTCTGCAGGAATTTCGATAAGAAATCTTGATATGCCTGATGCCTGAGTGTGACGTGTTGGACTTGTCAGGAAAGTGGGCATGTATATGCTGTGCAAATGTATTAATGTAGGCAATATATTGCTAACTAATGGTTTTATTTTTTTATTTTTTATTAGAATATTGGTTTTGCGCTGCTTTCTTATTCGTTTCAATGGTTTTCTGTATTCAAATATGTAGCTCCATCGCCATTTTATTGAAAATTCTGCTAATTATATTTAATATAATTGCATTAAGGAACGAATGTCTGTAGTAATTATATAAAGAAACAACTTTTCATTGAACTATATGGATTTCACAAACCTCTACCGGGGGATTGACGCGGCTATATGCAAAGAACCAAGACAATTTTTGTGTTCTGGCTATTTGAAGAAACAAAAATAGAGTTTAATACCTATTGACTCAAGGCAGAAAGACCCTTCATAATCGTAATTTAAAGTATTCACGCTTTCTCTCTCTCTTTGGACAGCTGGAAGCTTGGAAAAAAGTTGATCTTACACAATGCAGCCGATGCTCACAATTTGATCCCACAGCAAAATATTGCACACCAATCAAGGGAGGGTACCAAGTCTGACATAGAGAAAGTCACATGCGCAAGAACACTCAGCTAACTACAAAGGCTGCGCAGCTTACATCAGATATATGTATACAGCGAATTCTTCACAAATCAAATAGTCAATAGAACACTTCTTCGAGTTCTGAATTGCACCCAAGTGCAGCACTTCCTCACAGCGGTACTACAAATAATATCAGAAATATTACATCACACTAAGATTAGCCTCTCATATGCAGAATTAGCACGTAGCAGTCAATCAAACGACAACTCAAATCTCAAAACTATCAAAAACCGCAGCACCAGCTTCATCATCATCAGCAGCAACAACAACAGTAACAGACTCAACTTCTCCAACATTATAGCAACTTATATACTCAACGCCCAAATGCAAACTACGTTTCAAAAGAAAATGATGGCAATATGCTCACTGAAATCAGCAGCCTCAACCATGCAATCCAGAGCCTTATTAAGATATAAGAGCAGCAAATGCGACAAAATGAGCCTATAAAGGGTCCTATGCTAAAACCCGTGTAGCATTACCAGCAAACTGCATGAGCTGAAAGGCTTTCTCCAAACTCAAGACGTACACATTGTCTTCCTCTGCAAGACAAGGTTTACACTTCATACCCAGCAAACCAATCGCCAACTCATACACGCAAGGGAGGTGCAGTAATATTAATCAAACAGCATTTCCCAACTGCTGCGGTGTGCTTCACAAAATTTCAAATTGCAACTGCTTTCTTCACTATATCGATTGGAATCGTAGAGATCGGGGCGGTATACTGTCCTCCAGATTCATTTGGACTCGAACGGACTTTGAGACTATCCTTGGTTCCCTTGAACCCTAAGTGCGGGAGATTGAAATGCTCGGCATCAGCTGATGGGTGAACAAAATAGCTGCAATGGGGAAAAAGCTTTCTACGAGTAATCCCGCACAACGTGTGCAGAATAACTGGCCACTAGTACTCGTTTTCTCGCTCCAACGATCAGCGCTCGTGTATCGATTTGGCATTTACAGACTTATACCACAGTAGCAGTTGAAGATTGAGTTCATACACGATCTTAACTCCTCTAATTACCTGCCTCTTATTATTTCTATGGACCTGGCGGCAAACTGTTATCCTCGCGCTCTGCGGTTCATCGATCAATATACAAATTTGGAACTATTCAGGCATCTAATCACTGAATGGTTAAACTCAGAAACTGAGTGTGCTTCTGCTTTAGCTCGTCACCCAAGAGCAACATCCTGTAGACATAATGTTGGCATATACAGACTACCACCTGAACTCTTCACTTTTTTTAAGAAACACCTTGTCTTCACCTTGTGGACAGCGAGCCAAGCTTTCGAACGAGTGTGGCATCTAGGACAGCTTGTTAAAGTCAAAAATGGATTACCTTCGCCTTATTCCCCACTGATCCTATATTTTCTGAAAGGTCGTTCCTTCCTAGTCAAAGTCCGGACAGAGCTTTCCTTCATTCATGCTGGAGTACCTCAAGATAATGTTCTTGCCCCCTTTCTGTTTGCTTCTATCTAGACCAACTTGCAGAGTGGGCCAGAGGATGGAATGTTAAGCTCAACCCATCAAAATCTGTAAACGTATGTTTCACACTGAAAAAAGGACATCCCCACCTATAAGGGTAATTAGAAAGATGTAACTTCATATGTCGGAATCACTCGCCAGCCACATCAAAAATAATGTTCAATGCGAATATGAGACGCTTTGACTGGATATTGAGTAGCCTCATAGCTTCCCCTCATAGCCCCCAAGTGGAGGTACGCCATACAGATCCAAGGTATGGCCGCATACACAAACCGGAGAAAAATACAAGTCCTGCAAAATTACGCCATGCAAAGAATGTAGTCCGAGATTCGGTACTTCATAGAGATCTGCAACTGGTAAAAGTTGCAGAACAGATCTCCTTTCATAGTCGATACACTACAACCGTCCCCTGGCTACGGCTTAATATTTTTCTATAAAATTTAATTTTACATTTAATTAAATAAAAAAAAAGTAAATCTTAGAAATATGTTTAATCCAACAACGAATCCAAAACCGACTTCCGATACTAAATGTTTTTAAATCTGAATAATGATGTCTTCTCCGTTTTGAAAACTTTTTGTAAATTAAAATTATTTATTGCTTTAAATTAAATTATTTATACGAGCATCTATTATTTATATTAAATAATTTTATTAATAAGTTAATAATTATTCTTTTTTTTTTTTGGTTACAGGTAAGCTTTGTGAAGAATTACTAAGTACTAAGTAACTATCATCAGTGAGTAGCAAATTAAATTTCAAAATAAAATAAATAAACTTCATGAACTGAAACAAATGAATTATTTATAATTTTTTGATTTTTTTTCTAAAGAAATTTTCTTGTAATTATTTTCAGTTAAATACTTTTCAAACTATTCATTTAAAATAAGCACAGTTTGCTGCTACCCACGGTACGAGTATTCTAGCAATCTACCCAATATATGCAAGCACTGCTGCAAGCAGGTTCAAAGACCGATCAAATAAGTGGTGGTCAGCTGTTTTTTTTGCCAGTTATTGCAATTCGACTGTAACCGAAATGGTTATGCCATACAAAATTTACTATTATTGTAATTATTTTTCTCTTTTTTTTGCTGTGCAGTTGTAGCTGTCGACATACATATTTAAATTTGTGTGCGATTTTTTTTTTATTACTGCTGCTGCATGCAACTATCGATGCATAAAGCGCGGAAGTTGCACAGCTGCTGTTGCTGCTGCTGCAGCTAAATAACTACATACTACCAAACAATATAAAATTGGTCAACCCAAAGAGGCGATGACTCGCTAGTTAGCTATTTGAGGCGAACACAAATTGCTACCACTTTTACGCGCATTGTTTGCCACAAATGCCACAATTTCTCCTGCTACAAGCAGTAGCAGCAACAGCAGCTGCGGCAAGTGCTGGGCTTGGCTCTGTTAGTATTTATAAAATTTTCAATTCGATATTCATTTGGCAACATTATTTGAAATTAAATTGTTCAACTTTAATTGGACAAAAACTTATTAGAATGACTAAACAGCTGCTGTTACTCATTCTGCATTTTTTCTTGCAGCTACTTTCCCAAGAAAATAAAAAAATTGATCGATCATATTGAACAAAAAAAGAACGTCTAGAAGATATAGTAGCAAACATCGATAAAAGATTTTTTGCAGATAGTTCAATTGAAATTTTTTTTGTAGTAATTTTTTGTGCTTACAGCAAAGTGTTTGTTCCGCACTAGTAAATACGTGCAGCAAAAGCAGCAGCAGTTGTAGCAGAAACAGCAGCTTCTGCTGCTGTTTGCTGCTCTTTTTAGTTGCTGTTTGAGTTTGTTCATTGTTATTTTTGTTGTTGCTGCTGCTGCTTGTCGTTGCCGTCATGTTCAATTATTGATGCTGCACTTGAAATTGACTTTATGACCTCTTCGCTGTTCAACTGGCTGTAGGTTGCAGTTTGCCAGTCAGTCTAGCTGAGCGCTACTAAGAAATGAAACTAAATTTATACCCTATAAATAGATAAAGTCAAATGTATTACAAGTTAAGACAGGCTCAGACACTGCCAGATATCTGTTACATTGATAAAATTGCATTGGAAATAATTTCATATAAAAAAATTTGAATAAAAATTGTTAGAAAGTCAAATTATGTATTGGCAAATATCTGGCACCGTATGAGCCTGATTTAAGTATGAATGTATGTAGCAACCAGTTGGAGGCGTAGCAGATCCCAAAAAATTAGTCATATTCCCGATAAGCATTGACAGCAATTTCAATTACAATTTCGTCGAATAGCTCCATATTTTTTTTTATTTATTTTTAATTTATTTTCTAATGCAATACTTCGACATTAGCTAGTTTGCAGCGTATTACCAAGTCGTGACTTCTGCATATTTATTTCTTGTCTTAAGATTTTAAAGAGAAACTTTGTGCTTCGCCCTTAAGTGATTTGCTATAAAAAAGAATTACAATACAAATATTTCAAAAGCTCTGATTTATCGTTGGCACAAATAGCATAAGAGGGCTGTTTGATAAGTTAGTAAGTAAAATCTAAAAATACTTTTCGAGTTATTCAACAATGTCATGCGTTAATAGCTACCGCCAGCTACCTGTTTATAATATTATATATAAGGTGGATGCATAAAGACCTCCCATCCGAACTCTCGTAGCATCTGGCGCGTCACAATTGAAGTGTGTAGTCTGGCATTGTCCTGGTTGAACATAATTCCTCTCCTATTGGTCGAAGATGGTCGCTTCTGGCCGATTACAACCTTCAAGCGGTCCAGTTGTTCAAATTAGAGGACTGAGTTAAGCGTTTAGCCATAGGAGAGCAGCTCATAGTAGATGATTCCCTGGCAATCCCACCAAACACACAGCAAAGCCTTCTTTACCGTCAATCAGGGCTTGGCAACCCTTTTAAACCCCTTCGCCACTCTTCATCCACGACTGTTTGCGCTTCACGTTGTCGTAAATGATCCACTTTTCATCGAGAGTCACCATTCGCTTCAGAAATTGATCGATTTTGTTGCGAATCAGCAGCGATTCGCAGATGGAAATTCGGTCCATGAGGTTTTTTGGTGTCAATTCGTGTGGCACCCAAAAAAACTTCTTGAAATGCTTTTGAACGGTTACATGACTGATATAGAGCTCCCGGGCGATTGTACGGCTGCTGCTATGGTGGTCTATGTCGATCACTTCGTTGATTTTAACGACTTCTTCGACAAGTCAATATGAACTTGACAAGTTAATATGAAGTTGATAGGGCTTATTGATTTCCCGTGGTACTAAATGAGCCATCAGTACTCCTTCGTAGTCAAGTTATTTAGATTAACAAGACTATTCGCAAGATTTTAACCCAAACGTCAAGATACAACTGCTCACGATCCGATAAGGCACAAATAAGTCCAGGTTGGAGAACGTAGACCTATTAAAGTGATACAGGGTTAGTCTTCATCCATAATGAAACATCGAAATGAACTAACGTTGTCTTCTTCATCAATTAACTCATCTAGATTGCAATCCATAACTGAAAGACAAACTCTAAGTGAATGAGATAGTGAATGAGATAGAATATATAACACATTATTTTATATACTCGCTCTCCTCTTTGTGCGATGCTTCGTATTGTCTGCTTTGCAAAAACAAATGTTTGTGTTTGGAAATTCATGCGAAAAAGTCTTGGCGCCATCTTGACGCACAAGCAGTCGTAAGCACAGGTGTTTAAAATTTAGTGTCTACTTTGCAAAAACAAATGTGTATGCTTGCGATTGACTAACCTTGTTGTTGGTTTTTATACCATTCAAGCTATTGCCTTGAAGTATGAAATGCGTCACGTGACAGCATAAGCCAAATGTGACTCTAGCTTTGGCATTTCCTATGATAGTTGCATTATTACTTGCCGCTTTATACAGCTATAACCGTCTGTCATAGTATTTGTTCATCTGTCCAGCTGTCTATTTGAACGACAATTGCTATAAAGGGACTACAGCTAATTTATACTAATCTACATTCAAATCTATGTGGCATATTTTATTAGTATTGACAAAAGATATAACAAATTTTATCATAACATAAAATAACAATCTAAATATAAAGCATATTCCAGTCTTTTGCTGTTTATTGTGTTATGTATAAAGTACAACATTCACTCACAATAAATTCTTATTCAAAGCAATATATCCGCATTTGCATCCTTTCTTCTGCATATTGCATATTTCGCATTGAAATTCATTCTATTACATTTTCATTCGCTGACATTTTTGCTGAACGCATTCTGCAGGCATGTAAAGCACGTCGTATGTGCGTAATGTGATTTATATGCAATGCCAAGCTGTCATAAAGGATAAAGGAGCGATGCAGCAAAGAATTTGCATTGCAATCTGCATGCATGCATTTGATTTCACTAAAATGCGGGAATTCATTGACAATTTGTGCAACATGCAAAGTTGCCAGCAAAAGTTCATTTGGGCGTGCAACTTTGCAGCCTGCAGGAAGAACTGTTCTGTTGGCATATATGAAACAAATTTGCAACGCATATGAATGCTATAAACAGAATGATGATGATGATCATAGATTTGGTGATGAGTATGTTCATCATATAAATTAATGACATAGTGACTAAACGATTGTTGCAAAGGTCTACAATATATTTTAAAATATTTTGAGTTTACAAGATTTTTATTTTATAATTTTTAATTTTATTTTGCAATCTTGCGCGTAAGTTTTGCATACGGCACAACAAATTCAAAGCATTTGCTGCCTCGCTTTGTTGCAAGCAGCCAAATTCAAATTTGAGAGGAGAAAAATAGAGAGAAAGCATCAGACATAGCAGCAAGCAATATTGAAAAATATGGAATTGTGTTTTTCCTCCTCTCTTTCTAACTGCATATACTCAATGCATATGTGTTACAGTAGCATTCGTCACGAAACACATGATTCGTAGACTATTTGTGACTTAATTTCTCTTTAGAGTCTGAGAAGTTTTTGTTTCATATGGGTTTCATATGTCCCTCGACCTCCGGAGACTTCGAATGTCTTTTTTTTATTCGTAAAACGTCGAAGACTAATTGTATAATTGCTTCCAGAAAAAACTAAAGAAAAACTTGTAGAAGTATGACTATATGCCAAAAATAATTCAATTTTACAAAAAAAAAAAATCCTAATGGAAATCGATTTTAGTTGTTAAACAAAATTTGACGCGTGTTGCGAATTTTGTATTTGATGAATTTTCTTTTGCGTGTTTCATGTTTTGGATCTGGATTAAGTTGACACGTTTTTCATGTCGCGTTTTGTGCTAATTTTTTATTTATAGGTTTTTTTTGATTGTTCTGTTGAAACAGTTTGCTTTGTTTGATTCTACTAAATTTTCATGCAGCAAAAACTTGGAAAGCTATATGTAGATACTATATAGAAATTAAATGAAATGTCTGCACGTTTATAGAGTTTACCAACAATGACTTCGTTGCTATTTGCCTATCACCCTTACGGAAGTAGAAAAGCAGATCAAGGTATTTCGCAATAACAAGGCTTCAGGCGAGCAGCAGTTTGATAATCGCTCCATCATGCTACTCCCTTGTGCTTATTTTTAACTCTGCTCTTCGACTCGGGCACTATTCAGACATCATGCTGCACAAAACTGTGAAGCCAGCAGATGAACTGGACTCGTATCGTCCGATAAACCTTCTGCCAGTAATTGGCAAAATATTGAAGAGCTGCATTCTGAGAAGGATTCTTGAGTTCTGAACGTTTAAAAAGGTAATTCCAAATTTTCAGTTTGGGTTCAAGCTCAAAGCAGTCGCACCGAGTTGTAAACTATGCTTTTGAAGGATTTCACGTTGTAGCTTTTTTGGATATCCAGTAGGCATTTCATAGAGTGTGGCATGCAGGACTCGTGCATAAGCTTAAAGGAATTTTTAATCAAGCGATCTACCTAATTGTCAAAAGTTTCCTTCACGAGCGCTCTTCCAAAGTTGCTTAGAACGGCCTGTCCACTCAAGTAGAAAGAGTCAGCGCTGGCGTACCTCAGGGTAGCGTGTGAGAGTTAACTCTTTAGAGTCTATATACGCATGACATGCCTTCAGCAGACAATATATTAATTTTGCATCCCAACAATTTACTTGTTGCTACCTTTGCAGATGAAACTGCAGTTCGTGCCAGTGACAAATGCATCTACATTGCTACAGATCTCCTCCAGATGTATTTTAAAAGATTTGAGAACTGGAATATCGCTATAAACACTGACAAGTGTGTAGCAGTCACATACACACTTAGAAAAGACATCTCTTCTGGTGTATTCTTACATGTAGAGCTCTTAGCCCAGGAGGATGCTCACAAGTATCTGAGCGTCATTCTGGACAATCGTCTAACTTTCCAGCGTCACATAACTGAAATAGTTAGGTGCTCCAAGACAATAAACTATCGCTTACCAACAAGTCGAACCTATGTGGAGATATGGTATTCAAGTATACGGCATAGTAGCAAAGTCGAACCTCAATCAAATACGAGTAGTGCAGTCTCAAATTTTTCGAAGAATATCTGGAACATACGCAATAGAGATATTGAAAAAGAACTCCAGATACCGAGGGTCGGAGTTGTTATCAACCGCCAAGCAGCTGCATATCTAGTCAAGCATGCAAATCATCAGAACCAGCTGGCACGAAGGCTCCTAAGAGGATGCTTCAGAGAGTTCATCCAACCGACTTGCCAAACAGCACAATATAATCCTTCACTTTCCTTTTTCACTCATATAAAAAAATTAAAAAAAGGAAAAAAAAGTTGCTGCGTTTTTAAAGACCATTTGAGTGTTTTAATATATTGTAGATCCGGCTCGAGGACCATTTTTGCAGCTATTTGCAGTAGGGCAGCTAGATGTTGATAGTGCTCAGTCATGCAGATTAAAACGAAAGAAAATTGTCAAACATATAATGGCTTTGACTACAATTTCCCGTACATTGCCGAGTATTTCTCCCTAATGCTGTATGAATGCATGTCACGCAAATTTTAGCGCGTTAAAATGCAAACAGCAGCACACTAAACACTTCGTTGAGTTTAAGTTTGAGGGCGCACAAAACAGTTTTATTATTTTATATTCCACATAGATTGATATACTCGTAGTACATATAGTTTTTTCCACCATTTAAGAGTTATTAAAACTAGGTGGTTTACAACTCTCGGAAAAAATTTGCAATGCCTATATATTGGCTAGAATTTAAATTATGAAACTAATAAAGCTGGTTCGTAATATTTCATAATTCTTTAATAGATTCTCAAAATCTTTAAAAAGTTATCAAAATATATATTTTTTTTGCATTATTCAACACACAAAAATTTAATTTATTTACCTCCCAAAAGAAAATGAAAGTTGTTTGAAGCAACACTCAAATCAATCAACACTTCGCATAAAAGTGATTTAATTTTTAATGAGACTTTCCCAATAAGTACCATTAAAATAAAAATAAAAAATAAATAGTAGCAAATCATTGTTTTAATAAAAACAAACTTTAAGCGAAAAGTAAAAGTAAAACAGTGCTGAAAAATTTTGCAGCGATTGTTGGCAAAATTGAATTTTTTTTCTTCACCATAAAGTCGTAAAATGAGTTTAACTATTTTTTTTTTTTTTGATTGAAAAGCGTTTAGTCAGTAAAATCCTTTATTTTTTGTTTTAATCAAACAACTATGCACATTTGGAATGCGTTAATGAATCAGCAATCATGTAAAAAATGCATTTTCTTTTCTTAGCTATTTGACAGCTTAGACTCTATAAGGAAATACAATGGCTGACTAGTTTTTTGTTTAAAAAACTTTAGTTTATTTATAAATGCATTGCATGGCATGCACAAACTTGAACTTAAACATGAATTGCAAACAAAAGAAATGCCAATGCCAAGGCAACTTATTCAGTGTCAAATGAAGTTTCATTAAATTAAATTGTAAATACAAAGCAAAATTATTTCAATTGCTAATTAATTCCTCATTAAATGCACAGCACTGTACTGTGGCGTTGCAAGTGTCGCTAATTGTTGCAGCACTGCATTTGAGGTTTCAATCGAGCAAGGATAATCAATTGAAATTAATGCAATTATTAAATGCGAAATGTATCTGTTTTGGCTTTGGATATTTTCGTTGCGTATCATTGAATTAATTGCAAATTTGCTTGTGTTGTTCGTTGTTATATAATTGTGCTTCCGCTCTAATTGTTGGCATAATTAATGCGAGTTATTTGGGGCAGTGTGTTGCAAATAAACCAAGTTCGGTTTATTCGATTATTGATTGTATCTCAATTGGTTTTCTATAATTGAATATTAAATAATTGGAGTGTAAATATTTTAATTGCGTGTCTCAAGCTTGCTTTAATATATTAAAAGCAAGAAAAGAGAAGAAAAATAGCTTTTATGCTAGTAGAAATAAAATTTGATTTGGTTTAGGAAATAATTTTTTTCTTTGCTTTTGCTTGTTATATAATTTGATTGACACTTACCAGAAAAATCTTTCTTAAAATGTTAATTAATAAAATACTCTATAATGCTTCATATCCTATCTTTAAAAGGTTAAGTCCCCATATAAATTTATGCCCCTTTTCTTGCTTCTTTTGTTTAGCTTTTTAGTATTATTTTGTATATAAAGAAATATTACACACTTAGAAATACTATTAAAATCTTTAACCCCCTTTCAAGCACATACGCTACCTCCGCCACTGCTCTGGCTAGCATGCTAATAATAAAACACAAAACAAACACATTGATATGTGTGTCATATAAAAATGAAGGATGCCAATGTTTTTATAAATAAATAAATATCACCATTTGATGTCTTACAAATGATATATTTAAAATGTTTTTCACACATTTGGAAAAAAGCGAGATACATAAATATTCAATTTATGTAGACTTCGTAATATTGTTTTAAAATTTAATATACAAAATAATATATCAAATTAAATAATAAGCCATATTTGTTTGGATAATATGTGGCAAAACATATAGAAAAGCAGAATACATTATGAATAAAATGAAGAGTGTGGCGTAGGAGACGCATTTTATTATGGAATTATTTGTGTCATCGTCAAGATTTATTTATATGCGCACGTACAACTGTCAGCAGTCATTCAACAGTTTGAAGAGATGGCGAAAAAAATTATAAAAAAAATTTTATAAGAAACAAATTTTAATAATAAATAAACTCACCGAAATGGCGCGAATATAATTTACAAACTGAACATAAATTTTTATGTTATGAGCTTTTATAAATTGCTATAAAAAGTAGAATTAGAACAAGGTAGACGAAATGTATTTAGTTTATAACATTTTTTAGATACTATTTAAATTTTAATTAATTTAAAATCATTTCATATAATTGCTATACGATTTATGCCTTCTCTATTTTCCCCATACATCACTTTCCCGATACTTCTTACATAAAGCTGTGCACCTTTCAATATCAATTAAAAAAGGCACAAAGTAAGACAAATTAATTGCTTGTCCAGCTAAAATCGCTGCAAGGTCCTTTTAACAAAAAATTCCATAAAAAGCTGCACAAATTAAATTACTTTTCTTGCTTGTCCTGTCTTGTCATGTTGAACATAAAATACTTTTAATAAAATTATTGTAAATATTTGGAGAGCCAACTTGTTGTCAGGGACATTTTGACGACGTTGACACTAATTCGATTAGAAACATTTACGATTGGACAAATTTGAATAGACTACAGGGCAGGCTGAATGTGAAAAGCTTTTAAGGAAATTATAAAGAAATATTAAGAAAAAATATAAAACGAAATGAAATCAATTATGAGAAAAAAAAAAAAAAAAAACAACGTTGGTGGGTCACTAAAGGTTATGGCAGCTGTTGTTAATGATCATTCAGTAGTTTAATAAGTCAGCCATGTTTCATCTCCAGACGTAATTCAGTTCTGTGAATTCGAACCATTCAAAGAACTCTCCACTGCCAGCAAACCGATAGTCATGAACTTTTCTACTTACTTCATTAAGTTTAAATCTTAAAAGAAAATATAAATAAATGTTAAGGGAGGAGGAATTTATACAGGCTTAACGCACATCATACTGTAAAGGACTCCCAGCCTACATGGGTCAAAGGTTCGAATAGTTAAACTTCTTCAGAGTCTGTTTTATATAAACTTGTTGTTAAAGACCATGCTAGCCAAAATAATCATAAGTTCAGAATCTTTCTTCATTCTTAATCAAGGAATAAATGAAAAACCTGTTCTAAATCGTGTCCAAGAATTTACTTAAGATTTGAACTAAATAGAAAAAAAATCGCTGTAGAAAGCTTCTTGAAATTTGAAGTTCTTGTCTACGACGCCGAAATAAACTCGTAAAATTCCAGCGAATTTCTAGTCGAATGCTAAAAAGTACGAAGTCTCTATCTATTACCGTTTCCGAGATCCTTTAGTTTAAATGGACTGACAGACGGACATGGCTATATAGACTCCTCTATCACTCCTGACCATAATAGGGGTAGCTTTGGGGATCTCCGACCAATATTTCTAACTGTTACATACATTTGCACAAAATCAATAGGCTTTTGTAGCTTCGGTACAGGGCCTAACAAATATAACCAAATGTCTCTCTCTCTCTCTCTCTCTATGTTCTTTGGTATTAACAATGCCAAATTTGTTTATGTAGCCCTGGTGAAAATATTTATGCAGCCCTGAGAAGTATATTCTTATGCAGCCCTGGTGAACATATTTTTGCAGGCCTGGTACAATATGTTTATGCAGCCCTGGAAAAAATATTTATGCAGCCCTGTTAAACAAATATTTATGCAGCCCTGGTAAAAAATGTATGTAGCCCTGGTAAACATATTTATGCAGCCCTTGAAAAAATATATTTTTCTGTAGCCCTGGTAACTACATTTATGCAGCCCTGGTAAAAAATATTTATGCAGCCCTGGTAAAATTTTTATGCAGCCTTGGTAAACATATTTATGCAGCCCTGGTTGACATATTTAATCAGCGCTGGTTATCATATTTAAGCAGCCCTGGTAAACATATTTGTGTCTTTATGCAGCACTGGTAAACAGATTTATGCAGTCCTTGTTAAAATATTTTTATGTAGGCCTGGTAAAAATATGTATGTAAGCCTGGTTAAAATATGATTGTAACTTTGATATAAATATTTTGAAGTAGCCCTGGTAAAATTTTAATATTCATACAATTAGCAAGCCCTGGTAGAAATGTTAGCAATGATGTTCTGGAATTTTTGAAAATGGATATGAATTCAACGAAATACATTTAAAGTATCAGAATTAGCCTAGTTAAAATCTTCAGAGGTGATACCTCATTTAAACCAGGTTGGACAACTGGCAACAATATAACCTCCAAATAATACCAAGCTTGTTCCAGTTCTTCGCTAACGTTTGTGGAAAATGTTCGAGTATTTTCATTTGCAAGTTCTACTTAAACAAGAAAAAAAAGTTTATTAAAAGGCAGGCTTCATTGGCAAGAAATACAAGCTCCACAAATCCCAGAATATCGATGAGTATTCTTACAACCACATCGACATGTAAGACCTCATTCATTTACTTCAAGCTTGGTGAAGACTTCAAGAAAGAGGCTCTGGATGACGGTTAATAGAAGAGCATTAGTACTTTAGATGGTAACAAACTTGTGCAAGAGCAGAAGGGCGATAAGCAATCATCCATTGTGCATGAATTTGTTGATGGTGAGCTAATTATTACTCTGACCATTTTGCTTTACCAGGTCAGGGAAGAAGCTTCTGTAGCCATGTTTGTATCTTCTATTCATTTATATTCTTGACAGAATTCTTATGAATAAATTTTTTGATTTTGAGAAAAATCGAGTTTTGTGTCGAATATGCGTCATTTGTTTCTTCAAATGCTATTGGTTCATGTGAACAGCCAGATAACGATTTGCCTGATCATGAATATCTGTTACATATATTTGTACAAACTTAATGTAGCCTTTCGCCCTATGCGTGAAGGGTATAAAAATATATAATATCATTTTGTTAATCATTTTCTGTTAACCTTTTACAACTTACCATAAAATAGTCAAATATTTAGTAGAGGTTCGAACCCCATAGCTACTCCTCCCTACAGCCACCACTGCTTACGAATATTTTTGAAAAAGAAAACTAAGCAAAACATTTCATAATAAATTATGAATATGAAATAAGAAGCAAAACCAGTGGCACAAACAAACATTTTTCTGTGTCTATTCTTGAACAATTCTTTTTTTTTTCTCATTTGTTTGTGGTTTTAGTCAATGAATATTTCTTTTTTTCAGTGCTTTGTCACTTAAACGTAGGCGTATACTTAATATTTTTGCTGTTAGTTTTGAATTTTGCTATTTTTTATGCAGCGCACGTAGGATTTTTTCTTCATTTTTTTACTTCTAAGCTGCAGCAACGTTTAAATAGTCACTTGAAATGCATGTTGACACGACATGCCAATGTCCGTCTGTCCAACTGTCCGTCTGTCTGTATTGCTATCAATTGGTTGGGTTTGGTATTTACCCATAATTTTTGTTCTTTTGCTGCAGTTGAGTTTTTGCTGTATTAGTTTATTTCAGCAACTTGTATGGCTCAAGTGTTTGCAGTGAAGTACTTGAAGCTTGAGTGTGTTTGACTTGTGTTATGTGACGTCGCAATGAAAAAATAAAAAAAAAATAAAAAGAAAATCGTGTATTCTATGCTCGTAAAACAAATATTTTACTCAACCGGTTAGCTCACTTGACTCCAATATGCTTCAATTTATTTCGGAAACGCCTTTACTGCATAGAAGTGTTTTTGATTTGAATTGATTTGGCGTACTCAATTGTATTTGTTAGATTTATAAGTTTTAATAACTTTAGAAATTGGTTTAAAGCGACAAAAATTAAAGACAGCTAAAGAAAAACTTTTTATATTTAGGTGCAGCTTTAATCTAAAAAATATTTATATGGAAAAGCTAGTTGTATAGCGAATTCCACATTTCAAAAATTACTGCAGGAAGATTTGTAAAGTTGTCTAAGTCGTCTTACATCTAATAAGCATCTTTGATGATATTATGACACAAATGGGGTACGTTTTTTTTTTAAGTGTCACTTGTTTGGTAAGTCTTTGCGCATGACTTACTGCATGACATGTCAAGAGACTTGTGCTCGAACGTTTTGTTTTTAAGGCAGCAGTGTTCTAGTCTAATGTGTTCTAGTCAGCCTGTCTTCTAATTCCTTATTTTCAATACTCTTATGGCAAGGAACCTAAAAAATTGTGATCTTTCGGCCTAGCTAAATTGGTGAAAGTTGTCGAAGCCTTGGAGAAAAGTTGCCAAGAGTATAAGTGATCTGATTGCTGCTTTGAAGTGGTCCTCTTTTGGACTTTTGTGCATTTAGTTTCGGACGCATAGCTCGGTGGTACGCATCTCGGATTGGAAGCTATGAGCAATGCAATGCTCGCTGTACAAATCCTGCTGTTTTGTCTGATGTTGACCTCACGTGAATCGATATGCGAACAATCAGCATGTCACTTAGCACTAACTGGCATTAACTGTTGTCATTCTCCCAGTACGTGCGGCTTGGGTAGACAATTGAGATCTGTCTGCCGAAGCAAAATTCCAGGGCTATATAATCGGAACCTTGCCTTTATCTGGAAATTAAGCTGCTGTCTTTTTCCATAAACCAAATTATCAACTGTGGTGGATGTCAAAGAAGAGTGTTAAATTATGAAGCAAGTAAAGTAAAGTTGAAGTAGATCTTCCAGTAGTTTTCTTTTGACTATCAGGGATGCATCTTAAGAAGTTAGATATTGTTGTATTTTTATTGCTAGTGAACACTTTTTGGAGTGTCTTCTCCCAGAATCTCCTTGAGGACTGTTTTATAAGTTTATTTTATGTGGTAATGAAGTATCTACACTCATTCTGCCGACCATAACGATTGTCTTTATTGCAGAGCTTTCTAACAGTCTGACACATATTTGTTATACCTCTTCAGACTAACATAAAACCTTTTACTTAATGTAGACAGACTGAATAGTTGTGCACTCATATAAGAGTGTAATAGAAACAGTTCCTGTTCATTGATTGAGTTGAAACTGCCTAACAGAGAGCTAGGTCTGGATTAAATAAATAATTTATACAGGTGTCAGTCAGTGATATACCACTTGATATATCCTTAACATTGTCTATCAATAATGATGTTTCTGACTTTGAATGCAAACTCAATACTTCTTCAGAGCGTTTACTTTATGTTGACACTTATTACTCCATAATTTTTTTATTCAGGTCCACATCGGTGCACTAGAAGGGGTGACGCACATACAAATCCATCCCACCTTTAATGATTCTTGTACGAAAAAAGTATGTTGTTGTTATTCATTGTCCCCTATAGCCACTTTAAATAGGTCGAATTTAATGAACATACCAACTTCTCACTAAAAAGGAATACCCTTTACAATTTGCCCCACTTTTCTGAGTTTTTGATTGATAAAATTGATGATCCTTTTTTATTTTAGCCAAATTTTGAGTATCTTATTTAAATTTTAATGAAATATTCCTGTCTCTTCTCCCGGTGTTATTTAAGAAAAATATTTGTTGAGTTTAGCTTGAACCATAAAATGTTGAGTATCTCATACTAGTTTTAATGGAATGTCCTAAAGGGAGCCAGATAGAAATATATTTCCTATGAAAATTTAAGGTTCAATGTGGGTACAGAATAGCCCGAAGTCGAACATACTTGACAGAAGAGTACTTTCTTGTTTTTAAAAGTGTATATACTTTCGTCTATTGATTAAAATGAGTTTTATTCAGTTCGGTTTGAGTTTTATCAAGTTGTGTTGGGTTGTAGGACCAATCATAATCCATTCTTCAATCTTGATAATATTCACCATAGATATTTAAAAGGGATTAGGTCTAGGCCTATCGCTTACTACTCCAATAAAAGTATTTCCTAGTCGACAAAAAGTTTTTTGTATTACGTGTTGTGTGGATTGGCGCGTTGTTTTGCTGAAAGATCCATTAATTCCCGAATAGGTGCTCTACAAATTCAGTATCTAACAGTTTCAAATATACTTAGATATGTTTGCATTTGTTTTGGTTGTTAAAAAGTTAAAACTTTTCAATATACCCAATCGCATACTATAAGGAAAAACAGAAATGCATATTTAGTTATTTTCTTGATGTATTCATCTCACTGTGAAAGTTTGATGAAAATTATACGAGTCCATAAACTGTTCATAATCAAGGGATCAAATATTATGCATAATATGGTTTTTTGTATTAATTTTAGATTCACCAACATAAATTTCTATACATAATTTAGCCTTCATGCATTAATAAAATAATTAAAACAGTTTTCTACAAATTATTAAATCAAAATACAAAACTTCTAAACATATGCACAGCCCAAAATACGCCCGAAATACACCCAAAAAAGCACCACTAAATAAATTACATATTCATTAGTGAAGCATTTCAATCAAAGCCTGGCACCAAGTTCTCCATGTGTGCAAATATAATTAGTAAAGTGCCAAAGAAGCATACGCAAAGCAAAGGCGTTTATAAACACCAACACACACGAACATACACACACATTAACAAACATTAAAGCAACAATCCTTTTATAAAGGAAACAAAAATTAAAACATACAAAAACTCACCCAGAATGTGTTTCTTTTCTTACGCAAATAAACTTTTACAAGCTGTTGCCTAATGAATCGAAACTCATTAAAAAGTTTGCAATTTTTGCTGCGGTTTCCTTAAAAGCGTGTAGCAACCAAGCATGAAGGGAATGGCAGCTGTCGAAGTAGGAGAGTTCGCGTTGCAGAACATGTGAAAATTAATACAGTTAGACGCATAGAAAAACAGGCAAACCGACACCACACCCACATATGTACGTCATTTCTTTGACTTTATAAAGTAAAGATTTGAAGGAAAATTTTTGGTAAAAATTTAGCAAAGCAACCACAGCCAAAGAGAACCCTTTTTATTATTTTTTTAATGCAAGAACATCGTTTGTTGTCGTCGCTTTGCATTTAACTGAGTAAATAAGCCAAATAAAAAAGGCGAAATTAGAGAGAAAAAAAGGAAAGAAATAAATTTCTGAGGCAAACAGCTGCTGAAGGTAATAAGTGAGGAAAGAAAATGTTGCTCATTATAAACATTAAATGATGTTCATTATTTTAATTTGGAGAATGCGCTGTAAAGGGTGTTGGACGAGGTTTATACAATAATATATATAAATTAAAAAATATTACTAGAAGAAAATTGTTAAACAAACAAAAATAATACGGCTTAGAGTTGGAGCAATAAAAGCAATAAAATTTATACAAAGGACTCGTCAAAAGGACTAACAGGCGTAGTACAAATAAAAACAGCAACCATTTAAGCTGCTACTGTCAAATTATAACAACAAAGTGAAAACAGAAGCAGTGGGGTAGAAAAAGTAGATAAATAGGAGCTTACAGTGTGTTGAAAAGTATAAAAAATTTTAATTTAAGCAAAAAGAAAATTTTCTTTTATTAAGCATTTCAGTACACTGTGAACAAAGCACAATTTTTGGTAATCTCCAGAAAAAAAAGATGCTTAAATTGTCAGTTAAAAAGCCACCGACAGACGGACAGACAGACAGACGGCAAAAGACGCATTTACAATAAGCATCGAAAGGACAAAGCCGGCCTGCCAGACAGACAGACAGACAGGCAGGCAAAAACCATTTAAATTTTATTTAAGATAAGACTGCAGACAGTCAAAAATGAACCGCATAAGGATAACAAAGGCTACAACAACAACAGCTTAGTTCATTAAAAAGGCAAACAGAGAATTATGTATTTCAAAATTGCAAGCATCAAATGGTGCTGGGTGGGGCGTCAAAGTTTGTAATTTTAATTTGTATGGAAAACACTTTAAAGAACATAAGCTCAAGAAGTAACTAAACTGACAAAGGACATTTAAATGTAAGCAGTAAAATATAACAACAAAAAGGGACAAAATATTTTGTCAAGTTATGTTTAGAACGTGACACAATTTGACAGCTGCCCGGACAAGTAACAAGTTAGTCAAGAAAGTTATTTGCAAAAAATTGTCTTTGTTTTGCATATTCCATGTCGAAACCGTATGCTAATTGCAGAAATTAGAAGCCAATTAGACGCAAAAGGAAGCTGAAATATGACATAATAAAATATGTAATTTACAACCAACAAAAAAGGAAGAAAATATAGTAAAACATAAATTTGAATATAGAAAACTTTGCTGTTTTCGGCTAAACTTTTCCATTGTTGGCTGTCAAAACAGCTTCCGCATAATTTAAGTTTAGCTGAAAATGTCTTTGCATATTTCGGTGCTCTGTAAATTTCAATTTTTATTCTTCTTCAAAATTTATTAAAATATAAATTTTAAATTTAATTTTTGCGCTTGCTGACTTTTAATTTAATTTCTGGTTGCTGACAACATGGCAGCAAGATTAAATGGATCAGCGTCGAAATGCAGCGAAGGAAGACTGTCGCAAATGAATTTTTTTTTTTTATGAAAAATGTTTGCAATTTATAAATTTAATTATGCGTACAGAGGCAGGACAAATCGAGGTAGATAAAGTCAAGGCATATAGGGTGTGCAAAAAAGTAATCCAAGTCAAATTGACAAAAATTATTATTAAGCACGAAGAGACAGACTTAGTTGTGAGCTGTAAGCTGAAAATTCATGCAACATAAATTTTAATATTTATTATTTTATGAATTATTTGCAGCTGTAAAAGTTTTACATTGAAATTGCTTAAAAGAAAAGTGGTTTTAATATTATTTCTTTTATTTAGTCGAACGGCAAGGCCACAATATTCTTTAGTATACCCAAAATCTTGAAACCTATGGCACCTAGGCCATCAAGCGTAACACAGATAAGTAATGTTGAAGCATTCTTGTTGTTGGCAGCCGGCTCAGGATTTTCAAAAAATATTGACATTGATTTTTTTTTCGCATTTATGATGTCTCGGGTTGCGTGTCAAACATTGCTCAACCCTACTGAGATTTCTTCAAAAGCCTCGTTCTGTTTTAGGCTGATGTGTGCAGAATCTTTTATTATTGACTTGAAGCTAGCTCTGCAGCTTTCTGTACGTCTCAATATCCGTTGCCATGATCCTTAAAGTGCCCTTACTACAAGCAGCTTTATAATCGAGTCTATCTAGTTCAACTATTTTTGTCATGTCAACAAGAATCTACTTGATTGTAGTATGGATGGCATCTCAAACTAAGTGAAAGTACAGTCACCATTCAACGTCAAGCCGTATACTTCTGGAGCCATATATCTATAAATATTTTATTAAATTTTTACTCTTTTTACGTCAAAACTTATCCCAATTTTCTTAATTTTTTCTTCATTTATTTTGCAAATCAATTTGTAACATCAAGCTTCATCTTGAATTAAATGTTCATATCAGCAACTTGCTAACTAACCACTTGCATGGAGGATGTATGTCCTTGAGATTAATTTTCGCCAATTTTAAAGTTTAAAGCAATTTTCTGCGTTTAACTTTTGTGCAATTGCGAAGAACTGAATCACTGAATGAGTATGGCTTCCCTATAGCTGCTGCAGCCTTGAGTCTCTCTCTCTCTCTTGACAAGTGCTGCTGTCTATTGAAGAACAAAATCAGCATAGCATGCTGAGCTAACAGCGCGTAAAATACAATTATAAGTGCTTTTAGCTACCTATTAGCGAATATAAAGCAGAGTACCTGCATGCATACAAACATATATGCATACTCTTACTTATACAAATAGGTACTTCGAAGTCCTTGCATAAAGCAAAAGCAATTCAGTAGTCAGCCAGCCAGCCAAGCAATACAAAAGCCTTTGGCAATGGCCGACAAGTGCACTTGACAGCTAAATAAAAAGAAGAAGAAGAAGTTGCATACATATATGCATAAATATCTAAACTGCTGCCGTAACAGAGTAATATACAAAAATATATACGATATGTCTAACTAGTTGCAGTGACTTGTTAACAATGGCATGAAAATTGGTTCAGCAAGCTGCAGCACTGCATACAATTTTCCGAATAAAGAGATAAAATGTTAAAAATGGAAAATCTGTCATAAATTTTACATAACTATACTATAATGGTATGAAATTTGTACTAAGCCAATTTGTGCCGGCGCCAAGCGTTGAGACTGAAGCTATGCACAGATATTGCGTATACGCGTCGTTGACAAGCTGTGCTGTCTCCGTGTGCATATAAAATACGCCGGTATAAAAGGGGTTAGTGTAGGGAATTGCTTGTTAACGTAATTTGCCGCAAATCCTATTTGCATCTGTACGAACACACACACACACACACACACACACAAACATACGCAGGCACAGTGACTGACACAAAAGCGTTTGTATGTATGAATATGTTAAGTGGCGTTGCAAAACTTTTCCGCCTAGACAACGTGGCGTATGAGCGTTGCACAATCAACGTAAATTCTGTTGCACGCGTTTAAGCCACATTCATGTGTTGCGGCGCATGGGGCACGTAATGTGATGTGTCGGTAACTCGTTTTCAAATCTAATTGGATGCCAGTGAGTGAGTGAGTGTATTTGTAAAGGTTGCTGGTTTAAGAGTTGCAGAACGACTGGAGATAAATTTATATTAAAGGAATCATGAATCCTTGCTTAGAATGGTTAGAAAAAATTTTTTGTTCGTGTTTGCCTCAATATGTGGCATGAGCTTAGAATGAAGGCACATTCGATTTGGAACCGGAAATGGATGATGCTATGGACTCAACAGATTACAGAGATTTCAGTCGCTTATTCCTTTGCATTGAAACTCAGCGACAAATCTTCTGGATTATGTTGTGCGGGTGAAAAGTGAAATTGAAGATTTAGCAGGACCGCTGTTACCATCACCAGATGCGGACAATTAATTTTTTGCAAATTTATTTCAAATAAACTCATGCAATTCAACTTGAAAGAGGTCATTAGAAGCCGGTGAGATGAGTTCCGGGCCTGTTTGCGAATATATCCTGAGTCGAATCCATGCAGTTAAATTTAAAAGAAATCTATAGAAGTCAGCATGAGTCGAATCCGTAGAACTAAACTTGAAAGAGGTCAGTAGAACTCAGTCTGGAAATTTGATTGCGATTCTTTACTGAGTTGAATCCATGGAACTAAATTTGAAAGAGGTGAGTGCCGGTTATGCATTTTTCCTGACTCAAATCCATAGATTCAAATTGGAAACAGTTCAATAGAAGTCGGATTGAATATTTCCGCGTCATTTATTTTATTTTATTATTTGCTAAGTCAAATTTTTGGGACTAAACTTCAAAGAAGTCAGTAGATCTTGGTCTGATCCGTACCTCTATCGTATTCTTTCCTAAGTCGAATCAATAGAATCAAACTTGTAAAAGGTCAATAGAAGTCGGTTTTCTCGCCTGTTTGGGATTCTTTCCTGGATCGAATGCATGGAACTAAACTTGAAAGAGGTCGATAGAAGTCGTGCTGAAGATTTTCTCACCTTTTATCGATTATTTGCTGAGTCGAATCAACATTACTAAACTTGAAAGAGGTCAGTAAAAAATGGTCTGAAGACATTCGCGCCTCTTTGGAATGCTTTCCTGTGTCAAATCCATGGAACTAAACTTAAAAATGTCAATAGAAGTCGGTCTGAAGATTTTCTTGTCTGTTTGGGATTCTTTCTTGGTTCGAATTCACAGAACTAAACTTGAAAGACTTCAGAAGAATTTGGTCCAAAGATTTCCTCGTCTCTTTGGAATACTTTTCTGAGTCAAATCCATGGAACCAAATTTGAAAGAGGTCAGTTTTTTTTAGGATTCTTTTTTGAGTTGAATCTATATAACTAAACTTGAATAATGTCAGTGCGTGTTTAGAAATTTTTGCTGAATCGAGTCTATGGAACTAAACTTGAAAAAAGTCAATAGAAGTCGGTCTAAAGAGTTTTGCACCCTTTTTGGGATTCTTTACTAAGTCGAATCCATGGAACTAAATTTGAAAATTCTTTTTTCTCATTGTTTCCAATCCATCCATGGAATCCATGGAACTAAACTTTAAAGTCAATAGAACGCAGTTCTCATCTATTTGGGACTCTTTATGAGTCGAATCGATGCGACTAAAATTGAAAGAGAATTCATGGGATTCATTTCTCAGTCGAATCCTTGGGACAAATCTTGAAAAAGGTCTGTAGAAGTCGTTCTGAATAATTCCGCGCCTATTTTAGATGAGTTTCTGAGTCGAATTGTATGAGCTAAGCTTGAAAGAGGTCATTAGAAGCCGAAAGAAGGCTTTTGCGCTTGTTTAGGATTATTTTATTTTCGAATACATGGAACAAAACTTGAAAGTGGTGAGTGGAAGTGGGTTTAAAAATCTACTCCACCATAGGCGACCATAGTCGACCATAGGCCATCTACACACCGATTTATAGCAACATTAAAAATAACGAAGTTTTTTATTTATTTAAATAATCTAACTAAAAAATACACCCTTTATTTTGATTTGTATGAGTTTGTGGCTTGCTTTAAAATTTTGATTGCTTTTCTTTTTTTTTTTTTTTGGGCTTGATAATTCCCTACTTTGTTTGCAACAACTTTTACAGCCAAAAAAAAAAAACCCCTTTCCAAGGTGTGAAGTTAAATAATTGCACACAATTGTGCAGTGCATAGCTTTCAAGTGCAGACAAATGGTTTCCAATCTGCAGCTATAGCCGATTCGATTTGATGTGAAAAATTGCCGACAAACGAACTTTTCTATGATTGAGTGTCACATTCTGTCAAAATGACAGCACCTTCTTGCTGTGCCTTTCTATATTTTCTCTGAAAAGGTGTGAAATTTCATAATTTAAACTCTTACAAAGAAATTTATGTGCAACCGGGGATATATGAAACTTAAATGTGCCTCAGAGTATATCAAACAAAAAGTCAAAAAGTTGATCCTAGCAGCAAATGCAATAATAATAAAAATGAAAAAAAAATTAAAAAAAAAAAATGAAGAAGAAAGTATGCCGCGCGCAATTTGATGAAAACGATGACGATGACGACGTAGGAAATTATTCTCATTAATTTTTATGTTTGTAGATTTTATTAAAAAACTTTGATGATGGTTTTGTGTATTACACAAAGACAAGTGTGAGGCTCATCAAATGAAATTGTTTTTTTTTTTTGCATACTTTCGCACTTCATCTTGCCACATGAGTCTACAGCGTAGATGCGCGTAGGAAGTCGTTGTTAATATTGATTATGTTGAAAATTGCTGAAGATGTCGGCAGAAAATTGTGTAGTGTAATTTATAAAGTGTGAAAAAATGTTTATATGAATATGTAATACGCTGTCGATGAACTAAAGGTGTACTTAATAATATTTGTCGCCATTTTATAGCTTATACCTACCTGCATGTCTTAATAATTTCTGCAAATCGAATTGACTGCCTGTCATTATCTCTTATTGACCTTTTCAAAGCGAATATTATTGAAATATAATAAAATTAATTATTGTTTGACAATTTTATGCGAAAATAAGCAATCGCGACGTGACATTTTAATTTTGAATTTTCCAATTGCTGACGTCAACAAAAAAAAAAGAAGAAAAAAAAGCACAACGTTTGCCAAAAATCCCAGAAGATAATTAACAAAAATTGTTCAGCCAGCCTTAACCTTCATCAATGAAAGCAGGCACTTGAACTTGTATTCGTACTGAAAGGGCAAAAGACAATGCCAAATGGAACAAAAAAAAAAATAATTGAATAAAACTTTGCTGCCTGTTCATTTTCTTCATTTAAGGCTTTGGCACTGCTGGCAGTTTGTAATTATGTCTGCGACACAAAACGATTTCAATAAAAGTATTTCTATTTGTAATCGAAATTGATTTTATACACTTGACCTACAGTACGACTTGTGCCTTTAATTAGAGCAACTTAATGCATATGCAGGAATTTTCAATTAAATTTATTTCAGCCATTAATTCAGCAAATTCGAAGCCGTAGTCAAATATCAAACGCAACTAATTTGCATAAAGCTGCAGGCTCAGTGTTCACATGAAGTTAAAAGTTATTGGCTCATAAATAACGCCAAAGTTAGAGTATTCTAAACAATGACTGACAGACGGATGGGCAGTCAGTCTGTTTTAGCTAGATAGGCAGACATAAAATGTATGAGCGGCAGAAAACTTTTTGGGTTTCACAAGCGAAGCGTAGCTACTTTGGCATATTATTGGCATTTTGGGTACAGTGAAAGTCTTTCTTTTTCGTTTTTAGTCGAAACAAAAATTAGCATAAAATACTGCCATATATTTTTGTGTATGTTTGTTTGTTTGTTTCTTTGTTTGTTGGTTGGTTTGTGTACGCATTTTGCGTGTCGGCAATGGCATAAAGATATAAAAAAGTAACTCATACGCCGCCGCGTATGTTGTGTGAGGGAGATGAAAAAAGGGAGAGAATATAAGGAATAATAGCGCAGTCAAGTTTGCTCGACTATAAGATACTCTTGTATATGAAATTTGAAATATGAAAAATATTTATTTATTCATCAATATTCATTGTAACTCCATTAAATTACAGCTTCGAGTTATAATACACATATGCCAGCGCACATTTGATACAGCTTTTAGCTCCTCCAGCGTTGTGTTCATTTACTACTCAAAAGTGGTAAGATGCTGGCCTTTCGTCAGACTTAACAATTTTGGAAACTGGAATAATTTGCAGGAACCCAGTTCGATGAATATGGTGGCTGAGGCATGATTACGGTGTTGACAATTAATGAGTTTACATGAATTAATTTGCCATAAGTCTATGCGTTTTCTTAGTAGTGCTTCACGCAAACGGCGAATAATTTAAAGTTATTATTCCGTATTGATCGTACGACATTCTGGCAAGAACTTACGTTGCTCCTTGCTAGTGTAATTGATTTTTGATCGAAAAAAAATTGTTCATGTAATGCCTTGTTCAGACGATTCGACACTCTCATCACATTGCATTGAAAATAGTTTGAAATATTTAAAAATTTAACTTAAAAGTGACAAATAGTTGTTACTGTCAGATAACTGGCGCTGTGTGAACCTGCCCTAACTATAAGACTTGATGACAAGTAACTCTAGTAAATAGTTTCTTTCACACATTTATGATTTTGTATCAGGCCATTTGATTGTTAAGTTTCGATTAGTACATAATACTTTTTTTTTTGATCATTTCATCTCCTGAGTTAGACATTTGCGTGTACACCCTGTGTTCAGTATGAGAGAGGTCTCAAGCTGTCTGGCTTCAAGGGACCTCAAGACTTTGTCTTTAGTTTTGAGTTTAATTAATTGATGAAGGGGTGGTAAATCCTATCCTTTAGGCTGCTAGTCAAAACGTTTTATATTTTTGGGTGTAACTTACGTTTTCCATTTTGCGACTTCGCCGGAAATATTCCATTACTTCCAGGAGCTTGGAAGGGTTTAAAAATATAGTTAGCCCACTTCGACGAATTTTTTTGGCCTGTCTGAATGTGGAAGTTGGTTTCCAGGAAAGATATAACTGTCTGTTTCACAATTTTCGTTATTTGTTCGATCTACGTAGTGAGCTTGAAATCCTTCCGATTCTCGTCGTTGAAGCAGCTGTTCACAAAATCGCATCTCTACGTCATTCAGCTTCAACTACTTGTATCAAAAGTTTTCTAGTCATTGGATAATTCTTAATTATTTTAAGCGCTTGGCAATGGTTTTTCAATCAACTCTTATTAAATTAGCAGGTTTTCGTTGGCTTAGAAATATTTACATATCAGCGAACTTGGCATCTTAACTCATCTGACAGCTTTTGTTGTAATGTTGCTGATTTGATTTCATTTCCAATATAACCATCTACCAGTGTTTCATATACGGATCGTGATTGACGTCGTCTGACCGATGCTTAAGCGACAGTTTTTTGGTCTAAAATATAAAATTCTATAAAAACTTCGAAAAATTACATGGCATGCGAAAAACATTTGTGGATGGGCTTAGCTGAAAAACATTTCTGAGATGTGTTGCAAAAACTTTAGCATATTCTTCGTCATTGTGTGCGAACTTATCAGTGTTTTCTTCTATAGGTGTGACTTCAGTTTGTCAGTTTATGAGTTTAATAAGTGGTGAATTTATGAGTGTATTCTTACGGCAGAAGGTATTCTACTAGCCTGAAAGTTACCGGAGTGTTATCCGTTTCAAGTGATTCTGCAATATATAGGACTACTTAAGGTTTTTCTAGTTACTGCAAACTCTGTACGTTCTCTTTGTGATTTTCATGGGATCTGCTGGTCTGTAAGTTGGACAAAATGTTGAGACATAGTCAAGCTTCGTTTGCATGATATGAGTACGTTGTATAGCTGCACATTCTTTGAATTTCAGAGTTGGAACTGCAATGATTATGTTTGACTTCCTTAAATCATTCGTCAAAGAGCGTTCATTCAGTCAGTTGAAAAGTGCAAACATTATTTTGTTTCAATCTAATAAATCATGGGTACGAACGGGGTTCAATAAACTGCCAAAAAATTGTACATCACAAATTTTTTAATGAACTCAACGGTAAATATGCGCTCATTAATGTCCTTCAACTATATATGCCATCCAAACTTTATAACAAATTCTTTCTTTCTCGCAGTAACAAACATTTCCACAATTTTCAATATACCCTGTCACCCTATGTAAGCAGCGTACATTAGAATTAGTACATAAATAGCAAAAAGTTGAACTTTTTCTACGCAATTCTAGGCTTTCACGCGGAATCATCTGCCCTTCGACTACTATTCATGATACAAAATTTAACAAACATTTCCCAGCGCGCACATTTTGGTTAAATTATGCGGCACTAAGTTGTGGCAGCTGCCAATGCGGCATGTGAGCGTGTGCGAGCGAGCAGCTTATGCCGCATGCATTACGACTTTGACTTTGAAATCTAATTTGACTGACAGCGCAAAAATTGCCTTGAAGCAATGACGTACTTTTGTGTTAAGAATTTGAAAGCAAAAGCCGCATTTAATCAAAAATATAAAAAAAAGAAAACAAAAATATGTAAATTGTTTCATAAATAATAGTTCTCAATTAATAAACACAAAATAATTGCTCGTAATTGCAAATATTTAAAATAAATGAAGCACAAACACTTCAATTGGATAGCATGGCGCAACGCTGCGTATACGCAATTTTTTGTTGTATATTAATTTTCAATGATGATTCTTTTTGGGCGCTATTCTGTTTGTGCTAAAATATTTATTGATACTCATTCTTTGCACATCATTTAATTCAATTGATTTCGGCTTTTTTTTATTTTGTATTTGATTTCCACTCGGCTGCCTATTTTGAGACTTGTTGAAAGCTTTTCAATTAGCAACAAATTAATTTACAATTGTCTTTTTTGATTATAAATTAATTATGCTTTTCTTGTTTAGGCGTAGTAGGGAACTCGGAGGAAGTGCTCAAATACGAAAATTGTATTTTTATATGAGCTGTGTAGCGAAATACAATGAAAATGGCAGAAGTTTAGAGAGAGAAACATTAGACATCCAAGACATGCTATGGGCTTTTAATTGTCTTCTACTAAAAATGGCAGGGATAGTCTCAGTGAAGATCACAGTTTTAAGGTTTTCTTGTATTTAGTACATAGCGATATTCCCAGTCGTTAAAATCGCCATTTCGGTAATTATTTCCGGTTGATGGCATCTTCCGTCAACTCATTTATGCTCCGATTGTGGTCAATTGTCTCCACTGTTCTTCCTAATAGTCAAACTTTAATTTGCTGTGCCTAAATATCAGCTTCGTATCATGATTTCTGCTGACACATTGTATCTCTTAATTGAATAATCCAAAGGACAAAGACATTTGTGCTTCCCACTTAATTCTATCTAAATGTCTTACTACAGACTTATGCCTTTGTATTCCTTACAGCCTTTGTGCATGTTAAAATGCTTTCAACATATTCGAGTAGTAAGTAGTCTAATAGAAACTTAATATTTGTTCTTTTTTTTTGTTTTGTTATACTTCCGAGACAGGTTAAATTGATAATGGCTTGTTTGTGTAGTACATAGTTTCCCCTACTTCTTCACTTAGTGCTTTGTAGCGCCAAAACAAAAGCCCAAATTAGTTTTGTTGATTTTAATTGCTTTTGTCGTTGCTGCTGTCGCTGCTGCATGTTGATTTTGCTGTTGAGAGTGCTGAAACAAGTGCGCTGTGATTCAATTTAAACTAAAATGTGCACAATCAGCTCATTGTGGCTGCCACAAAAAGCTGTAAGTGGCACAGTCGAATGACGTTGCTGTGATGAGCACTTTGCAGTGCCAACAACTGCCAGAGCAACTGAACAGACAAGAAATTGCGTTTATTATTTCGTTAAATATATAATTTCTGCTCTATTTTCGTCGTTGAGTTTTCGAGGCGTTTCAATTTGGAATGCCAATTTGGTTCACTTGAAAATTGCACAAAATTACTTCATCAGCTGCATGTTTGCTAATAGAAATGCAGATGGAGTGTCAGCTCAGTTATCATTGGCAACAATTACCGCCGCAGCTGAAGTGATAAACAAAACTGATAGATACAGGAGACGATTTATCATGCTGTGTAATAATAATATGGTCTATAATGATGGTGATCAAGCCATGATTCGCAGTCGCGTAATTGAGCCAGTGCTGGAAGAAGATGACTTCAAGGCGAAACAGAGGAAAAATGAGAAACTTGCGAAGAAACGTGCAAATGCGCAACACGCGCACGAATGAATTTTCACTCGTTTGCTGTTTGGTCATAAAGCAATTTTCACATTGTACAAGTTTGTAGTCAGCTGAAAGAAAAGAAAAAAAAAAAGAAGAAATATATAAAAGAAAACAGATTCGCATTCATATCTCAAAGCGCGATACAAATGAGAAAAAGAAAATATAAAGAAAAAGAAGCACAAAGCAGATAGATATCAAACGCATCAAAATGCGTGCACAGCGAATATCACGGACATGGATTAACTCTCTTGGGGCCATTGATACTTTGTGGTAGCAGTGCGGCATAGTAGATAAGTGTATGCTCTATAATTTTTGTCTTTTTAAGCTTCGCATTTGAAGTATACAGGTTCAGATTGCAACTGAAATAAATGATTGCTTCCTTTGGGAAACACTAATCACATTATCCTGCGCTAAGACCCCAAGTAGAAAACTTTTTATTTTGTTAAAACATTGATTTCTCTTGGTGCATTCAACCTTTATTTGATTATAGTTTGTATTCGTCTTCTGTCATCGAGTATAGTTTTTAGACCCTGTACCAAAGGTACAAGAGCCTATTGGATTTGTGCAAATGTACAGGTAGAAATAATGTTCGGAGACCCCCCATTACGGTCAGGAGTGATAGAGGAGTCGATAGAGACATATCCGTTTATCTGTCCATTTGAACGTAAGGATCTCGGAAGCGGTAATAGATAGAGACTTCGTTCTTTTTGCATTCGATTAGGACTTTTTACGATATAGGCCTTAAAACAGTATTGTCGCAAAAGTCATAGTCGGTTGCTGGTTATAGCCTTCTAATCATAAGTATGTGTCTAGACAATAGTTCACCTATGAAAAGAACTTCCTTTTCGTCGCTTTTCTTACTGTTCTGGTATTCATTCGCCTACACACAGTTTTTTTAAATTTAGAGCAAAAAATCGTTTAACCAATAGAAAATTAATATTAAAATCCTACCAAATGCTTATGTTCTATTTAAACTCGAGAAAAAATCGTTATAACCGAAGGAAGGTAAAAAAATCAAATAAGCCAACAGCGCTAAGCAAAGAGAGTAAAAAAAAAAAAAATCACCGCTGGGAGATCAAATCAAATCAAATCAAATCGACAAACAGCAGACAAACGAAATGCGGCTTATTGTCAGTCCGTCTGTCGGTCGGTCTCTTCATCTGACTAACTATACGTATGTCTGTTTGTTTGTCCGTCTGTCTTAGCAGACTCCATCGGTATGACCAAGTACAACGCTGAAGTCAGGTAGGAAATTGCAATCAAGTTGCCACTCGACGCACGAACAACGCAGTGGCAGCACGAAAAATTGATTGGCAAAGGCATGAAGCAATAATACATAGAAAAAAAAGGAAAAAAGAAAATAGAAGGTAAAATCGACTAGAAAAAAGAAGAAAAAAATAAAATGCAAGAAGCGCAACAAAGTACGCAATGTAGACTAGACGCAGAAATGGCCAAACAGAATGTCAGGGGAAAGCTGAAAAAAAAAATTTGCAGGCTTTTGCCAGTTGCACTGCTTAACTTGGCTTAGACTTGGCTGCCAATTCTGATGATTTCGTTGCTGCAGCATCAGCCGTTGGTCACTCGTCGAGGTGGCGCATCAACAGCATATATAAGTATTGCATGTTGGTATGTGCTATATCGAGTGACTGTCTTGACTTGAAGCATCCATCCATCCATCTATCCATCTATCTTTCTTTCTATATATTCATTCAACAACAGTGACGCTTGCTGCCATTTGTGGCCACTCGCAACGTGTGTTCTCAGACATCATCAGAAAGCAACTGAGTGTTGGCCATGTTTTATAGCGCCTTTGGTCAGCAGCTTGATTGTCGAATGCGTTTTACCACTTTTTATTTTCTGTAGGTTTTTCTATTTTTTTTTTATATATATACGCTTCACATTTAGTTTAAAAATTGTATTAGCAGTTTTTGGGTTAGTTTGTTACATAAAATAAAAAGGGCTTGAGAGAACCCAAAAAAAAAATAAATTAAAATTGCTTTACATTTTGGAATAAATATTTCCAGATGACAGCTCTGTAGCTCAGTTATTTAATATAGGCTACATCAAACGAGGAAACATAAGAAAGGTCAATAATTTTGTTAGTGGGGAAAGTCTACTAGATAGCCAGAAAATTTATAAACATAGATTGAAGCGAAGTTACGTCAACTAAACTCACCGACAAAATCCATTCAATCCCTTAAATAAATGTCCAACATCCGATTTATCAACAAATGCCTGTATGCTGTCTGTGTATTTCTATACGAAAGGACTCTTGACATAAGGAAAATATGTTTTGTTTCAATTACAGTAAAAAATAACATATAACTGTTAACATAAAAACTGCTCTTTTCTGTTAAATCCCAGCAGTTTTCTTTTACATCACAGCCTGTCTCTATTGAATTACAACTTTACTCTTACCTGTTTACATTTACCAGAAAAGAGCTGTGCTTTAACAGAAACGAAATGATATTTAACAGAGAAGAGTTGTGACTTAACAGTTAGGATGTAAACAGTTAACAGTAATTCAACAGAGAAGAATGGAGACCTTCCAGATTCAGTGTAAATCCAACTGAGAAGAGCTGTAAACTAACAGATTTAATGCAAATAGTTAACAGTAATTATACATAGAAGAGCTTTGATTTAAAGGAATAGAGCACTCACACAGTCACATTTTTGAATTGCGTTAGTTTGCGAATTAACAGAATGATAATAGCATCAACAATGGCTGAACAGTAACTGATTCGCCTCAACAGCGACATTACAGTGTAACAGTGCTATTACACAGCCATAACAGCGCCACGACAACGACCTAACAGAAACATATCGTAGAAGCTAAAAAACACGAAAGTTTATAATGTATGCGCGGTGCATGGCGTGTGCCAGACACTGGAATAGAGCATCGATTTAAAAGAAAATATGTAATATTTTTTTTTTGTTACCTGCTAATTTTTATTATTTACTGTTATTAAAAATGCTCACGTTCCTTTTATTAATGTATTAGGGCTCAATTTCATGTATCAATTATGTGGTTTATTTAAATTGCTTTGAAAAGCTCCTTTGAATCCGCCTAATAGTGTCACTTAGAGCCACACAATATTTTGTCTTCAGTGTAGTACAGTTTAGAGCCGATAACATTTTACTGTCTCAAGGGGAACTAAGCGCTATATATTAATTCTTCAATTAGCATAGAACTAAACCACCCAACCTATCCAGCGAGGTTTCTGTTTAGAAACATTTTCATATAAAGGTTAAAAAAATTGATGAAATAAAGAAAAAAAAGAAGTCAAGATATGCTGTCATAACAGTGGCGCCCGAGCAGGGACACAAAATTCATACGTACTTACTTACTTAAATGGCCATCAACCGTCTTCCGGGCATGGCTTCATTTAGGAAAGCGCACTAGCCTCCATAGTCTAGTGTGCGATGGATCTCTCCATACCTGGTCATTCCATTTAGTGTCCGGTCGTCCTCTATTTCGGCGCCCACCAATCAAGTTTGGACTCGCCATGTAATCCAAGCGTGCTGGAGTTCTTTCATCCATTCGAATGAGGTGCCCAGCCCAGTGCAGCCGCTGGAATTTTATGCGCTTGACTATGTCAACCTCATCGAATAGCTCGTATAGCTCGCGGTTCATATGGAATCTAAACTGGTCGGCGATTTTAATAGGACCATAAATTCTGCGGAGAATCTTCCACCCAAAGATTTCCAACGCTGTTTCATCTGCCTCATGCATCTAGCCTCATCAGCGCAGTAAGACGTTTGTTCAAATGAGGTCTACTCTGGGTGCATCAAATTCGCATACTTGGATATAGTTGTCCAACAAGCTGTTCAACCCAAAGCATGCGCTGTTCCACCTTGGATTGGAGTATATATTTTTAGATCAAAGAAGTAATCAAGAAGTGCATTTTATTTTCTTCTGTGAGGCAAGCGATGCTTTTTTTGTATAAAGTAAATTCTGATAAATTATACTTTCATCGATTTCAGTTAGTGAAACTTAATTTGAAGCGCATTAAAGCTTCGCTGCCAACTCAGTTAATGCTTTTCCTTGTAAATTTTATTTTTTTTTCCTTTTCATGCATTTCAGTTTCAGTTTTTCTTCAAATCATTAGAGACGCTGCCTTAGCTGCTTGGCATGCCACTCAATCGCCTTTTTCGAATGCGCTTTCGAGAATTTATTTAAGTGCAATTCGCCTTTTATGTCATGGACTGACCGCAACTATTTGCAGTTTTAACGCTTTAAGCAAAGAAAACCGCAGCCACAGACCGTAAGGAAAAGCTGTAGCACAGAGAGTCCTATTAAGGCGCGCGAAATTTCACTAGATATACCTAGTATGTATGTGCTGAGAAAATTGACGATTGTGCTTAGCTATTTTGAAGTGTGTTTTGATGTTTCTGCGTTATAGATTTATTGGCCCATTGAAATTCATTAACTAACAAAATGCAGCAATATTTCATTTAAACGGAAGTAAAAAATGCTTTAGTACAAATGAAGTTCTTTAAGAATACACACTATTGATTATATTACAAACACTTATTTATAAAAATATTTTTTCTTTATTATTTTCAGGTAAGCACAAACAAGCAGCTAAATTGAGAGTCCTTATTAATAATGTGTATGTATAACAAAATCAATGAACCCTCGAAAAAACTTGACACTCGCACTTGCTGTAAACCACCCCCAAATTCAAGCCAACATAATTACCAATCTTTCGACCATAATCAACGTTGTTCGATACCACAACAAATAATGGAATAAATTATCCACAACAAACAAACAAGCAAACGAGTGGAAAACCGCAAATTATTTAAATACTTTGAACACATTTGAGCACGCTACGCCGTACGCCGGCATTAAGCGATCAATAATTATTAACAGAGCAAGTGAAACCATTAATTATTTAGCACCCGCATCAAAGTGAAATACTCGTAATTGAAAAATGAGTCCAAAATAAAAATAAAGTTAAAAGTATTAAATAAAAGCAAGTGTTCACGCAGCCATTTAACACCTTAATGTGAAAATTTAAAACACTTAAACTTCAGAATTTATACAAATTATTTGTTTTTGTTTTATAAAAATGATATTTGCCAACTTGTTGAAGTTATTCACTAAAAATGCTCATAATTAAATACTTCCGCTTCGCATTACGCAGCAGACACCAACCCGCCTCATTGAATAAAATTAAGCGGCGACGTTGATAGATTTATGCACGCAATTTAAGTTAAAAGACAAATAGTAGCAAGTTGGAATGCTGCAGACGTTTGTAGGTGACTTTGAGATACCCTTTATACATATTAAAGCTTAAAGTTGCAATAGGCATATATTACTAACTGGAGCAGTGTTTCTTAATCTACATCTTCGTCAAATAGAAGCAAGACAGTCACTTCATCTATTAAATACCATAAATGCTGGCAGAACATCGGTAAAACTGCTTTTGCAAAGCTTTGCCGGTTTGATTCGTAAGCCTTCATGACCTTCAAAATGCTTAAATTCTGGTAAAGTGCTTCTAGCGCTAAAGTGCATTGCTGCAAAGGTTTACCAAGGCTAGAATGTTACAACGAACAAGCAGACTTGTAGTAGACCTGTCTTACTCTTGTTTAAAATTCTATATTGAGTGTTAAGTAATGAGATTTCACATGTGATAAAGTGTAAACTTGTCTTGGAACTCACAGAAAAACTAAACCATATAAGAAGATTAAGGAAGTCACCTCTTTACTGGTAACCTGGCTTTTTCGGGTACTTCAGGAAATGAGCAAGCAGATGACTTGGTAAGAAAATGAGTAGCATCTCCCTTCACAGGGTTACAGTCATTTTGCCGCTCCGGATCAGGTAGAATAAGAACTCTAAAAAAAGGGAAAGATAATAACACCAAGGACTACTTCCAGGAGAACTATAAAAGCTTCAAATATCGGAATAGACTCAAGAAAACGATCTAATAATGGTTTCAGATTTTCATACTGGACACTGCAGGCAGAAGAGACAAGACAAGAATCGAGAGTGACAGCATTCGTAGATACTGTTTAAAAGATGACGAATCTCCAGAGTATATTTTGGGGGACTAAGTCGGTTTGCATGATTTTTAAAATTTTTGAATAAACTTTTTTTTATAAGAACTTAAAGATATACGAGGTGTATCCAAAAAGTATTCAACCTATGTTCAGATCTCCGCGTTGGTGCTATTCTTCGTCATCCGGTACGTTGCAACCTTCGAAGTAGTAACCATTTGATGGTGCGTCCACATCTAAAAAGTAGTCCTCGTACGCAGATTTTGAAATGACCTTCAGCTCAGGCGTCGCATTACTCTGAATCGTATCGGTCTCGTCAAACCGCTTTTCTTTGAACGCCATTTTCAATTTTGGGAACATTCAAAAATCACAGGGAGCTATGTCGGGAGCATGGCGAAGCTGTACAATTTTATGTTTCGCCAAAAATTGCTGCACAAGAACAGTGTATCGTGGTGAAGAAACCAGTTGCCACTTGACCAATCTTTTCAAAACTTCAACGTAATATTCTTTGTTGATCGTCTAACCTTTTGGAGCAAATTCGTAAGGCCAACACACAATCGAAAAAAATTATCAGCATTGACTTGGCATGGCTTTGACGTGCCTTTTTCGGCCGTGACTCGGCCGTTGTTAAGATTGTTGTTCGGTTTCAGAATCGTAACCATGAACTCACTAATTATCACCAATAAAAACCTTCTGAAGGAGAGTTTCATCATCACTGACCATTTCCAAGTTGTCAGAGCGATTTCAGAGCGTAGGTCTTTCTGCTCGGTCGTGAGCAATTTCGGAATGAGTTTCGCACACACGCGAGTGATTTCTAAAATCTTATTAAAAAGTAGTTTTTGGTATTCCGAGATCATCTTCTAGTTCACGAGCAATCAATCGACGATCACCTTCAATCGCAAGTCGCACACAATCGATGTTTTTCGATGTTGTTGTCGGCGAATGTCGGCCAGAACGAGGTTCACTGTCAACAGATGTGCGGCTATTCTTAAACCGCCTGTAAGATTCCTTTATCTGTGTTATTCCCATACTTTCGTCCCCAAAGGCCTTTTGTATTGTTTCAATCGTCTCCGTACAACTCTGGCCTAGATTGAAGCAAAACTTGATGCGAGTTCGTTGATCTGTTCTTTCTACCATTTTCCATAGTAAACAGATGCGACCAACGGAAAAAACACGTGCGTTATAAAACCACGCTGCGCGCAACTCAAGGCGTTTGGCCTGTAAATATGTCATTTGGGTAGTTTCTAAGGAGCTACTAGTTACTCTTATACCCTGAAGAGGCTGTTAGAACAGCCTGGCGGAAAGATATGACTACTTTTCGGACACACCTCGCATGAATTAGATTAATATACATGTGTTGGCATAAGCATTTTGACAAGCATTTCACAAAAGAAACAAACCTTTATATCTAGTTTTCAAAGCAGCTTTCATCTATACATAAAATGCTTCTCCAAACCTCTTTTGGTTTGTGCAGATGCTCCTTTGCGAAAGTCAATCTTCTAAGCTTGTTCTCCTTTGTTATGTGAGGTATGTTCTTTGCATTGTATGTCTTGAAATCTTTTTCTCTCAAACATCGCCGAATAGTTACCTCACTGATTGGTTTCTTGTCAAACTTATTTCATTAATCTGCTCATTGTTTTGCTCGAGCAATGCCTTTTCTACTTGCTCTAAAATATATTTAATCATAGTTCCAACATCGTTTTGACCTACTTTTCATATATAACTTCTAGAATGACATACTCCAATACCAAAAATGCTTTTAAGATAAAATCTTTAACTATTCTTTAATGTCTAAGTATATAGAACGGACATAGTTAACATTCCAATATTCAATGTTGTGGCTTCTTTTTGTCTACGATGTACAAAACTTCCCGTTAGTTTGCATACATCTTACTCCAAACTACATTAACTTTCCCATTACATGTAGTAAACCTCTGAAGAAACAATGCCCTACCAACACATATTCTTATCTAAGAACGAAATAATTGCCCATAAAATTAGACTAATTGAATTGAGCCATAAAAGTCAATAAAAATTAAACACGCTCCGACAATGGATTAACAACGCACAGAAAAGCACAACAAAAGACATCCGGAGACACAATTTGCCGAAAGATGAACAAAAGCTGCCAAATAAATTGAATAAAAAATGGCATCAGTTGGCGAAGCCAAAAAAGTAGGAAAAAGAAATGAAGCAGCTATGAAATTGTACGCCAAAATGTTGCTGCGGCTAATAAATTAATAAAAGCAACAAACAAACAATTCTACGAGTTGCGAGGAAGCAACAAGAAGAGACAATCAGCAGAAAACAAATCGAAAGACGTGCAGCAAAAATAAATGAATCAATTGAAGAAGCAATGAGCTTTTAAATAAATAAATAGAAGCAAATAAATAAAACGAAATTTGGCAATAAAAAAAAATATAAAAATCAAGACGACTATTGTATACACTATTTATTGCAGCGCAATAACTTATTACAAACAACATACAAAAGGGCATGCGGAGGAATATAGTTTAAATATAAAATGAAAGGGCATAGGTTAATGAAATGCGAGTTTCTAACAAACTATCTGCTAAACACATAATACCATATTAAGTGTTTGTGTGTAGTGTACACTAAAATTGCTTGTCGTGTGCTGCTTCCAAAAAAGAAAATAACAAAAAAATGAGTAAAGTAGCGAACAAATTTTCAAACAAATTTATTACGATGCGATTATTCAGATATCAAAGACCAACAAAATCGACAGCAACAACAACAACAACAACAACACCAATAATAGAGCGCTCAATTACGACAACAATTACAAGCACAACAACAAAAAATGAATTGCTTCTATTTAAAGACATTAAGTGGCGCTTTTAATTCTTTTTATTTTGCTTCTTGCCTCATCTGTTCTTTAAGGTTTTTTATTTTTATATTTTATTTATTCTTATACGCCCTGCACTCACAGTTCAGTAGAGTATTTTAAATATGTGTAAGGCAGAGAACTCTATAAGCATTAAAGCGAACTTGGTAGAGCTATTTTCGTCTGTCCATATGTCCGCTGTCTATATGAAGTTAATACCATGAATGCCCTAAACATAGAAGATCTCTGAAAGAAATGGCCGAATACTACTGAATTAACCACAGCTGCATGACTTAATATCGCAGAATCTTTAAGGGATGAACAGCCAAGCTTGGATATTTAAATTATTCTAAAGAGCTTATGGGCCAGTTTTGGTAGCAGGCTACATCTAAGGAATAATTATTCCTTAGAGAATTTAGTAAAATTTTGCAGATTTATCTGCAAGCACTAACTAAATGTGAAACTAATAAAAGAAAGAGAGATAGAGAGAGAGAGAGAGTACATAAAACTAATAACAACTTTTTATGACGCTATTTATTCTTGTAAGTCGACATTTAGTTTGACTACTAAAAAACTTATCTAAATTGCATAAAGGCAGGCAGACGGACAACAAAGATAATAAATCACAGCATAAAGATTTAAGCTGCAATAAAAAGAAAGAACATGCCAGGCTTCATTAGACGCACTAAAGCAAAATGCCGACTTTAAAAACTAAATAAAAATGTAAAAGTCGTCAAAAGTAAATAAGTATCTAACAGATACAAGCAAGTGGGCGGTGTCGCACACGAAAAAGTAACTAAGTATCTATGCATATGTAAGTCATATATAATAGAAACATACATAACTAAGCAACATGAAAAATTTTAATAATCCACTTCCGCTTAGCACGACAAACAAAAAGAATGTACGATTGCAAAGATACATAAGACATGTGTGAAGATTCGTAAGTATTTGAGGCTTTTTTTTTTAAATAAATATGCATATCATATCTTTATATCTTTGACACCAATAAAAGTCGAAGAAGTCTGTCTAAAAAGTATCTACGACACACTTTAAAAATGCATAAATATCATTTTTATGAATTTCATTTTTGGTGTGGCACATGCAGACGAACCGTTAGTTTTATTGGTGCTTTTTTATTGAAGTTCTTTTTTCTATAATTGTCGCCGCCTGCCCTACTCTAAACCAATTGACCTGAAGTCATTTCGAGTATTTTAGTTCTGCTGCTGCTGCTGCTGCGGGTGTTCAAGTTTATTAGCTGCTGCATGCATAGTTCATTGCACGCAATATAAAGATACAACTGCAAACATGTGGTTTATGTATCTACAACTTGAATCTTGATTTATGACGCGCACAAAAGGAAATTGTACAAGAAAATAAAATAAAATATTTCAAATGCGCTTTTCTTTTTTAATTTTTTTAAAATTTTTTTTGACATGCAATCCATTTTCACACAAAGAAACGCGTGTGTTTAAAAGTAAAAGTATCTGTTGACCTAATTCTTTTTGAATTTTAATGCTGTGCTTTGTTCTAGCTTTTAATCTTATTGAAATTGCCTCCATTATGTAAAGTTTTCAGACAATAGCATCTTAAATATGCATTCAAAATAAATCTAATTTGCATCGTGGCTCTGTTGGTGTCTTTCTTGTCTATTATCTCGCAGTGTGAATGATTCATTCGCTTGTTCCGTTTAGCTGGCTATTTATATATGTCTGCCTGTGCCTTTTGTAGGTCGTGCTGTCATTTTTTTGGGCCTACACATTATAGATCTTTTTTTCTCTTGCGTGCATTTTTTTCAGTCTTATTTATTTTCTTGTTTTAATTGTCGACTGAATGACCCACATTTGTTTAATGGAATACAACATTATTTCTGTAAGAGAAATATGTTCAATAAAAAAGGAAGAGATGTTCAATAGGCTTGTAGGGAATAGATTTCTTCACAGCAATGTTTCCAATGCAGTAGCTTCAAACTTCGTATGTTGACCAGGCCCGGTCTCCAATTTTAAAGCAACCAAACCTCTGGCAATTCCATAAGATTTCATTAAGATTCAATTGTCCCCCTCTGTCGGACTTTTCATCATATTAAAGTAATGAAGAAGAACTTCTTCTGATTCGAAATTCAACATTTTTGTAGCAATGTTCTTTTTAATATTAAGAATCATTCACAATAGTTGCTTTATATACTATATATAGAAGTCACCATATAGACTTTGAAGCTGATTTAAAGAAGATTTCATAGAATACTAAAGCCGACTAAAAATGTTCTTACAGAGCGCATGCTCTCTCTTTCTTTCTTTTATCACGCACACATGACCATATAGTGCAAACACATGACCCGCTTTACAGTTCATACATAATTTACTAAATATTGCCGTCTCGCTCATTACATTTCAGTGGCTTATAATACACAATCAGTTGATGCGTAGCTTTTCATTAGTGCTGAATTATTTTACTTTTCATGTTTCTTCAATATATGTTTCTTGTTCTCACATGGAAGTGTTTTTTTTTTCGAATTCTAGAGAGAAAGATCTTTCGGCTTTTATTTTGTCCCTGAAGCTCTAGCTCACTAAAATCTAGAAAAGTAATCTCCACTTTCAGTTTCATCGGAAGCACTCATTGTAGCGGTGGACTTTGCAGATCTCGGCTAAGTTTGCTTGGGCTTTCGGAACAATGCTTAGAAGCCAATGTCTCTACTGACACGGCTATTTCAGTTGTCGTGTTCATCTCACCAATAGTCGGTTCGTTGACAGTATGCCTTCATCGATAGTATGTTGCGTGGGAAGACGGCAAGCTCGATAATAAAGGTCGTAAAGTTGGGCGGCTCGGTTATTAGCCCTATTTTTCGAGCTACATCGTGAGCGTCTTGGAAGACAATGAGAATTTTAAATCCGGTGGGCTGGGCCTGTTACTGGCCGGTGAGTTGCTACGTATGCGTTGACGATTTTGGAGCCTTCTCTATGTTTCTCATATTTGACCGCAGTCCGTCTCTGGGCATATCATGATCCTTGTTTGTAGACAATTCTGTTGCCTCAAAACAAAGCCGAGTAGGAAAAATTTTAAAGAAAAAGTTTCGAGCAAAAATAACAAAATAAAAAATTTACTCAATATTTCACCAATTGGCTAATATAAAACATAAACTTGACATACAATTCATTGCAGTTTATTTGGTCTCATTTGACACAAAGACAAGGTTCGGTGGGATGTCATATATTTTCAAGCCTTTAAATCTACTAGGTGAGATGTCTTCTTCACTTGAAGATGTAGCCCTAACATAGATATAAGAAGATAAATCAAAATACAACGATATTGAAGGAAATTGATCGCCGTATTTATGCTCAAACAATAGAGCAATATTTCTATAGAACTAACTAAATCCAATAGTTTAATTAAATTCCTTTTTCGCATTCTGAAGACAATCGATTCTTAGACTAGGCATATGAAAGGCATATAAAGAGTTCAATTATAGGCACACTTTATCATGTAGTCAGAAAAATTTGAAAAAAAAAATCCTTCCGGTCAAAGGAAATTGCACTGTCTGGCTTTTATGTTATTTAGGACTGACTACTACACTCAAACAGCATGGGTAGTCATCCTCCCTAGGCAATGTGTCATTCAACATCAAAGCAGGCAACTCGTCTTGACTTTATGGAGTCTACATTGCTTCCTTTACAAAGTTTTTCGCTTTTAAAAGTTTATAATGTTGTTGCGCAGCGTATATAAGCTTCGTTTTTACTAAATCAAAATTTTTTTTCAAAGTAAATTAGACCGCTGGGTGCACTTTTTTAATTTGTTTCTCTATGGCTGCAAACTATTTTCAAATGCCTTTTCTAGGATAAATCGCTACAAATAAATCAAAACTAGTTCAAGTTCAGTGCAGAACTACTGCATCGCCAATTATTAGCAAAATATGCCGGCAGCAATCATAGCCTCTATCTATCAAAAAGGTACACAAATTGCTTGCCATTTGGCCATACACAAAAGTTGTCTGTCTTTCTTCGCTTTTGGCTTTGCGCAGTTGATATTTTGGACAAAAATTTCTTTTGGTTCAATGACGTCGAATTCGAAGACAAAGAAAATTGCACGAAAATAAGAAAAGAAATATGCACTCTTTCGACGAATGATTTTTCATTTGAAAATTGCAAATTGTTGCCAATACGCCCCATTGTAATTATGAACAATTTTGTACTCAGCGGAAGCAGTGAAATATAGACTGCACAGCCGAATGAATGAGTGAATGAATGAAAAGAAATGAAAATCTGAAAAGAGATTACCATGGAAATTATGCATTTGCGTTGAGTTGTGCATATTATTTGCAACATTTTTTAGGGCAACGAATGCTGAGAATTAATGGTTTGCATTTAATGTGCAACTGGGCGTATACTTGATTTCGTTTTAAGTGCCACGCGATTACTTTTTTTTCTTCGTTTAAGTTTTAATTGCTATTTAAGCGTTGGAAAAATAGTTTAAAAAACTTTCGCAAATAGAGTCAACAATGCGTGTGTGGCAATGAATCTGAAAGAAAAATTTTCGCTAGTAATGCTCTAAGTGCCATATAAATCAAGTAGTACATACTATACTAGTTTCTGTTTTCATTTTCGAGCAACTACTTCGTGCACTTAGCGCTCACTCAGCGTTCTTGACATAAAATCTACAAAGCTAATGCAATGCCTCAGTTGTCTGTGCAACTTGCGGCGCAAAAAGTGCAAAGTCAACTCGTCCTCCAGTTCGCTCGCTGGCAACAAGTTAAGTGCAAACTACATAAACAACACAGCCAGACTCTACGCTACTCTAAGGCACACACTACATGCTTCTGCACTTCTGTTCTTCTAAATAAAAGATACTCAGTCGTAACTTGTAGCAGTTGCTTACCCGTTTAGTGCTTACCACCTACCTTCCTCAGCTGTTGTGCTGTTAATCTTCCGCTTAAGTTTTTAGCCACGGCGAAAAGTCAAAAAGATACAAAAAATTTAAACGACAAAATCGTAAAAATTGTGCAAAACAATAAAATGGCTGCATATCCTTTTTCAGAGTTTATAGTTGAGTTGCTTTGCTTAAGCTGCTGCTGCAACATTGATTCGAGCGTATTTTATTGGCTTACATAGTAATACATGGATGCAGCAGGGTTTAGTTAAATAATCGCCGCCACTACTAAATTAAAAGAAAGAATAGAAAATGTATTTGAAGTTGGTTGTACAGAAGCTTTAATACTCTTCACACATATCTAAAGAAAATAATGTCGTTAAATGCAAAATAGTTTATATGTATATATATTGAGTTCCTATAATAAATTTTTCTGAGCCATAAATTAAAGAAAATGTGGGTAAGGGTGCTGGATGGAAGTAGCGCCTTGATCTTAGCCAGGAGTCTCACATACCACACTCTAACGAAGATTTCATGCACATCGACAAATATCCCATTGCAGTACTCCGTGTCGTCAAACGCCTACAAGACATGGTTCACTATGTGGACTTGCTCTATTATGCTATGACCAGATCTAAAGCCGAGTTAGTAGTCCAGTCGGTAGTGCTGTTTGATAGCCTAACAGCTTGGTAACTCGCGACACAAATATCGCTCCCACAGCTTCGAAAAGAATGTAGGAAACTTATTGGTCAATACGAGTTTGGATGATTCCCATTGATTGCCTGGATCATCATAATTCCGGCTATCTTCCACTTGTTGGGAAAATATTGCAGCCTCAGCATAGCGTTACAGATTAACGTTATGTAGAGGAGCGCCCTCATTGGCAGAGCTTTTAGTGTTTTATGTCATATATTGTCGAGTCCTTGGGCTTTGTTGGTGGACAGCTGCCTGATTGCGCCAGCTACTTCCACAGGTCAAACAGCCTTAATTGGGAGGTTCATTTCGAGAGGTGTCTCGAGGGCCTGGAGCAATTTTTCGACGTCGCTGTCATCTGCTAAAAAAAAAAACGTTGTAGCCTATCTTCAAAATGCGTTGTGCAATCATGTCAATTGGAGTACTCGACTGGAACTTGTCGGAAAGCCAGACTTTTGGTAGAAGTTGTATCGAGTAGTTGGCGTCAACTGTGTAAATCATCTGCTCCAATATTTCCTCGAAGAACTCAGCCCTTTTGAGGTCTTACAGAACATAATCAGCTATTTGTTAGACCGTTTTGTCCAGGGGATGCTACGTTCTGAGGAATTTACATGATAGTTCTATACGCGATCAAAGGCTTTTTTTTGAGAGCACCGCCAGCAGACTGACAGGTCGAAGATGTGCACGAATATGTCAGATTTTTCTTGATTGCTGTGATATCCATCTCCATTAGGCATTTTAATGAGAATTAAGCGTCGAGCTAGCCCTTTTAAATAATTTGCAGCTCACCATTAACCGCATTCAAGTCCATTAGGCACAGCCTTAATCAGAAAGTCTGCAATTGTAAAAGTAACAAGTCTGAGTTCTTGCTAAGAAGATTTCGTCTGACAACATCAAGTTCGATCATGGAAGTCTGTTTTTTATCCATCGTCGGTTGATGCCACGGCAATTGGGGATATCTAGTATATCCGAGTGACTATTTGGATCAATCAGCAAGCACGTTGGAATTGCTGAAGGTAGAACCGATTAATTCTTTGCTTGAATGCCCTTAGCAGTTCGAGTCCTATTGGGTTGCCAGTTCTAGCTCTCCATCAGTAAGCTTTACATCACCAACGATGAGAAAGCATTTTCCCAGTGCAACAAATATGGTTTGAAACATGCTTTGAGTGAGCTGATGTCCTGGTGCAATGTACACAGTTGCTATTTTTAAGCTACCAGCAACTGCATAAAGATCTACGGTGCTAACTTGAGCCCAGAGATGTGGTTTGGATCTACATAAAGACAATTTTTAAGTCTTTTCTTTATATTTAGCCACAAAATATAAAATAAAAAGGAAATTCATTTAAAATCAAACAAAAGCATTAAATGACGTTCATTGCTTTCTATGCCACTTTACACATTTTTATTTATTTTTTTTTTAATTTTTCTTAAGTTTTTCGGCACTGCATGCTTAAGCCAACTTTTAATTGTGCACATTTTCGCATTTTCATGCAATTTACAAAGTCGCATAAAATAAGGCAAATTGTGTGAATTTCAAGAATTACGTTGCAGCTGTTTTCGTAAAAGGATGTTTTTTTTTTTTACGGACAAGAAGCTGCATTAATGCGTTTAATCTGCAAAAAGCAAAAAGCAAACGATGAAAAGCTAACAAAAGCGAAGAAAATGAGTTTTCCTTTTTCGGGGGAGAAAAAAAATATGCATATAAAAAGTAATCAAAGCAGAAAACGAGCTGCAAAGTGTAAGCATAAAATATATTTGCACAATGAAAGCACGGAAACCGGAAACAAGACAAAGCAGCAGCGTAAACGGAAACGGAATAGCAACAAAATGGCGTAGTCAACTGCTTACATTCAAATTTCTGTTACGCTACGCTAATAACGTTAATTACTGCAAGGAGTACTACAGTGGTGGAAGGAACTTTACGTAGTCGAATGTCGCCTTTTGTTTTCGGTTATCCTTTTTTTTTTCTCTGTTACTTTTGTATGTTAACCAAAGTTTGCTTCCTGTTGCCGGTGCCACCAGTAAGCACTTCATTCGTTCATTCATTAGCCTCATCAGTAGCTGCCACAGAAAGAAGTTGCCAGCACTCAGATTGCATTTCGGTTTTTCCGCGCTTTGCTTTACAACTTTACATTATCCTGTGCTGAATGGCTGGCAGCAGAAAATTGCCAAAACAGTTTCATTTCAGCTTAATGGCTGCGCGAAAAGTTGACTTGCTGCTTTTTTCAGTTTTTCTTTTTTTTTTACTGCCTTTTTGTAGCCTGCATTGACGAGATTTTTTTCTTAAATTTTTTAGCATTTTTCTTAAAATGATTTTCGTACCCGTTTTTTTTTTTTTCCTTAGGCTTTTCTTTTGTTTAATTAAAAACAATTATTAGCGACCCAAGAAAAAATTGATTTTCATTTGTTACACAAATTCGTTTTATCTGCTTTAGACAGCTGCAGGCTGTGGAAAGTGTTGAAGAAATTGTGCTTCTCTGCTACACACATATTCGAGTATATTTAGTTTCTGACAAATTTTGTAACATTCTTAAAGCGGTATCAGAATTCCTATATGTAAATGAAGACTAGATCTTATACTAAATTCTCAAAAGAATTCTTACATAATATTAAATTTTGTTGCATTTTCCACAGTCGGAAAATCGCTCAGTACTGCACACACATACCAAATACATAACCTTAAAGCAATCTTTAATCCAAAAATTCTCGAGAACGTCATCGTTCGTCGATGTGTTTCTTCGTTTGTGTACAAAATAAAATTGAACGCGCTAAGTGGGCAATTAAATGTTTCGATAAACTGTGAAAATTCAAGCAATTCATAGCAAGGCAGGCATTCGGTGAAAATTCGATGAAAATTGAATGTTTTCGTTTACTAATTAATTTCATTTTTCATTTAATTTTTGGCTTAAAGAGTGCAGAATTTATAGTAAAAGTCATTCATAGGCACTGTTCTGCATGCCTCTCGCTCATTCTCTCATGATATAATTTGTTTTATCGCTCTCTGTTGTTGTTTTGCTGAATTTCATTGAATGCCTAAAAGTATGCTAATATTTTTTTTGAATTATGGAAATATTTTTAATGGCGAAAGAAAATATAGCAGTTATATACAAAAAATAAATTAATTTCAAATAAATAGGTTTTTTTTTGTTAAAAAAAAATAGTTCGCAGTAATTAGCTGCTGAGGTCTATAGTCAGTCAAGCTGTACCAATGTAAACTTAAAGCATGAAAGGCACGAGTACTGTTATGAATTAAGCCATAAATCCTACATCAGCAATTTATTTAAACATTGAAACAATGTCCTAAATAAAGTATTTCTTAATTTTATTATACTCTGTTTTTAAGGCTAATAGAACACTGCATTTGCAAACTGCAAACGCATCTAAAGTCGAATCGATATAGCTATGTCCATCTGTTAGCGCATATACCTACTGTCATCATCTTGAGACCACAACCCAAAATTTAAATCTCGAAAATAAGACATAAACAATAGTTTATTAATTTTTAGGTATTGTTTATTTTTTTAATGATTCACACTGACCATTTGAACAAAAAACTAATTATTTGTTATTAACATAACAAGTGAACATAAGTGAAAAAAATGAAGTGAAAATTTCTTAAAATTATGTTTCACGGTATGCAGCTTTCTCCTCATATTCAGACTCAATGTTTTTGGAAGTGAAATAGCTTCTTTGCAATTTGGCTCATTCTAAGTGAACAGCCCCGTCCACACGAATTGCATTCGACAGAGTGGCTTTTGGTTAATTTGCACATCATCCTTTGTCAAGGTAAGCTGGAGTGTCGATCTAGCAATGAACAATCTTCTGAAAATATATAAAAAAATTTCATCTATTAAGTTATCTTTAATTTAGTATTATTGTAAATATTTGTTTTAAACTAACAGTTATTTCAAAAGAAAATTAAATTTCTATATTCAAAACTAATAACTGCACTCGAAAAGCACTACAAGCCAACACCTAGCAGCACTAGCTAGCTGCTAGCAGCACTAGCTAGCAGCATCAGCTAGTTGCTAGCAGCACCAGCCAGCTACTACCAGCACTAGCTAGCACTAGCTAGCTGCTAGCAGCACTAGTTAGCTGCTAGCAGCACTAGCTAGCAGCACTAGCTAGCAGCACTAGCTAGCAGCACTAGCTAGCTGGCTAGCAGTACCAGCTAGCTACTAGCTACCAGTACTACTAGCTAGCAAGCACTAGTTTTTACTCCTGGCCAAGGTGAACGTGACTAAACACATTTATTTAAAAATATAAAACCTATTACAGATGAACTACTCTTTTTTGAAAACCCTTTGTGTATCCACAAACGTTTCGCCCCTTCAACTAAATGGAAACCCTTCAGATACATCAGATTAACGTTCTCTGTTAGATAACTAAACTTTGAAATAATATCCTTTTTTTTCAATTTAAATTAAAAGCACTCACAACTTGTTTAATGTTTACAATTGACATTCATTGAATTTCTGATTTAATTTTTGTTCATTTTGTTTTGGAACTTTTACTAAAATTTGTTTAGCTTTTACACTTCTGCTAAATCTTTTTATTCATGGCTTTAAACGTTGCAGATGTTGAATAATAAATGTAAAACGATTTTGCTGCAGTTAAATTCTATTTAATTCTGGCTTTTTCTGTTTTAGTTTCACTTAAACTAATTGTTGCATTCTGATAATTCATATTTTCGTCTAATTTCACATTAAACTTGATATTGTTAACAGCAGCCATTCATCTATCCTTAGAAATTATAGTTCTTCACAGAAAATATATGCGACTACCTTTGGCCGGCCATTGGCTTCATGGATTATGAAAGATCTCTTATTGAAGTGTTTCTGTATAAATTAAAATCTTAATACCAGGAAATGCAAATACTTGTATGTAGAAATGTTTGTAGGCAATACTTCTTAATTTTTCCCAAGTTTTTGCAGTGACGTCACACAATGCAGAGCAGACCTCTGCTGATGATAATAGCACACGTCTGTCTGTTCGTAACATTTCTCGGAAACATTTTCTTTTCATTTCAAACACTAAATTAACAAAAAATAAACATCTATATTCAGAGGGCAGCACCATGGTTGAACTATTTAAATTTAAATGAAAAGATAAGATTTGTTTGGCGTTTATTTTATGTGTTTTTCGATTTTCAAACATTTAAGCATTGAAGTGCGTGTGAAGTGAAATGTTCTACGCATGGAAAATGCAAAACGTGAACAATTTTTGTGAATGGAAAAATCAATTAAATTAATATTCTAATAAAATGTACGTCATATGCATATTCTTAGAAATTATAATAAGAAAACATGAAGCAATAAATTTTGTATCGAACCAATTCAATTCATCTAATTGAATTATTTTCCTGTGTGTTAATTTAAGCTAATGGAATTATTTATAAAAATTTTATCGCCTCCATAAACAAATATACACCTTCATAATTTGGACCAACTAGAAAGCACAAAAATTGGCGTGCAAATCTATTTCAGACATAATTGATTTGTTTCTATTAAGCAATACATCAAAAATAGCGCCAAAATATAAGATTAAGTTATATCCATTTGTTTTAAAAATAGCTGGAAAAAAAATTAAATCAAAAGTTTGAATTTAGTTTGAAGAAAACGAAACTTTAATACGCTGCAGATGAACTATAAACTTTTAGCTGGAGTATAAACCCATTTGTAACTGAGCTCTTGAATTAAACATTTATAAATCGGCTTTGAACCGCAAAAGTTGCTTTGACCGATTTTAAACTGGTTCAAATTCCAAAAGATATTGACAGCATTACTAACAGATCAGAGTCTTCAATGGTTGATGAACTTTTCGATGAACTCATGGAACTCTTTTAATGAAATTGCGAAGAGTACACAAAGAACACGCGTGCAAAAGTACATTTCTAAGAAAAGAATACAAACATCTGCGCGCTATTCAAAGAAATATTGTGAAGAAAATTATTTAAAAATTAATAAATGTTACAAAAAATCAAAAAAAAATATTTCCAAATGGTGTTAAATAATGCAAATTGTGTGCACAGTCATAAAAATGAAATTCAAAAAATGTATAAATTAATAAAAAAAAATCATAAATTCAACAATCAATCAATAAATATGCTGTTAAGCAATTTAATTTACAATAAAATCAAACAGCTTCAACAATTATTTATTTTTAAAGTAAAAATATTTTTGCAATGATTTAAATTTAAATTTTATTTTGTTATTTTTTTTTACATGCTGCATGTCATCTTAAAAATAAATACTTACTGTTTTTTTTTTAAATATATTTTTAGCGTATTTTATTTTAATTTCTGTGTCAGCTGCTGCTGCTTTTGCTGCACCACAACGCAGCTGCTCTACATAATCGAAGCAGTTCAGTGTTGACACACTTCACATAGCGTAGACGTAGTGTATGCGGGGCAGCACTTCTGTGGCGGTGCGCTTTGACACTTGCAACACATTCTGCGAAAGCAAACCGCACGCATACAGTGTATGAACGCCCACGCAAGCCAAACATTTATACCCTGCATACACACACACACACACCCACACTCGCAGACAGAAAGACACTATTAACAACAAACCGCGTAGACACAACGCAGAGTTGCTTTGGCTCGTGTCGCATTGCCAACTGCTTGTAATGTTATTTATGGCTGTCAGCGCGCATCGTGCTGTGCTGTGCTGTCAGACAGTTTGTCAGTTGACAGCTGTCCACATATTGTAGAACGCTTATATAAAATGTTTTAGAAGAAAGTTTTATATTGGAATTGGAGCTTATTTATGGGTTATGAATAGAAAATTAATTTCAAATAAAGAATTTGTTTGAAGCCCTTATCTCGAAAAGAAAATTTAAAACATCAAATCAAGCCTTGTCAATTAAAGTTGAAAGTATTTTTTTTTTTGTCTTTCCTTTGCAAACTTGTGGTATTGCTGAGAACGAAATTTTTCAGTCTTATTTTACAATATTTTTGCTTATTATGGCCTGCTACGATTTTTAGTTGACCCCGCGTGCTTTATGTAGCAGAGCCCCGCCCGCTTCGCCCGCGACTAGTAAAGCCAACTATTTACATTTGTCCTTATCATTACCCATTACCAAAGGACCTTACCATTACCCATTACCAATGGACCTTACCATTACTCATTACACATTACTATTTCCCATTGCCTTTAAAATTACCCAATACCGTTACCATTACTCATTACTATTACCCATTACTGTTACCAATACCGTTACCCATTACCATGTATATCAAATTTCACCGCCCCTCCGATTTTAAACATATGTAGCCTAAGTTACCCAAGAATAATGTAGCATTCTAGTTGTTCAAGTAGTTTCTGAGATTACTCAAAAATACAAATCTTTCCTCTTTCTTACATTAGTCTAGATTATTTGTAAGAAATTGACTATTTTTTCGATTATAAACACAATTTGTAATTGTTTAAAAATGCTTCAAACAATTTTTTTTAAAAGGAGGAGGAAAATTGAAACAATATGTAATCAATTAATTATAAGAAACTGATTGATCATTTCTTCGACAATGAATGCAATTTTTATTGTTTGAAAATACTTCAAAGAATTTGTATTTTTGGAATAGGAAGAGGAAAATGTAAGCAAAATATAATCTATTAATTGTGAGAAATTGATTGGTCATAGATTCGTTTATGAATGCCATTTGTAAGTGTTTGAAAAGACTTGAAGGTCTTTTTTTTTAATGAATAGGAAAAGAAAAGTGTAATCGATTAATTTTAAGAAAGATATCAATTTTTCGATTCTTAATAATTGATTGTTTTCAAATATCATTTTTAGATGAAAATTGTTATTCGTTTTGATTTTTTCGAAGTATTTGTGTAGAATATTTTGATGAAAACTAGTGTCTACAAATTTGTCTTTAATGTTGTCATTCATACATTAAAAATATGAACTTTGAAGTTACCACAATCTATAGCGTCTGCTTAAACTGTTCCTAGGGGATTAGTCAATTCTTGATGGTCTTGATTTTCTTTCACTTTTGCTTTTAATTTTACAAAGTAGGCTAAGGAAAAAAATCAAAAGAAAAAGGAATACATCCATTTTTCTGAGACAGGTTTGAATAATTTGATGGTTTTTTTTACCAATTTGTTGTGGGTTATGAAATATGATGATACTCTGTGAGTTTAGGTTCTTTAGTTATTTAGTTTATTTCACTCTTAGAGGCACATAGACGTACGGACAAACAGGTCTATATCGACTTGTCTCTTCATGCTGATCACGACTATATACAAGTATATGTAATTAATGAGGTCTTCGTTGCTTCCTACGCAAAATATAGCATTCAATCTGCTCACTTGGTAATGAGCTGTGACCTCTGCATCTCACATCTCATAACGATCAGCTTACAGCAGTCACAGCAGAGGAAATATTCGAAACAAAACTCAAGGCTATTGTGTTGGAAAAATGGTATTTCAAGAGGTCATTCAAAGAAACTATTCTAACACGAATCTTCTGCATTGTACTTTACAGGATAGATCAAAATTTCGTAAGGACTACTGGAATTTGCAATTAATTTCTTAAATTGTACTAGCGTGGTGTAATTTTATAGAGAGGGTTGGCTATAAAATAAAAATCTAAATCTGATACAAAACCATATTGTAAAACAGTAGAAAGGAATAAATGGCAGCAGAGATGAGGGCCAAGGAAGTATTATATACGTACTTATTGAGCCATGAGTGGCACTCCAAACTATTTAGTACACAACATTCGTGATTGCAAATAATTACTTAAAGGATTTATGCATTTTAATTAATCATTGCAGTTCAATTTAAATAATACTGCTCTCATTCTCATATGCCACTATTTTTTTATGATATTGTAGTGTATACAAGCTTCGTTTAAACAATATTTAGCCAAATAAACGCTTGTTTTTTCTCAATCACGATATACTCAATTATATCATTTTTATACAAAGTTTTTTTTTTTTTTTTTTTTTGCTGTCCATGTCATTTCACTTTTATTGTCATTATTGCGTGTGTGTGTGTGTGTGTCTGTCTGTCTGTCTGTCTGTTGCCGGCTGTAATAAAACGCTTTAATGTAGGTCCATATCTACGCATTTATTATCCTTGAGCGTAGTCCGCATTTATTTTCGTATGCCAATGTATTACAATATACTCGTAAAAATAGTCTTTTATAAAAATATATTAACAACGTATTATTGTATAATTTTTGTAAAAAAAAAATTCGACAATTGTGGGTAAATAAATTTGTGCAAAAGTGTGCGTGAGAAAAAATAGCACGGTTTTCCGTGCGTTTATTTTTTCAATATTCGAGTATTTTGCAGCAATTAAATGCAGTCTATTTAATGCATTTTTAATGCGCCGAACACAGTCATAAACAACAAAATCAACTATATTTGCTTAAATTTTATGGCTAATTTGAACAAGTGGCAAAAATAAATCAATTGTTGTCTGGTGGCGATGGATTTTTAAACAAGTATTATTTTACAGGCAAGAAAATAAAGCAAAATTTGTTAAGTAAATTTTTATATTGTTTCGAATGTTTAAATGTATTTTTACATATTGGAGAACACACTATAATAGAAATTAGTATACAAATGCAGACAATACTAATTTTAGACATTTTAAATTTAAGTGGAAATAAATTTATAATAAAAACGAAAAACAATAACGCATGACGTCAATGCAGTGCAAAGTTTTTCTTCTTTAATTTAAATACAACGAAAAATGTAACAATTGATAGATTTTATGAAGTAAAGCAAATAAAGTAAATAAATAAGAATACGAAATAAATAGCAGATTAACCAAACCAGAACTAATTGAGAATCTTAACAATATGACAGGACAATGAATGAAAATGCAACTTTAAATAGATTTAGATCATTAATGGTCAATCGAAATGAAAAATGATAAGAGTAATGATTTTCAAATCATCCAATCTAATTATACCCAAATTAACTTACTTTGTCGACTTTAACTTTTTTCTTTTTTACAATATTGCAACTGTTTGTAGCCATATTGAATTTTGATTACAGTCCTAAAGACACAGTCTTCGCCACCAATAAATGAGCGGAGAGAAGCTGTCTAATTCGATTCATCTGTAGTGCAACTATTACTACGAAAATTCTCTGTAGCAATAAATGAGCTGAATATATTGCCGATACAAATATCTGCATTATTCTTGAAATTACTTAAAAAGCTAAAAGGATAAAAGGGATATAGAAGACACATAAGCATAAAATGATGGTCATGGAAAAAGCAAAAAAATTGCAGAGCATTTAAAATCTGCATCGAGCTTCCAGTTGAATACTATTGATGTAAAATGCAAGGAAGACTTGTTCTTGATTTAATTTGATCTAGTAAGGTTGTACAGCGATCACGCTGCCTAGCTGATCCAACCCGGCAATTTTTAAAAGCTGAGGTCATGGATTTAGTAAGGCATAAGCGCAGATTAAGTCGTTCTTACATGCATAGCCGGCTGAAGCATTTGCTGCTGAGCTTAAAGGATGCTACATAGCTTTTGATTTCGCTGATCCGAGTGATGTACGAGACACGATATGTTTCTTACCAAAGCCTTCAACAACACTGACCCCTAATAAACCTATTTCTCCGCAAGAAGTTCGGCAAATGATTAAACTACAAAAAAAAAAACAAAGTCCGGGATATGACAGAATAGATGGTAAAGTGGCAAAGGCTCTGCCTGAAAAAGCAATAATATTCTTAGTATTTATTTGTAATACCATGGTTCGCATTCACCACTTCCCTTCGCAGTGGAAGTACGCTGTGATTGCAATGATATCGAGACCTGACAAGCCGACAAGTTTGCTACCGACTTTCTCTAAAATATTCGATAGAATATTTATTAGTAGAACATATTTCAAGATATTTTAAAGGCTTTTGAGAATAAGCAGTATAGCTCCGCTGTTTTTCTTGATATACAGCAAGCCTTTGATAGGGTCTGACTGGAAGACCTCCACTTTACAATTAAAAGAAAATTACCAGCGTCGCAAATTCTTCTTTTGTAGTCGTATTTGCTTGACCGTGCCTTCACAGTTAAGGTTAAAGATGAGCTCTCCGCGGGAATCCGCCGCATTGGAGCTGGTGTACCACAAAGCAGTGTGCTTGGTCCTGTCCTCTACACTTTGTATACTGCCGATATGCCAACTCCAGACTCCAGCCACTGTTCATTCACATTGAAACAAGGCAATTGCTCACCCGTCAGGCTCAACCATAGAGTCATACCACATGTGGACCAAGTAGGCTACTTGGGTTCTTGCTTGAAGAGGCGTGGCTTTTTAGTGAACTGATTGACATTTAATAAAAATATAAAAAAAAACCTAAGGTTGTAGGCGACCCTACAAAAAGTCAAGTACATATAGACATGTTCATCTGTCTATCACAATGAACAACAAGAATTGGAGATTTTAAAAGAAGAAGGTTCTATCAAGTTTGCATATTTAATGTACGCCATTCCATCTTCAGATATATTGTTTTTATGAATGTTTTGTTCCTTTTCTAAGGAATACTGCACACAACTGTATAAATATATAGGTTTATTGTACGTTTTTTTGGTCGTTGAATCCGATTCCGTGGTCCAATAGTATCTGTCTTGCTTATAAAGCACTCTGTCGCATATTCATATATCAAGACATATGTCACTGCACGAGAAATTGTGTGTTTGCTGATGAACAGGTAAAATCAAATAGATTTTCATTTAAATACATTTTCTATATTTTTTTTATATTCTTTTCACTTGTCAATTTGTAATTTTAGCATTTATTTTTGTTTTTACTAATTTAAAAACAGAGAAAAATTTTGCAAAACTGAAAACGCTTGTGGCAGGCGCCGGCCTATGGCCGTTTACTGTGTCGAGGCTTCTTGGGCTAAAAATAAAAATGCAACATTTAGCAACAAGAAGCAGACAGAGAAGATTTTTGTGAAATAAATTGAAAATGTTTTCAAAATTATTGAATTTGTTTTGTGTGAAAAGTTCTTGTGCCAAGCAATTGTAACATTCAAGTGGCAAAGCACTAGAAAACAATTGTTTGGCATTTCTAAGAAAGCGAATTCGCAGTGAAACAAATTTCCCATGAAGCATATAACAACCACACAACACATCACATCACGAATACTGAAGTACCAAGCGCTGAGTGTGTACTTCAGCGAAATGCTTTTATAGGCCGCTGTGGAGTAGCGCAAGAAATTGCTCTGCCATCATGTACTACACTGCAGAGTGCTATGTGTGTGTGTGTGTGTGTGTGTGTATTTGTGTGGCCCATGAGAGGCACTTGAAAAAGGCAAATCTTTTATCCTTTCGAGTATTAAAGTAAAATTTGTTTGCGCTTTTTTTTCTTTTATTTAGCAGAATTTACTTGTGGAGTAAAATAAATTTAATTTTATATAATTTTTTTTTTTCTATATTTCAGTTCGTTGGCTGGGAGGAAGTGCAGCGACCGAATACACGCGCTGAAATTGTGCAGGCAATGCGTAGAATACGGGTAAGTTTTCTATATATATATATACATAATAAACTATACAATAGCACTCAATACACTAATCAAAATTCAGACAATACCCAGAGTTAAACTTCATTTTTCATTTTCAATAGCGCTTAGCTATCCCTTGTGACTGAGCTGAGCTGTCAATATTTATGACCATGAATGGCTTGCATAAAGCTCAAACAATGGCGCGATTTTACTTCAATATTCTTGGCACTATTTGCTTTCATTTTCATTTAGTATTTGCTTTGCAAATTGAAATTCATCACATTTTGTTATATATAGCGCGCCGCCCTTGAGATTATATAACATCCGGCGTATACTTAATATACTACATTATCTTAGCGCATAGTAATAACATTAAGTATACGCCATGTGCTAGCTAGCTTAAATTTAAGCACTTTAAGCTGCTGCTGAAAACTCCAAATCATCTTCATTCTTTTGGTATTTTCAACATTTTCTTACTCTTTGCTCAATTAAAAAGTTTGTCATATACTTTGCCTGCCCCGGGTAATGCAGCTTCCTGCTCTAAAGCTACATAACCCGCAGCGTTTTGTAAATTTCATTTTAAATTTCACTTCCTCGGCTACACATGTATCTTGTGTCGCAATTTACTTCAACTACTCACATCTGCATATATTCATCTTCATAGGCTTAAGTTTTGATTCAATGTCGCCTAAATTCGTTTCAGCTCTTCGAAATGTTGTCTTCAACTTTTGCGTTTGTGTATTTTACTGCCTGTGTCTGTGTCTTGATTACAGTTGATGCCGTATGTGCGCATTGGCAAAACAAGCAGTAAATCCTGCTTTGGTTGGCTTCGTTGTCTTTTAACTTGCAAGGATCTTTGTATGTTTATAGCGTTGTACGCTGGTTTGTTTGTTTGTTTCCTGCCTATCCAACCGTCCGTCCGTCTGTCTTTCTTATTCTATATATGCGCATATATTAGCCTGATTTCAGCGGTAAATATTGCACATCTTATTTTCATGTCGTCATTAGCTTCATTTTTCTTTTAAAGAAAGAAAAACGTAGACAATTGTGCTGCGGATATGGTAAACAGCGAAGCAGCTGACAAATGTTAATTGAAGATTCATGCAATACAAGTTATTTGTTTGACTTGCATGATTTTTCGACAGAGTTTGGTAGCATTTAAGAATTAATGGTTGACAAAGAAATTTAAAGAAGATTTAAGCGATTCACGCCACTGAATTTCGAAGTATTAACATTTAATTACTTGAAGTATTTAAATGGCTTTTGTGAATACCTATAAAGTACCATTGTGAATAACATATTAAGACCCATGGTGAGTGGCAAAATGTAACAATGGGAGGAGAAAAAGAAGAAAAATAAATAATAAAATAATAAAAATTTCAATAACAACGAATAGTAAATAAATTCAAATCATGACAAGCGACAAGTTCACAGGACATTAATAGAAGAATTAATAGAAGCTTTACAAAAACCTAGAAACATGACAGTCACAAGAACGTGTATACTCTAACTCCCACTTCTGAAACAAACGCTCATGTGAAAGAGCATATAATAAACATTTTTAGACTGTAACAGATTGAGCCTACAAGTTTAGATATTAACAAGCTTATCGCTCTATCTTCAGATTATTAACATTCATTGTACGTAACAACTCTCCACCCTAAATGGGTAGATTTCATTTACCATACAAATACCTGCTGAGTTTTTGTAGAAAAAACAATTTTATTTTTTTTAATTTAGCCAGAAACGGCAATCTGATCTATCTGACGTGATTGCTTAAAAATATTTCGTATAGTTCCAGAAGGAACTACTATAAGGTGCAGCTACAATCACAAAATATGAGGCAACTTTTTTTGGTTTTTGTAGGAAAAAAAATGAGGTATATTTTTGTTTAATTTTAATAAAATATTCCATTAAAATATAAATTGAATCACTAAAAGGGGTAGCACCCATAGACATAGACTTTTCTGTCTGTCTGTCTGTCTGTATAAGCATAGAACACTTGTAAACAATAAAAGATAGAATCTTTATGTGGGTATATTAAATTTATCCTGTTCTCTCTTCAGTTTAGTATTCAATGAACAAGCTAGTAGTCCTTCTCCAGTAGTAGAGTAGTGCCCTTGCCACTAATTTCGAAGATTTTGTGTGAAAAACATTTTTGTTTTTTTTGCTAAATTTAGTGAATTTTTCTTTAAATTTAATAAAATATTTAAAATAAGTTAATATGGAACTGTTAGAAGTGGTATTCCCCATACAAATCTGTACCTCTTTCTCTGGGGTTTTGTAAGAAAAACGTTTTATGTTGGTTTCGTTCAGCTTCTAAAGACAATGTTGCTGTTACTTACACTAATCCCAACAAAAAATTCTATGCTAATCCCATTAGGAATATGTATATCCTACGTACCTATTTGAGGTTTAATTGGGATTGAATTGTTTCTTTGTTTGTGCTAAGCCACCTGCTTTGAGTGGACCTAATTTCTACTGTTGCCCATTAAATGTGTGCCGATGTGATCCCCTTTTTTTTCGTGGTATCTTATATATCACGGTGCCCTACTCATACGAACAACGACATGAATCAATGCAGCAGGACGTAATGTTGTTGGGATTTTAGGCGATTGTTCTATAGCATCCATACGTTCGAATAGATTTCTTCATATTGTAAAAATTTACCATTCAGACTTGTGATTAAATCCCATTTGCTCACTCATCAGTCACTCATCAATAGTGGAGCACTTTAGCCTCTACTAGTACCACATTCCTGTTATCAAGTGAAATTTTTGTCTAAACTTCTCGAGACTCATCCTTGCAAAAAATACAGTCTGGTAGCAACGAAACCGTTCTGAAATCGTAAGCTCTTTTAGGAGATGAATTTTTTGTGTTATCTAAGCCTTCTCGTTCACTATAAAGTATAATAGTTATAGGATCGTATAAGGATTTTCTTTCGACCATTAATCAATAAGTTTACGTTTACTCATTTTCCCATCGAATTTTCAGACATTAAACAAATTAAATGTGATAATATTAGAGCGTCAATAATTATTTTTATTTTTTTATAAAACGAAATAATAGCAACTAATAGCAGTTTAATTAGTCCACAACGACAAAAGGGTGAAAATAGCAAAAAAAATTTAAAGGATCAATAATCTTTTGCAAGCGCCCAGGAATTCATTTTACAAAATTTTTTAGTTTTCAAGAATAACTCTTTATGAAGTACTTCTACCTTAGCCATTGTTTCGTCGCGCTTCCTGGGTCTTCTTTTTATGTAAGCCTACACGTTCTTAACAACATAAAAATCCCAGCTCTGAGGTGGCTAAAGTAATGTATATTGTATTATTCCGGCTTTGTGTCATGGTGTATTCTCCTTTTGCAATATAAAGGACTGCACAATTAGCTTGACTCCGGAATTAATTGCTTGATCGTTGGGGATGTATAAATAATTGCATGCATTCATATTACCATCGATTGGTAACAAATCGCCCAGGCCATTGAATCATATACAACCCAAATCATGACTGACACTCCAACATGTGAAACTTTGTCATGTAAAGGCACCTTTGTTTCGAATTTTCTTAGGTATTCTGTAGAATACTTTCTTCTTCGATCCATGAAACTTAAATTAACTTTTATCAGTCTACCAAACTTAATCCCAAAAAGAATGAAGCTCATTTATATATATTGTTTAGCAATTTGATATTCGGGTACTGGTTCGGCTACATAAGTTCCAAAATTTGGCACTTTTAGACGATTTTGAACGGTATTTCTGTAAATTGAAATATTATACTCCATATTCATTGAAATTAATACAGCTTTTGATGTAATCAGTGCATTCTCCTTAGATTATTAATAGTCCCGAATGGAACAGACATGATAAGCTTTAATGCGATATTAATTAGAACGACTTGCATGCATGTAGAAGCTCTAGTTTATTATACATATCTTAAATAATTAAATGTCGTTTCCCATTTTTCACCAATTTTTTAAACACTCTTCACGAAGTATCCGCATTTTAACTCAAAAATGGATGCTAAAGAAAACCATGAGTGCTGCTATTGTACAAACAAAGAAATTCAAATATATTAAAAAGTTATAAAATAAAGTTTTATTTAATTTAGGAAGTATAGGAAATACTTTTCTTTATTCCTTAATTAAATTTAATTTTATTCGTTAACTTTTTCCATATTTCGTAAGTGTCAACTTAAATTTTCAACTATATATAATCAATATACATCTCCAATTACAGTACGAATGCAAGGTGCAAAATCTCAAGAAACGCAAGGTGACCATACACATTTCGGTAAATGGTGTACGCGTAGTGCTCAAGAAACGCAGACGAAAAGTGAGTAAACTAAACTTTTAAAATAAAATATATTTCTAGGAAAATTATTTCCATTTACAATTGTTTTGCAGAAAAAGAATTGGACCAACGATCCCGAAGAAATCGAACTGCTACATCATCCCATTTACCGCATATTCTATGTCTCACATGACAGCAGCGATCTCAAAATATTTAGCTACATAGCGCGCGATGCCAGTACAGATACATTTAAATGCTCGGTCTTCAAGAGTCACAAAAAGGTAAGCAAACAAACAAACAAACAATAAAAAAATATTTTGTTAAGCTAATTCGAATAAAAATAATAAAAACAAATAATTTTAATGATTTGGGTTTGGAATATATCTATATATATATATAGTGACTATATTTTATAGAATAATTTCAGCGCATGTTGTTAACTGACAAAATTGTCATTGCTTGTCGACGCTGCTGGCGGCTTTTAATAGTTGACTTTTGTGGCGCGCAAATCAAAAACATTTATTACAACCGCAAAATTTCTTCTTTTTGGCAACTAAATGGAAAATTATATATAATGGAAGAAGATATATTATAGAAGCAATGGAATATATGGTACATATGTGTCTAAAATGTTTTCTGTCTAGTTGCGCAGCGTCAAACTAGCGCACGATCTATTTGTCTGTCTGTCTGTCTGACTGTCTGTCTGACAGCCTGCACATCCATCTTCTGTCATTTTATAGCACAGTCTGCATATATAGAAATGTATCTATATATATTTACTCAAGTCCGTTGTCCATTTGTTGCCGATTTCCGTGTTATTGCTAACTGCTTGCCCCTGTCTCGGCTATATACAACGTTTCTAACCATCAGCCGGCCTCACTTTGAAATGATTGCGGCTAACATTGCAAATAAATAATAAAAACAATTTTTACAATTTCGACTTTTATTTTTCGACACGGCTTTCCTTTTTGGAAGCGAATTGTAAACAAGTGCGACGCGACATTTTTATATACTCAGTGTGCTCGCGCGCGCCTCAAGTGTAAATAAATACATAAATTTTCCAAAATTAATTTGCTGTCTGTCTGCCGAAATTTGTTGGATTGCTACAATAAATATATAAATAAAAATTACAAACCGTATTGCGACTAGTTTTTCAAATTATTTCAGGTGCAAACTGTACTCAAGTGAAGCAATTTTCAGTTGTCCTAAAATTTTTTTTTTGTTGGTTTCTATTTTCAAATTGAAAGATCAAAGACATCTGCAAAATGTACTAATTTTAGCAAATACAAAAAATCTTTTTAAATTACTTTCAAGCGAAATTATTCCAAACTTTCTAATGACTTGTGAGACTGTCTTTCTGTCAAAGAAAAAAAGTAGCACGAACATAGATTTTATTTGTAGACACATATGATCATATTTTAAATTATTTTTGTTTAGTCGTCGCCTAGTCTCGCGAAACACATAAAGGTGAAGGCTAAAAATTCGTACTTTAATATTTTCCTCTTTCTCTCTATCTTCCTACGAACATCAAAGATATTTGAGGTTTTTGGTCTTCTGATCTCAAGCCAAATCGCAAAACTGTTTAGAGTTTAAAGATCAGTAACATTCAAATGGAAATAGAGATACATCACAAGTTGACATTTCTTTGTTTAATAATATTGTTCATTTTTCCTTGTAGACAGCCATAGCAAACCAAACTTTTCCAATTGAACTTACATATTCCAATGTCATTAAAATTTGTACCAAATTCAAATGGAAGCAGAGTTATGACGAATTTTGTTTATCGCTTTCTTCAATGTTGACCCAACTTATGAAGCGATCTTACTTCTCCCAATCCAATACTTGTGCCTTAAGTAGAAGCATAGATATTAAGAATTTTATGCGCCCCCCAATTTAGAAATCTTACGAGTATTTAGTTTCGATTTCCTCGTATATAAAATTCGCGCTCGTATTTTTGTTTTATTTTTATATTTTTTTTTTTCTTGACTTTATGCGCTGTTCATGTCCTGCTGTTTTTATTTTCATACAAGTTTTGGTACATATAGATTTTTCTGTCTATTTTTTTTCACCACTGTTGCACACATGGCGTGGACTTATTATTTACTGTGGTTGCTGCTGCTGGCTTTGTTTTTATTTTATTTCATTCAATTTTGTTTTTCTTCTTGCTGTATAGTAGACTGCTACAAGCGTTTTGTTGCACTTGACTACTGTAGAGCAACTCTTTCAGCGCACGGTTTATAAGCTTAAAATGCTTTTTTTTTTTTTTTTTTTTTAACTAAAATAAATAAATTAAATGCGCTTCTTCGACTTCTGCGCCATACAGATTAACACTGCTGAGTACAACGCTGTGACGTCATTGCTTTGTGTTTCCCATTTAAGTAGCCATTTTGCTAAAATTTTCATTTCGCGGAAGTAAACAAAGCACTTTTTCTTTTACGAATTCGATTCATTCATTCGACTTTGTCTTAGTTTTATTTTTATTTTCATTTAAATTTATATTTTCGATGCTTATAATTAGTCTGCATTGATTTTCGACACTTTCCAATTGTTGATTCAATTGTCTTTCGGCTTTCGTTTCGGCAATTAATCATCATATCTCACAAATTGTCTAATTTTGTGGTTGCGCGCTTCATTTGTTAGAACATGGGTCGGGAGTGTTATTTAAATATTGGAAAATAATTAAATTTAAATAAGTTTCAGCTTCACTGTTTATGAACTAACACTGCGTATGCGTAATTTTAATACACGTGTTTTTTTTCTTCACTAAATATATAACAAGTTCATTCAATATATTTATTTACTTTGAAAGCAGATTTAAATTGACATTTCTATAGGTTGCTTTTCTGTTTAATAATGGCAAATAATGTCATTTAAATTGGATGAGAACAATACTTGGAATTTTGTATAAAAATAAACAAATAATAAAAAAATCTGTCAGACAGATAAAATAATTTTTGACATTGACTTTGGCTTAAGAATAAATAAACAAAAATGTTTCTTTAAATGACATTGGTATGCGCTGAACGTGTTCACATTTTTTATGAGTTTCAAAAAATTATACAGAATATTATTGTTAATTCTTGGAAATTTCGATAACCAGCCCTTCTTACCGCTCTACGAGTCAATTAGTTTAAAAAAATATACACAAGTTGCGTGGTATAAAACCTATTAAAAGAGTTTACAGTAGAAACTTAACTCTTGCAGTTTAATTATTTTTACCTCAGTATTTGCAAAAATTTTTTTTACATTTGTTTCTCCAATTTAAAGTTTTTTGTTTGCCCCTTAGTCCTTTATATAAAGAGTGTATTTCTTATAAAAGTTCGGGCAACCGCTGACTGTCTGATGTATGAACATTTTATGAACAAAACAATTTTTATTAATTCTATCAAAGCAGTAGCTAAACGACTTAAAGTCCATAGAACAAAACATAACAATTAAGAAAACATAAAGAATCCTTAAAGTTTGTCGTCTCATCAACAACAAATGATATGCTAAAGAAAAAAACTAAGTTGTTTCATGCTAAAATTCAAGAAAAGCTTGGTGCTTTCCGTGCCTATAATGTTGGGATAAATTGTCGAATAAGTGTGATATTCAGATTCAGTTATTCATGACAGATTAACTTTCTGTGTGCTTCTAGTACGCATAAAATCTATGCAAACGATTGAGACTAATGCTTTACATCTTGACTGGCACTAAAAACTGACTAAAAATTAGTGTGATTAAAGTTTACGAGTATTGGAAACTTTTATGGATATTCCTGATTGCCTATCAAAGAGAACAAAAATGCTTTTAATGATATTTTATTTCATTTACTTCAGAAGTATGTACAGTTTATTTAGAAAAAAAAAATAAAATGAAATATCATTAAATGTAAAACTTCTAAAATAAACATGGTAGAGGCAGATAATGCTTTTCAGGATTCCATGATCAGTCCAATAATAGGACGAGTTATAGAGCCATGATGTTTAAACATGCGGTGACATTCTTTTCTCCGCAATGCACTGCGCTGTGTCATACGTAATAATAAGGCTTAATCTAAGCTAGCAAGTCTATATCCTTGTTGCGCCTATGAACAATCTACTTCCGAAACAATAATCGTAAGACGATGCAATATGCTGTTTAGTTAGACTATGGAATAGTACTGAGTGAAGACTTCTATTAAACGGTCATACAGATTTAAAACAGTTCGAAAAACCATCTGTCTGGGATAATGAAGATGTCAATTACTCGTTTCTGCATATATTATTCTGAAAGCATGAACCATTGCAGCAAATGACACACTCTGAAGTTAAGAGAGAGAGAGCACTGGATTACTGAATGTAACACAGTTCCTACTGTTTTCAATGAAGACATACTTACTGTAACGACGTTGATTACACTGTGGGAAAAAAATTAATCTAAAAGAAGTCGATTTAATAGTCGATTGGAAAGGGCAAATCAATGCTTCCTTGAGTAGGTATTTACTTATGATACTCCAGAGGCTTAGACAGTAGCTACCAGTGCTCTAGCAGACAATAATACGCTAAAAAGAGATTATTCAACATACTGTAATATAAGTTCTGGACAGAAGTATGTAGTAGACCCTTATTTAACTGTATGGAAACCGTAATTTCGATACTTGTAGCAACCTCAAAACTTGTACCGAACACGATTTGAATTTGTGGAAATATCATGCTATTTTATATCACTTTAATATAGTTTGTATTGATACTCTAATATATTTGCTGTAGGACAATTTCAATTACCAACGTGTTCTTACTGCCCATTTATTTTATTATTTAATTGCTATTATATAAGGCGTGTCTTTTTTTAGAGGTATATAACTTTAAGGAGTTGTCAATAAAACAACGATGTGATGTGAATTCGATTGAGCATGAATTTAAAATTTAATTAGAACCACGCATAATCTTGTGGCAGTTACAATTGTATAAGAGATTATGATTTCTGGCATATGACCGCCACGGCTGGCTTGGATGTAGTCCAATCTCGACGTCCAAGTTTTCGATGACTTTTTCCAGACATTTGTGGCCGTATATCGGCCAATAACATGGCAACCGATTATAACAGACTGTCGAAGTGACATATTCTCAGTTTGGTTTGACAATATCGTCATGAATAGCACTCACGCCTGAACAACGCTTGCAAATAGTGCAAATTTTGTATTTCGTAATTATCTTGTGATTTAACACCGCTAGACTACTTTCTGTGGGGCTATGTAAAGTCATTGGTCTATGCGGATAAGCCACAAACGCTTGACCATTTGGAAGACAACATTCGCCATGTTATTGCCGATATACGGTCACAAATGTTGGAAAAAGTCATCGAAAATTGGACGTCGAGATTGGACTACATCCAAGCCAGCCGTGGCGGTCATATGCCAGAAATCATATTTAAAATGTAATGCCACAAGATTATCTTTCTAATTAAATTAGATTCATGTCAATCGAACTAATCCATCGTTGTTTTATTGCAATTTAAAGCTTATATACCTCTAAAAAAAACACGCTTTATACGCATTCAAAGGCAAGCGTTTGTTGCTTCATTTTGCAGTTATCTACTCGAGTTTTCTTAAATTCACTCATTAATGTATAATATTAATCATTTTCTGTTACTATCCACAAATTTATCTGCCTAGCAATGCGTTTGTTTAACATGTTACAAACTTTACTGCAAAACTAATATACCAAGTACTTCAACTACATATGTAGAGCAAAACAACATGACAAGTACACAAAAGAAACAAACCATTGCCATGTGTTGGCCATTTTGTAGCAGCAGATACAGTAATAATTGCAACTCAGACGAGCGTCTCGAAAAAAAAAGCAACACACATGTCGTGTATGAACAAAGCAAAAAGAAAATGTTGCGAGTAAAGCTTTTTTTTACAATTTGAGTAAAGAAAATTGGAAAAGCTTAACAGCTGCCGGCAAGCACACTTGCCGCTGATCAACATACACAACGGAAGATCAGTGCGTATAGCGCAGCGAAACATTTCGGACGTGTTGCAAGAAAAAAAAAAGAAGAAAAATAAGCAAAAGCAAAGTGGCAGAAAAAAAAAGCAGAATATAAAGTGTTAGAAAATTATGCAATGTGAATGCAAACAAACAAAAGCAAATAATATAACACATACGACATGTTGTGCAGTGCAGTGTGCTAAAGAAATACAAAAACAAAAGTGCAAAAAGTGTTGCAAGGCATACAAAAAGTGTTAAAAATTTGTATATTTGGTAAAAAAAAAAAAAAGAAAAGCAAAGAAATTGCATAAAAATGACAAATAAATATTTATTTTTATTTTATTATACACCACGCATACAAGCAAAGCATTTTAAACAAAAACAAAGACCGCAAATATAATAAAAAAAATAACAAATTATAAATAAATAATTAATAATATGAGTAGGAATTTTTTCGAATTAATTTAGCAAAATAAATATATACAAAGCGTTAAAAATTAATTAAATAAAAGAATGGGCCAAATTATATATTTAAAATATTTTGTTAGAGCATTCATCATTTTTTGACGTAACGAACGACAAGCAGTGAGCTTAAAAAATGAATGTTTTTTGAGAAAAAAACAAAATATAAAACCGCAACAACAAAACAAAAAAATGTTACTTATAAAAAAATATAATTTAAAAATATATAAATTTTATAATTTTTTTTTTTATAAACATTTGTCATGCGTTAATTTGTTTTTGTTTTTTTCTTTTCGTTGACGCCATTAACTGCGTACCTCGTACACTGTCCGTCTGTCTGCTCACCGCCAACTGCTTGTATAAGTCCATTCGCCTGCCAGTGAAAACACTTGCTGCGCCAGCGTAAGGCAACAGCATCATTAATAAATATTTTGCTTGCGAAAAACGCGCACCTTTGCGCAAATTGCAAAAATAAGAAAACATTATACAAAAGCAAATGGTAGCATCTTCTTCATTATTATTATTATTATTACTGAATATTATTATTTTTGTAAACTTGTTGTTTTACATTTGTGTCAAAAAAAATTTCCAAAAACTACACACGCGCGTCAAACTACTGCGCCATAGCTCAGTCCATAGCATTTATACTATTTGCCAAAACTATATTTTATTACAAATATTCAAAAACAATTTTTGAACTTAAAACCTCAAGAATTTAGAAACCATGCGAAAAGTAACCATAAAATCTATTCTAATTAGCACGTGATGGAGTGAAATATTTATGACTTGTGCTCAACATTTATATTTAGCTTCTGAAATGTGAAAAAAAAAAGAAAATAGTAAAAAGCACAAATATTTCAAAGGTGTACTATGGCATACATCATCATCCTCATCATCAGCATAATAAAGTGGCTTTTCACAGATTTTTCAAAAAATTAGTTTTTGTTTTTTGAAATTTTTCAAAAATTTCTGTGTAAATGCATGAAATCTGAAATCGGTTTGCCAAAAATTCCTGTTGAAAATTCTTATATAGTATAATTCTATATTTGCAAAAATTTTTCCGGTTTATAAATTTAAACAAGTTATACAAAGTAAAGCTATACAAATAATGTGTAAAGTGCATTCTTAAACGCTGACTGTGCATACTGCATACCAAGTTACTTGATTTCTTCTTTCTACAGTTTATAATAAATTTGAATTATCTTACGTTTATTTTCTTTTTGCACGTAAATAAATTGAAAGAAAGCAGCAAAATGTCTACTTTAAAGTTTTGTCTGGCACGTTTTTGAGCTTATTTCGAATCGTTTACAATTTTTCTTTGGTTTACTATGAAAAAACTTTTTTTTTTCTTTCTTTCTTTGTTTCAATTTTCATTTCGAAATTGAAAATTCATATGCAAAAGTCTATAAAATTTTAAGTGTACGCTGTTCGGTTGCTTGCTTTGAGCACTTACATCTGTCTAGATGTGTGTCTGTATCTGAATTAGTGGTTTCTCTAGTGCTTGCTTTCTGCACTAATGAAGTAATTATTTTCATAATTTTATTAGGCTTTTAATTTATGTTTATCATATGGTTAAAGCAATACAGCACACTTAGAAAAATGCTTCAATAAATTGCTTCTGAATATTGGCTAAATGAGTTAGGTTCAGTTTGCAGAACAGTAAGGAGGATTTTTTTTATATTACGTTGACTAATATTATTAATAAGTTTCTTCACAGGAGCAGCATTAGTTGAAGATCTATCTGAGTTTTTGTTTTTGTAATAATGTCATTCAATAATTTGGTCAAATATTTGCTGTATTAAACACATTTTATTTTGATTTGCTAATCAATGCTTCGGCCTTCTATCTTCCTTTCTTTCTTACTTTGCCAAAAGAGAACAACTAATAGATCTATCGACTAAAATATTGATAAAAATCTTGCGCTAAAGCATGCATATAACACGTAGATAATATTAATTTGACCTTTAAACAGGAATAAATTTAAATCAGTACACATAGAGAAGCCATTTTTTTCATTTACCTAAAAACGTGACACCATTTTGTACTTGTATAGCTAGGAAAAGCTATTGAATATTTGATTGACTAAGACTTACTATATCGCAACTACTAAAAATGGTAAAAAAGAGAAGATATTACAACCCTCATAAAAGTTACACTATGTACCACTGTCTAATAGGCGAACATACTAGCAAGAGACTTTTGTAGAAGCTGTGATAATTGCTAGCAAGCAGATAGTATCTAATATATACTATTTCCCTAAGCTCGACTGTTCAGAACTTGATTCGAACACCTAAGAGCTTACTTTATTAAAGATATATCAGATATATTGAGATCAGTTCAATGACATGTCAAAGTCTGTTAAATCTTCAAAATGGTTTCAGAAAAAGCAATCGATTTTGTCGACATAAGTATGGAATTGATCTTGTGCTCAACAGACCACTACAAACTATCTGATCTATGAGTATTATACTGATGGCGTGTAGTACCTACGTCATGACAAAATAAATCGCTTCTGTTGATATAAATCAAATAAAATATTACTCTTTTTTAAGTTGAGACATCAGTTAGACTTAAAACTTTTTCCGCAATGCTCCAAGTTGGGCGCCAATTACATTAAACAAAAACAATTGGTAGAATTTTTTATTAGTCTCCAAAATATTGCATACATGCATACAGAATATCAGTGAGGCAATCAAGTTATTAAAAAAAATAGTCTCTGCATATCATAAAATGGTTGTTTGTGCGTACATCACGCCTAAAACGCTCAACCAATTTGTATAAATTTTAGCATAGAAATAGATGGGACATTGGAAAATAATATAGGCTACTTTATTTTAAAGTCGTAGCAGGCAATGCCCCATCCCACATAACAGCGGTAAACAAAATTTGTCATATCTTTGCAGTCATTTGAGGTAAAGAGATAATATACATGTAAATGGGATCTTGAGAAGTAACCCTATAATTTTTTCTCTAAATCGAAGGGAGCTATGTTCCGCAATACAACACCACCTCCCCCTACTCCTTTTAGAGGTTTTACATCCGCTTAAAATTTGATAAATATGTTGATGGTATCAAAAGATGTAATGTTTATTGGACGAGTGTGAATAGTTTGACGGGGTTTAGCTTATGTTAAATAAAATATCAGCTTCCGAAATGATTTTTATCAGTGTAAATGGAACTTATATTGATTTTATAGTAGTGCATTTCTTACTTTAATATTTTAAGTTTTTAACTTGAAGATTGACAACTTGGTTCTAGTGCATAGCTTTCTATGTTAAAAAAACGGAAGCCATTAACTTTTCCAATAAGCTTCTAAATATGCAAGCCAAGTGTCAACAAGTGGTTAGACTAAACTAGAATAAGGTAAATATTTTTACACTTGTGAAATTTATTCCATATTGGTTTCACAATGCAAAGTCATACAGTAGAGACTCTAAAGCTGTGCAAAATATTTCGTGTTTAAAGATATTTCTGCTGTTGCCTTTGCTTACACGAGTACAAACAGCACACAACAGCTTCTCACAGGATGTTCAAATATAAACTTATCCGCTGTTTGTCACAATTTATCTGTGATCGCAGAGATCGTTAAATTTACGATCATACAAAAATTATATCTTGGCGAAGAAAACAGGATCAGCTATGCAGGCAAGATTTGTGATTATTGGCAACTAAATCAGTTGATTATAGAACTAAGTTCTACATAAGACTGTCATTTTTATTGAATTGCATTGAGTGATGATACATATTTGGATGGCTTCTCATGTGGCTTATCAGTTTTTAGCTTGTGTTGAAGAAAGCTAGTCAAAAAAATGATGTCCCAATTACAGTATCACCGCGAACACAATTTTTATGAGCTTGAGAAAAGGCAGTTCTCCATTATAAACGCTTGCACAGCTTGATTTTTTGTCTTTTCTAAAATAAGCAAATAAACAAGCAGCCTTTTATATTTTATAATATATTCCTTAACTAAATCAATGCATAAATTGCTAAAGGTTTCACTGTACTGCCTATCCTTTATATACTTGGTAAACAGTAAACAATCCGCTTATTGGATTTTATGCGTCAACTGGCAGTTAAACAAACAGGACAACAACATTTTAACAGACAAGTATAAACCAACAACAACCAAACCCCCAGCATGAGACTGCCATAACAACATACCAACACATAAAGACTCGGTTATATAGTACATATATGAGCAAGGATCGTTGTGCATGAAAATAGCAACGCAAAAGCAAAAGCGAGGGTATTAAGTGTATACCGGAGAGCGCATGAATGTGACACTATAATTTATGCAGTTTTTGGTTTTACTACAAAGTTGCGAAAACTTTTCGCATACTGGGACACAAGCAAACCAAGCGAATGCAACCACAAAGAAGTGGTCTCACACACACACATAGCGAGAGACAAGCAGACATGCACACTACTAATAATATACGCTACGCATGGCATGCTCAAAATATAAACAAGATAAACTTTAAACAAAAATCAACTGCGTTTTAGTGCAGTTTTTTATGCTTGAAGAGAGAGGACATTGTTTAAAAAAATTTATTAAAAAATATTTACTTTAAATATGGCTTAAAAAAGTAGCAAACATGTTTGCCATTTAAAGCGCTGTAATGAATATATTGACTTCAGTTTGAGTAGCTTTGCTGCTTTAACAAAAGAAAAGGATTTAAAAATTCGAGATAAAGTTTTACGATAAACAAAATAAATAGCTAATAAATAGCTACTAAAAAAGGCAAGAAAAAAAATGAAAGCAGTAGCAAACAAATAAATAATTTCTGTACTTTCTGCTAATTAAACAAATCATAAAAAGAATTCAATAAAATGTTTTCATCATCAACAACAACAGCAGCCGAGTACAATAAATACTCAGACGGATTTTTCCATTTGATGCGTGAAATTTTCCAGCATTGATTTTATTCTAAATATTTTATTACATTTTGGCACAACAAATTATTTCGTTTCGTTGATTTTCTAAGCAATTGCAACAGCATTTGATTGATTTATGATCGATGGTTAGTCAAACAAGCGAACAGAGATCGGCTACACATATAGAAATATATCTTTCAACAGTTTTGTGCACGACAGGGCGTATGCGCAATATAACGAAAGAAAACTAAAAAGCCAACGAAACACTTAAAATAGCTTGAAAGCATGAACAGTAGAAACGCATTTGGAGACACGGCGTCGCCACAAATGACACTTTTAAATAGCAATGATATATAGTTTTTTTTTATATATATATTATATATATAAATAGCTAAAAAAAAAACTCATACACTACACACATTACCTCCAAAAAAAAAACAGCTGCAAACATGTGCGCCAAAGATCTTGCAGCAATTTGTTGCACGTCTCGCACTTGCCACAATTACCTTGAAACTATTTTTACTTGTTTATATTTAAAATAAGAAAATAATAGTCTTTCCGCTTTCATAATTTTATTATTTGTTGTAAGAGTAAATAATTTAAAAGCACGATTTGTAAACGTGTACACACAACAGCTGAGCAGCAGTTTGGCGCCAGCCACGGTTTTTACAAATTTTACAGATTTTACGCAATTTGTAATACTGTCAGTGGCTGTCAAAATAGCGCGAAAAATATTTATCAAAATTTTAATTTGTGAAATACATGATTTGTAAAAAAAAAAAAAAGATATATGGGTATAGCATAATGTCTTAATGCCAAGTAACCTTTATAATTTATTACAACAGCAACACATGTAAATAGCTTATGTGAAAGTGCCAAGTCTATTTGCTGTAAGCTGTTGAAGGCAAAGGATTATGCAGTCCTTGAATTTGATTGTGCGTCATTCAATCATCAATCTTAGCTAAATGGAATTGTAAAATAAAGATTTATTTTGTGGATTTAGTAAAGAAAAAGAAAAAGAGTGCGATTTATTTTTAGCAAAATTTTAATATATGCTGTTGTAGCATAGTTTCTTTTTTTTTAAATCTGTTTGTGACATAATAAATCACAGTAGACGTCTTGGTTTGAATTGAGATCGTGTCTACAGTTTGCTAGACAAAATAATTAGTTACACTTGTGGTTTTTTAAATAATGAGATATGAAAAGGCGGTCTTAAAACCATCTATTGATATCTGTGATACCCGCCATATTATTCAAATATTATCACATTCAGTCGTGCACTCATTTTCAATTTCTTTTCTAACTTTGGAATTTCAGTTTCTTAAAATTGTTTATCCAACTGCCTCGAAACAGTTTTAATTCCAAACGAATTCACTTTAAATACTTGATGCCGCACATTTTTTCCCCAGTAGTGCTTAAAAGAGGTCAGCATATTTATTCAATACTAGTTATTTGAGCATCAATACAGGGAGCCTAAATATTGAAACCTAAAGGCTACCTTATAGTCACTAAGTTCTTATTATTCATACATACAGTCAGACAGTCGGACAGTCACACTTGTCTACATGAACGCGACTTTTATGCCAATTGATGCCTTAAATGATTCATGAATATCTGCAAACCGATCAACCGATTTGTATTTTTGGCAACTGCAAATATTGATTGATTGACAGTTTTATGCTATTTGAAATGCTTGAAAATTAAAATATTTAAAATAAGCAAATAAACAAATATAAATTGTTAAAATGCTTAAAAGCGACAATTGCTGCTTGCTGCAACAAATAAATATTTATTTTTACAAACAAATAATTTTACATAAAAAAAGCAGCAACAAATTTTGACGAGAACAAAAAAACGCATAAAAACTGCGCGAAAAACGCAGACGAAGCAAAGCGAAAAACTGATTGTTTACACTAAAAAGTGAAAGAATAATAATTATTTATTTCGGTTAATATATGCAAAAAACAAAAACAATAACAATATAAAAACAAAATGCAAAATTTAAAATTGTGGCAAATAAAAACAATTATTGTGTCTGACAGCAACAGCAAAATGTGAATAACCTACGCGAAGGTGTAGGCAAGCAGGCAGCCAAGCCACACTAACCCACAGAGGCGACGACAAAATAAACAAATCATAAATTTTTGAATAACATTTATTGAAAATTAATAGTTTTCTAATTGGCAAATGAAAAGTGAAAATTTGTTAAGCAAAAACTACAAAGGCGTCATTTGCTCGTTCTTGCGTTCAAAGACCCCCAAAGACCTTCTAAAGTGTTTGCGAAATTTAAGTAGTCGCAAGTCAAATTTACTAATTGACAAATTTGTCTATTAGACAGCGACCTTTAAAGGTGCATTGTATGCGAATCGATGATGAAGCACGACTGTCTCACAATGTCAACAGCCACAACACCGACGACCATGAAGCGCGGACTCTTCAGACCGGCGGGTGACAAACAACAGCGTCAACTATTGGAACGCAGCAGCAGTACTAGCATGGCACGTAGTCCCATAACCAAGGCATTCGATTTTTTACCCTGGGGTAGAAAGCATAAAACTTCTGCTGCCGAACCAACAAAGCCAAAGGATAATGTCAGCCAAGATAAGTCACTGGCAGTGGCAGACTATCAACGCAATATATTTCGCAATGGCGGCGGCATTATACGCGATATACTCGGCGATAAGCTGAACAAGGAGAAGCCAATCGAAGGCGATATTAATAAAAGAACGCAGCGTAAAAGTAAATTACTTTCACGCAATAAAAGTCTCGATATACATGAGCTAATCAATAGCGTTGAGCAGGAATTAAATGAACCGTCGACGAAGCCAAGCCAGGCCAACAAGCTAAAGCCAAATCGATTTCTAGATGATACCTATATAGAAAATATAATGCGTAATGGTAAAATGGATTATAATAGCAATCAACTGGTGACGCAGAGCGATGAATATGCAACGTATCAGCACTATAAGCAGGATGTAGCAGAGGATACCCAGCAGCAGCAGCAGCAGCATTCACCCACAACACAGCAGCGCAATAAGCATATACTATTCAATGATGAGAATACTGTTTATTTGATTAAGAAGGAGCAGCCTGTAAAACGCTGCGATGCTGGCAATAAGGATAAGCATAATCGCAATAAATTGCCACCAGCTGTGCCATTGGCTAGCTTGGAAAAATCCACAAAACAAGCAGAGCATATACTGCGTGCACGTTTAAAGTTTAAACGTTTGCGTTCGGAAAGTGAGCTGCTGACTGAGAGCGCACAACCACGCAGTCGTAGTCTGCAGCGGCAGCAGACTTTTGCCAATGATTATGCAAATTATGCAAGTCCTGAACGGAGACAACAGCGAGCACTGCAGCAGCAGCAGCAAGAACTGCAACAGTTACCAGCTGCTGCTACTACTACATCACTTCAGCGTCGCAAATCGCTCAGCGATACGCATTATGAACAGCAGAGCATTAGCAGCAGCAGTACTTGTAGCAGCATGTGCAGCACTGGCGGCGGTGGGGGCGGTGGCATAATGCTCGAACGTCCCAAAACTGATAAGCCAAGAAAAAAACTATCCTTCCGTGAGCCCATTGTTGCAGATAAAAGTCAGAATAATGCAATGCCGCTTGAGGAGCGTAGACGGCGTCGCAGCTCACCGCTTGAGCGCACCAACAGCACAATGCACTCAAGTGAAACGGAGCAGCACAACTTTGTCGCCAACTGTGATAATTTATACAATAAACGCGCACAGGATATGCACTCCTGTGGCTTTATACCACAGACAGCAACAGCAACGACAGCGGCATCAATTGAAGCTGAGGTAAGCGTTGCTGCAAAGTTAATTGCCTTCGAGTAGTTTCTAATTATTATGTATAATGCAGAAGCTGCCACCATGTTGTAGTCCTGCGAGTGGCAGACAGTGTGTGCAACTTAATTGCTTTGCAAGTTTAATTAGCAACTAAGACTTTAATACCACACAAAATTGCATTAATTTATCTTTGTGCAATAAAATATTCTGTTTTCCTTTCATTACAGTCACAAGCCATGCGCATTGTACGCACCGTCGGTCAAGCCTTCGAAGTGTGCCACAAATTTAATCTTCATAAGAATTCCCTGGAGCCCAACGATGAACGTTCTGATATTTCATCATCAGAATTGCTCGATGTTGAGCCTATAAGCGATCAACAGCAGCTGAGTGACGATGGCGGCATCAGTGATGTGCCGTGCAAGAAAGGTGAGAGGACGTATTTTTTATTTCTTAATTAAAAAATTTAAAAATAAAAATACATAAAAGTGCGTAATATTTAGTGAGAGGCTGAGTGAGAAACATAATTGCTATCAATTTAAGAGTTTGCGTGCGAGGAAAAAATGTTGGTCTGGCGCATGAAATAAAATAACAAAAGTTACTCCTTATAGCATCAGCTTCAAGAGAGTGACATCCCATCAAAATCGGTCTAGCTTTTTCGGAGATAAGCGGAAACAAACCGACAGACCCCAGACATAAATCAAATTTTATTTATATATATTAATAGGTACCTATGTCTCTCTAGTCCGGATGCCCAAGAAAGTATGCCAACCCCATTATTCATTAAAACTTGTGTAAAATACACCGAAATTGGCATTTTTAGCTAAGATAACAACAAAAACCAAAATGGTTTCATATCAAAATTCAGAAAGGATGGACAGGTTTCTATGGGTACTACTCATAAACAGGGGTTGACACATTTAATAAACATTACTCAACTAAAGAATGAATAGGAGACTATATATGTATATGCAAACTTGAAGGCTCTATCTCTTATATGTAGTTCCCAAGTTTTTATTATTCATATGAACAGCCAGACAGACGGACAAATGTCTATCAACTTAAATATTTAATGCTGATCAAGAACATATACACTTTATGGGCTCGGTATCGCCTACTTCTGTCATTTACATATATTAAGAGAAATATAATAAAACTTCCTACTCTATGGATATAGGGTATAATAATATTTTTGCATAATTTTAGTGTTCTATTTTTTAGTGTTGCGTCTATTTCCTGTGATGAACACTAAGCATAAATTAAACAAAACTAAATGCTGCGAGCAGATACGTCAAATTTTACAACTTGAATGACCTATTTAAGAACAAAATAAACTTTGTATTTAAAATTTTCAGTGGAACATAAAAAAAATAAAAAAATAAAAGTTTTTATGAAGCGTGCAATGTATGGTTTTGTTGGATAAAATCTAGTCACTGTAGTTTTTTTATATGCGTTTCAAGAAAACCATACTTTGCAGACTTCATAAAACATTTCTGTTTAAGTTCTTAAAATAAGAAGAAATTATACAATAAAACGTTGCCAGTTCCTTTGTCTGATGGTGAGTCAATGTTTTGGACTTGGTTTTACAGTTTTAAAAAGAAAACTATTTGATTTATTGTTGTGAAAGAAGGCTTTTGTTATATTCCCAAATAAATCTACTCATATATCTCCAAATTCATATGGCAATATATATTCAATTATATCTCCTGATATAGCATCACATATATCTCCAAATATGTATCTAATTGTACCTCCGAAAAAAGCTTTAAAAACATCTCCGAATTTATTTCCACATACATTCCCAAATATATTCCCAAATATATTCCCAAATATATATCTCCAAATATCTATATTTCCGAAAATTTCTCCAAAAATGTCAACAAATATTTCTTCCAATATGTCGCTAAATATATATATATATCCAAATATATCTCCAACTATATTTCCATTTATATCTCCAAATATTTCTCCAAATATATCATCAAATATATCTCCAACCATATCTCCAAGTATATCTTCAAAAATATCTCTCAATATAACTCAAAATATGTATCCAATTGTATCTCCAAATTAATCTCCAAATATATCTTCCAATATATCTCCGCATATATCTCCAAACATATATCGAAATATTTCTCCACATACATTCCCAAGTATATCTTTCAATATACCTCCAAATATATCTCGAAATATATCTCCAAATATATCTCCAAAAATATCTCGAAATATTACTTTTAATATATCTCCCATTACTTATCCAAATATATCTCGAAATATATATCCAAATAGATCCAAATATTTCTCCAAATATTTCTTCAAATATCTCTCATTTTAAATCATTTTTATGTTGAAAGCTAAAACTTAAAACAAATCTTAAACTATTATTTACAAAAGACCGAGCGCGCGTGTATATTAATCTATCAATTAGTTTAACAATTTTTAGTGCCGACAAATGTTTGTGTCATTCCATATAATTCTATATAAATATTTTGTATATATTTATATTCCAATTTAATTATATGCCAACATAAATTAAGCACAAACCATACAAGTAATAAAATAACGCATAAAATACTACAAAGAAAAGAGCGAACGAACGAGTATATTAAAAATATGAAACTACACATTTGCAGATACAAAATTATGAGCTCATTTCTTGGAAAAACGCTGCCACTTCAGAACGTCTAATGCCCTGCCTGCGACTGTTGCTAACAAAAAAAAAAAAAAAAATTCATCTTTGACACTTTTCCTATATTGGCAGGCAACCAGCATTTGCTGCTGTCGACGTTAATGATGACGTTTTGTGTGCTCGCTCACACATTCACCATTAAAATAATGAAAAAAAAAGTAGAGAAATGGAGAAGCAAAAAAAAAGAATCCATCTTGCTGTGTATTTTGTTTGACAAGCAAAATGGCGCATTAGCAAACAAATGAGTAGCGCGGTTATTAGCAAAACTAAGTAAGCAGTAAGCAGCAGAGAAGAAAAGCACAGTTAGGCGCTATAGAAAATGGCGACAACGTCAATGGCAGACAACAAGCTGCTGACAGCGACAAGTGTGCATACAACTAAACAAAACTTGGAAGCAGCGTTTTCCATGTGAATTTCCCATTTTCTTATAATTCTTTGGAGCAAATAAATTACCAATTTAATGTCTTACACTGAAAAGTTGTAATAACCAATTCTTTGGAACTATTATGACATTTATGTACACTACGCAATATTTATATTTCATATGCCGCCGATTTTGTCTTAAATTGTCATTAAGTGTGGCATTGTTTCTATGATAATGATGACAGCGCAAGAGTATGTATTTATCTCAAATAAATCGCACTAATATTTCACTTTATATGATTTTCTTTGTCGTCGCCGTCGTCGTCGTTTGTGTTGCTTAAATGCTGTTCAAGTTTTTGGCAGCGTCTACTAAACTTGCTGCCGCTACTTGCTGTCGATGACGTCAAAGTCCACCTTGTATTTTTTTTTAAGCAGTGTAAAATAATAAAATAAAAAAAAATAGATTTTCATTTTGAAAATATTGCTCAACACAGAAACAACAGAAAAATTAAAAAAAAAAAAAAAAAATAACACTTTTCCAACAAGCAAAGCGCTTTTCTGCTTTTCCGCTGGCCATTGCTGTCTCTCTTGCTGCCAATCTTATGAATTATGCGCTTTTTGTGCCAGTCATTGTGCATTCTTAACTCGTTTGTTCATAGTTTTCACTGCATTTGCATAAGTTTAAAGTTTCTTTAAGACGAATTCGAATTAAATTAAGCTTCAACTTTCAATTTGTAGTTTGCGAAGTTTGTCATTCGACGGGAAGTCAATTAAGCAAGTTGCAAAATTATAAATTTTTATTGATTTTATTTTAGAGTAGCTTGTGAAAAGTGTATTCAGTTTTGAACAGCAAAGAAACGACTAGAAACTGCTGTAAAAAGACTTTGGAGAATTTTTAAAAAAAGTAAGGTTTTACAGCTGTGACTGCCAGGCACAGAAAAATACTCGAGCGCCACGATGCCGTTGGTAGAACTAGTTCCTAATTGATATATTGTGGCGCTAACCGTAAGAGATTGAAGTGATAAGACAAATGGAGGTGGAAAACTGTTTTAGAATACAACTGGGAATGTTACTAGTTCAAGGTAGGATATATATATATATATATATATATATATATAGATAAAAGACATTTTAAAATAATTTGCATGGAGATATTACGAGGAGATATGAAGTCATAGGATGCAAGGTTGGATGGTGATTAACTTCTGGATTTATTGTGTCAAATCCAACTTCAATAAAAACCAGATCAAGAAATCTACCACAGCTATTGCAAATATTGTAACACTGTTGGAAGGACAACTCAAATAGACAATAAAGATATGCATTCCTTTCACCTGGAAGCACCATAGAAGAGTCCATTATTTATGATCATCTTATATTTGGTATAATAAAATAATACATGGCAATAAGATGATCTATTTCAAGTTAAAGAGTGCTAATATATGAGATCACAGCATCATGCCGACAGTGAATGTTAACTTCTGACGACAAAGGAATGTATGAACAGATAATGAATAGGTTAAAACTCTGAAAAGAAGTTTTAACACATATAACTTTAAAGTCCTGGTTCAGAATTCGAATTTCCTCAGTCATTTGAGATGGATTTAACTGAGATTAGAATACCACCAACAGAGCAAATGGAACGATCTTCTCTAAAAGAAACCAAATGATCATTGTCTTCAGTGAAACTAGGCTTCAGCTGAAGCAAATCTTTTAAGATACAAATTACAAAGCTTAGTTCTTAACGCTCTCACATTTTGATAATGGATTAGGAAAAAAGTAGGACTAAGTTTTTGGCACAAACAGTAAAATAGAAGCAGTGAAATAGAAAGCAGTTCCACACCATTCTGTGCAGAAGAACAATTATTTTTATAGACATGTTCATGCACAACAATGCCATCATGCCAAATAAATGCGCTAAAGAATGGTCTCAAAAATGACCCCGGGGAACAAATACCTTAAAGGAAAAGTTTGAATAATAGTACAATAGAAATAATATCATACGAGCAATGAATTATCTTTTTTTTATTAACCTCAACCCGCCTGAAGGGATTGTGGCTATCGATTGAAGCGATTTCTGATCTTGCAGTCTCTCGCCACATAGTCGTTTGACCAAAAATTCGGAGCACTTTTGCAGCAGGTCGCCGCCTTTGTACACGCGGCAGACCACAACTCATAGTTGCTTCTCCATCTCCATAGATGCTGTAAAAAATCTTAATTTTTCTATTTTTTTTAAGCAAACCAAAAGCGAAAAAATAATCTTGTAATATAAGTAGCTTGACAACAGAACGCGTAATCACACCACGCCCTGTTTTAACATCAGCTACTCTCACTTTTTGTCCCTCCCTGCGTATGTTTACTCGAAAAAATTAGGGATGCTTTACGGTTTTAAAGTTGTATGTTGAGTCAAATAATAATGTCGCTAATTCACATCTACCTTACACAAATGCTTCATTCTGATCCCGTTCATAGCTGATCCCACACATGAATGCACAGTATCACCCTCCCTTCGAAGGGAGGGTGATACATGTGTTTAATTCAATCTTTCGAACTATGTTGAAGGTTGTCTGGAATCAATACACGATTTCTTGTGTGTAAGATACTCCAAATATATCAATTTTTATCGCAAGTCAAAATCCGGTGCAGAAACGATTTTTTTTTTTCTGGCGTACAAAGTTTCTCATGTGTTTTGGCATCCCTTCAGCTGCGAACTACGTTCTATTCATGAGACACCCATTTCCCGATGCTTTCAACCTTTCCCATGGTGTATGCTTATGTCTGGATGACCAACACAAAATTTTCCAAAAGAGCTTCCAATTGATCGTCTCCAACCTGACTTTTCAGGTTTTTCATCTCCTTATCCTCCTCCTCAAAATATCCGTCATTCCGTTAAAGTTCCGCACCAGTTCCTTCATTTGTTTGTAAGTCATCTGTAAATCAGCTGATTACCTTTAATATGGTATTTTAGTTCCAAGCTAGGTTTAACACTCTTTAACACTGACGTCAAACACTCATTAGCTTCCTCATCATACATCATAGAACTGGTCCTTAACACTCTGAAAAACCCTATTGGGAATGCTATCTAACGCCCAAAACTTTTGCAATTACTAACTCAAGCCCATGTGAAGCAGGATGCTATAGAAGAATCCACCCGAAATCGATATGTTGAGCCAGCAATGAACCTAAATCATTTTATTTTATATTCTCACTATTTGAGGGTATATATAACTGCCTATCAAAAGGATCGGCCAGGCGAAAGTCAAAACTGACATTTGACAGTAATTTTCTTACTTTGTAAAAATGCAATAAGAAATTAATACCCATTTGCGGGGAGGATATTGTCCCAGTATCGGATGTGGAGTTGCATAGACATGTATCATGTCAATTTACTAAGTGACTTCTGTTTGCTGGTTACAAAAACTAAATAAGTTACACAATATTTGCCAAACAGAAATATATATAAATATATATCTTGTATATCAATTTCAAATAGACAGCGCAGCGAAATATTTCAATGCATAATCTACAGCTATCGATTATTCTAATTATGCAAAATGAATTTGTTGAATATCTAATTAAAAAATTTGTACAAAATTGCACACAATTTAGCCACGTGTGTACTTATGCCATATTACACATATCTACAATACATAAAATATTTCATTTAAAATACTGTAATGTACTACATCTCTCCCAACATTTGCTACATTTCAGCCAACACATTTAAGCATATTCCAGCAAGCAACGTGTTTTATTTCTAATTGGCAAAAATTCACATAAAATTATTGAATATCATTTTTAAATAGCTGATATGTTTAAATTAAACACGCGCCACGCAGTTCTTTTCAATTGCACGCGCTAATTTATAAGTCCAACAACTCGAAACGAAAAAACTAGATAAATTCGTTTAGGTGAAATTATTGAAATTCTTTGCATTAAAGTGGAGGCGTTGTTATACGCCCAAGAAGCTCATTTCAACAAGTAGCTCAAACTGCATGTCATGTTGTGAAATACAAATACAAATAATTTATATATAAAGAAAATAGAAAATATAAATAAACAGCAGCAGTTTGAATAATCACAAATACAAAGTACACCGTCGAAGCTGTCAATGCTTCGATTAAACTTTTGCCGCCTTTTTGCCCTGAACTGTTAGCGTGAACTATGCGCTCAAAGCCCTTGGGTGGCGGTGTATCTGTCGATGCGCAAATTGTAAGCTCTAACAGCCTTGATTGCTTTACATTAATCGAAGATGCCCGAAAAATAAATATTAAACACTTAAACTGGCAAAATATTGTTAAATAAAAAGAAACTCGACATGAAACAGCAGGCGTGTACACCTGGAGCAGGGTGGGTGTGCGAAGATCATCCTAAATTTATTAAATTAACCTTCTCCTTCGCTGCGGTCAGCCAACCTTGACAAATGTTTGCTACACATCAAATGGAAAGAGCAAATAAATGTCTACACAAGATCAGTTCAGTTTGTTGTAGCTACTTCCCGCGCTATTAACAATTTAATTACATTTAATTACAAATCTTTTTCTATTTCTTCTTCGTTTATTTTCAGATCATTTGGCCTTATCGCCTGACTTGACGCCGCCGCAGCGTCCGAATCATTTGGAATTGTTGCCACAATCGAGTTTGGCCGTGCGCAAGACCTCTGCTGCATTGGTAAGTTCGCAGATACTATTTACACTGCACTACACAAAAGTGCAATACATGCTGCTGAGTGCTCAAGTGCAAACAAGCAATCGAAGACTTTGAAATATCTTTTATAAGCCTCTGCGTTTTTGTAGAACAAAGGAATATGCCAAACCAAATAACTATAAATGGAAATCAAAACATGCGCTTCTTGTTGTTTAGTTGTGAATGTTTACAAATGTTGCGATTTGTTTGCGTTTGCTTTTTTTTTTTTTAAGATATAATTTTTAATGCTTTGATCTTTATGAACTTGTGGAGTGATTTGTGTCGAAAAAAAAACTTAGTTGTACTTGTAGCTTGAATACACAAATACTGACGAATGAAAGGCTAAGGACAAATATGAGTAAGGAAATTTTAAATGAAGATGCGTAAAAATTGGTACTTATTGGGGAAGCATTAAAAAAATGGTTTAGTTTGTTAGGTCGATGTCGGAATATTAGTAAAAACCAGCTGAACAAATTAGATCTTAATATAGAACGCAAATACCTTATGGCTTTGCTTGGAACGACTACAGGACTACCTTCGATAAAGATATACAGAGCTACAAAGTACATAAGAGGGACCTTTATGAAAACAAGCGTCAAACAGAGACCCTCTCAATGAATGTTGCAGTTCATATGGAGACACGGATAAAGCTTTTACTACTCTCCTCTGTATTTGCTCTGTACAGTCTGTATACATCACTCGCCATGCAGAATTATATAAATGCACTTCTTGACTGGCTTCTTAGGTGAAACATTGTCTCAAGCAACGATAAATCAGCACAAACTGTGCCGCAGACAATTCCAGAAGTCAAAGTTGTCAACAATAGCGAAATCCATATAGATAGACGTCTCACCTGAAATAAACACATCACTGCTAAAGAAAATTCTACTGTTTAGTGGCCAGTCTTCTAGCAAGATAACAAGAACAAATGCATATTTTCTTGTGAGGATTAGCTTTAAATAATGTTAGAAACAATTGGAGAAAATCAGATATAGACACTTCTCTATTAAAACTCGAGATTTGTACCAACATCTTAGAAGATCTTTCCAGAAAAGTGCAACTGACTAAGAAAAAAACTGCAAGAAAATAAAGCTATCAAAAAAAAATGTAACATATATTTTCCATATTATCCCAACCGAATTGATTATTTGATGTCTTCATTACAACATATATGAGACCGAAGGCCATACTAAAATAAAATATATACAAGAGCCTATTGGTTTAGTGCAAATGTAGGTAACAGGTAGAAATAATGGTCGAATATCACCCAAAGTTATACCCATTATTGTCAGAAGTTATAAAGGAGTCGATATAGCCATGTCCGTCTGTCTGTCCGTCTTTCTGCATTCGACTAGGTCTTCGCCGGAATTTCACAAGTTTATCGTAGTGTTCTCTGGATACCGATTTGATTTAACATAATCAAGAGCTAATTCGAGCGGCGACCTGTACTCACACGGAGTCTCTTACAGTCGGTTACGCGGTTACTTGTTGTGTAATGGAGGAAGAATTGGTGGAGATTTTTTTCATATATACTATATATTAATATGGATATAATAGGATATATGCACCAGTTTTAGATATGGGGCGACGGAGAAGGTGTGGTCCAATCGGTCTAAAATTGTTTTGATGCTGTATATATAATATGACTATGAAGTGTACCAACTTTCAGGTCCATATCAAATTTTTTCAAATTAATACCATAATATTTCGCAGTGGTTTGATATAACTTCTTCCTTCTACCAACTACATACATTAGCACATACCGTATGATAAGAGGGCAGAGTAAACGTTAGTAAAAAGGAATCAAAATGGTTAAATATGGATCTGTGAACACATTCTGCGTATTGCCTAAAGTTTACAGATGATCACTGTTCAAGACTTTTGTTCAAATCAAAGTTAATACATTTTGCTGGTGCCATGAAACAAATAAATTAAATATATTTTATTTTGATTTGCTAAACGATGCTTCACGTAAAACATTAAAAAATATAAAAATTATTTTATATACAAATATATAATTTTTTCGAAGTATTATTGAGCAGCTGTGCCTTGGTTGATCTAGTTAGTTGCTTGCAGTGGGAGTATGATCGGTGTTCAGTGCATTAAACTGTGGCTGCACTGCAGATAACTCCACACGCACCAACTCCCAACCTCTCTTCAACTGCTGCTTACCTAGCGATATATATTATTTAGTTTTTTTCGTTTTGTAAATATTTTGAAAAATAGAACACCATATCCTTTGTTGCTGAAACAGCTATATTTTAAAAAAATTATTAGATGACAAACTGAAAATAAAGTCCTTATTTTTTCTCACTTTTCATTTAACAAATCGTATTGTAATAAACTTGCCGATCTTCACCCAAAGGCTGCACAGGACGTGTATTGCAAATCATTGGCATACCATCGCAACCGCGTAACTGACGAAGCGCATTAAGCTGCCTTTGACCGATTGTTAACGGTCGAGGATTGATGATCCACTCAACACCACGATGGCACGGTGGTTCAGTCAACGAGCCAACATAACTGTAGTAGTCTGAAGCAAACGGTGGAAAAATGTCTCTCAATGGAAATGCCGGTATCTGAATGCGACTTCCTGCGTTCTGTATTTTGGACAGATAAGGCATTAACGATTCAAACCGCATATTCTCCTCTGCAATGTTATAGAAGCATGCAGCCACAAGTAGTTTCGCACTTGAAATAGAACAATTTGCGTGCTCAACGCAATGCAGCGCTTGTAGTTCAAGTGGAAAGTATCGATTATCAATTGAATGCTCAGATCCTTGGCGGTGACTCCAGTTCCAACGAAACTTCAATTCTACAAATGTATAGCATTGCCACATATTTCCTTGCTCAAGGGATGGTGCTTCAGCAGAAAATGCATAGTTGGCACGTAGCACAAGCCCATGCCCGTTGTTCTCCAGCAGCATGCAATTCGGCATTTCATTATAATTCTTGAATTCTAGCGGTTCCAAGAAACGTGTCACTGCACAATTCGTGTTAATATTTATAGGCGATTGTTGGTCCATCGGTACATTCCAAGTATGCGCTCCATGCTCTGCATTGTAGTCGAACGTCTCAGTCTGTGGTGGTGGGCAAGCTGTATCGCATCCTTCGTTTGCTTGACTGGCGCATAATTGATTCATTGAATGTATATGAACTAATATGGTTGCAGCTATAAAAAACGATAAAACCAAAATTCCTATTTTCGATTGCAGGAGACAGTTTATAATGTCTGTGCATATCGAATAGAGAAAGCTAAACATTTTTTAAATATTTCTACGCGTCTCAAAAGAACTTTCTAGAATGAGTTTAATTTGAATTCGCGGTTCTTATCTGCGTTCTTTAAATATTTTCTTAAGATTTCTTTGAATATGACAAAATATAATATGATCTACGCTTGTATTTTCTACGAATTTGTTTTCTCACTTTTGAAGTTCAGCTGACATTTAAAGGAAAGTCAACTGATTGAGAGAGGGTAGGAAAGAAGACACTTCAAGCAAGCAATTGCTCGTTCGAGAAGTACTGAAAGGCTACGGAGGTTTGAGGTGTGGCAACAAATTTTTTATCTTAAACAGTGTCAGAGGACATTGACTCTTCTAATGAGGAATAACCGAGTTGGAAGTTTGATGGCGTTACTGTGAGGGTCTGCCCAACGGTTCATGCTGTTAGAGTTGAAATTGGTTCTCTTGTGATTTTAATTGGGGAATCCATAGAATATGCCACGAGTTGTCGGAAAAGTAAATCATCCTAGTTTGGATAAAACTGAAGGGCGACTGGTATCTAGAGTCTTCATATCTATAGCCAACTTTTAGCATAAGCTGTTTCACCTTGGATTAAGTAAGCTCCATTAAATTAGAGCACACTCCATAGCTTTTTAGCAAACTCAGAAGAAAAACTTCTTTCACTTGCCATTTTCTTCAGCAAGCTATCCGCAGAGGCATGATATATTAAGTACATGTTTCCAGTAGCTACTTGTTTCCAGTAGCAGTTTAAAATAGTTTTTTTTTTTAGAGATAATTGTGATATTCAAATAACTAATTTCTAAAAATTATCACACACGAAAAGTGATTTATATTCTCGTTTAATATCACTGTTAAATTTTTTTTTCTTTTAGAAATTCGTGATATTAAAATCATGATTAACTCTCTCGTATAAACTCTGTATATGATATATTATCATGCTTTTCTATGCAAAATAACTACAAATGTGTGTTCACACTACGAAACACTACTTTTTTACACTACGTCACGAATTGATAGCATCCTACCTGCCCCTTTTAAATTTTTTTTATAAGCAAACAAACGCTGAGATTTATTGCACATTTCTAATTGAATTACAATAATAATTTTTTATTAAATTTTTTAATGAGTAAAATTTCATTTCGCAACAACAAAATATAAATTTTTCACAATTAGCAACATAAAATTACAATTAAACGTAATCAAGATATGTGTACACACACACACATATGTGTATAAACATATATAAAAATCGTTTATACGCTATACAAAAAAAAAATCATAGATTATTGTGTTTAAATAAAAATTAATTGAATGCGAATTTGTTTATTTGTGATTTGTTGATTTTTAAACGTTTCAATTTGCCAAACGAAATAGTATAAACAAAAATTTTCTGTTAATAAGTTGAAAAATAAAAATAAAATTCTTATTATTTTACAGACCGACCTGGCTGACGACAAGTTGCCAGCCACGCCCACATCACCACGCAGTGAGATATGCATGCTAAAGGATCAGCTGGAACAACAGGCCATGCAGACACGTCAGGCGCTAGCACAGCTGATGCTGGTGCGCGAACAGCTGATATCAGAAACAAATGCGCGCATTGAAGCGCAGGTGAGTAGCGCAATGGAATATATTTTAAGCCTATAAGTTCTTCTAATTAAAATGTCCTTTCGCACATGCCAGGCACGCACACAGCAACTGCTGCAACAGAATCGTGAGCTGCTCGAACATTTGGCATCGCTTGGCGCCTACAGTGAACAACAAACGCCCGGACTGACTTCGGCCAATATTGGTCTGGCACCGCAGGTGAGTCTTCGAACCTTCAACATTTTTTTATTATAATTTTTTCTGTTGTGCAATTAAATATTGAATTTATTTTGTTTGCCATAAAATCGCTGTGCGGCTGCTGCTATAATTTTTTTACGCTATAATATTTTGGAAATTTTCACTTAGTAACCATTTTTATATAAAATCTTTATAAAGAATGATTTTTTTGTTGTATTTTTATTTAAGTGTGTGCGTGAAAAAAATAATTTTTTTGTTGTAATTGAAACTCATTGCAAGCACGTTGCATGTTTATGTGCTGCTATAATCCGAAAAAGGATAATAAAAGTGTTTAATATTAATTTTTGTGGAAGCGCAGCTTTAATACCCTTCACATACTTGCGCTTTAGTATATCCGACCGAACAAAATAATCTTTTTCGTACCTGAAAACCATCGTCTTTGGGCTATATGACGGAAATTTTGGACTACTTTGGTTTCCGAAGCATTCACTCTTTTTTTCCTTAGAATATCCAACGGACCAAAGTAGTCACATAGTATGGATTTTGGTTTACTGAACCGGAATTAGTAGTTGGAGTTCCTTCATCAATGAACTATTTTGAGTCTTCGAACCTTCAACACTATTTTGACCTATTCGAACTCAGATTCGATTTTTTCTTCGATGTTAAATTGTATGATCCAAATTAATGGTCGAGATCGGAGAAAAGAACAAAAGCAAAAAAATATAGTGATGCTTTTTGAAGACAAAAAAGGTTGATGAGATGACGAAATTCCGCTCAAGGGTTCACATTCAGCAAACCAAATTATTATTTTTACCTCTCCGAACTCGGAATCGAATCTTTTCTTCGATGTTTTATTGTGTGATCCAAATTTATAGTACAAACTGAATAAACCGATGCTCTTTGAAGAAAAAAAAGCAAAGTAAGATGGCGGAATTCAGGTAATGAGTTCAGATTCCACAAACCATAATACTACTTAGACCTATTCGACCTATTTGTATTTGAATTATTTCTCTGAATGTTTTACTGTATCCACATTTATGGTAGAGAACGAAAAAAAAAGAACAGAGAACCAGATAGTTCATCTTTAATATTTCATGGATATTTACTTCTTTAAAGGCTTCTACAAAACAATACAAACTTTCTGACAAACTAATAATAGCCAAGCACATATGTGAAGGGTATAAATAAATCAGCTCATGCGCCTATGCTGCTGCTACATCTTTTTTTATTATTTTTCTGCTGCATTTTGTGTTTTTTTGTCTGCTCGTTCATTTTGTTCGCATTTATTCAACATTTACTGAATTTTCTAACTCAAACGAAATCTTACGCTTCATTCTCTTCATGCGGCTCAGTCTCAACTGCAAATGTTGCTACAGGCGACAACCAACAACAACAATCTCGCCACAATCAATCAGCAAATTAGCAACTTGGGCAACATTAATCAACAATTGAATTCACTGAGTCAGCAGCTGAGCGGTTTAAATCAGCAGAGTCAAAATTTGCAAAATTTGCAAAACCTACAGCAACAACAGCAACAAACACAACCGCAGACACCACAGCAACAGCCACCGACACCGCAACTGACACCACCCATAACAACAACAACATCGACTGGAGCAGCAGCAGGCTTGCGTCAATCTCAGCTGCAGCTGAATGTCAGCGCTGCAAATGCCATTGCTGCCGCCGCCGCTGCTGCTGCTGCAACACCCAGTACGAGTACACTTTCCAATACGCCCAGTCCATATCCTTCAATGAATCAATTGCAAAATATAAGCAGTCAATTGCAACAGCTTAATACACATCAGCAACAACAACAGAATGCACAGGATGCGCTCTCCAAGGATCTATTTCAGGTCAATCAGGAACTGTTGAATCGCTTACAAGCGCTCAATATGAACAACAACAGCGGCGGCGGAGGCGCTGCAAGCAGTTCACAACAACAACAGCAAACAGCCTCACCACATAATTCCTATTTTTATGTTAATCCAGCATCCATGTCCTGCAGTCCTACAACGGCGTCGCTCTTGACGAACACCAATAATAATAATAGCGCAAGTAATTTTAATTTTCTGACAACGCCCAGCGCAATGGCGGGCGGCACATTGAGCGCTTCGCCCTTGAATACGCTACAGCGTAATTCTTTTGCAAGTAGTTCGCAAATACTCAACGATGAGATACGTCTCAGCATTGAACAGAATCTGAATAATCTGGATGAGCAATTGATTAAGGCTGCCGTCTCGAATGGTAATCTGGTGGGTATGGTAGGTGCTTTGGGTGGCGGCGGTAATGGCAGCATTGGTTCGCAAAGTAATAGTCGCAGTTCATCGACAATTGATTCACCTTCATCGCCACGTCTACGCAGTCCAAATAGCTATAATAATAATCTGAATATGAATCTAAATGGAAATGCCAGCAGCAGCTCAAACATGCAACTTAATAATACCAACAACAACAACAACAGTCATAATCCGCATGAAGCACGTTCCTTTAATACCGTTATGCTGCGTGTCACCGATGAGTCGGGAAATATAACCAATCAGCGGAAACTTTCGGCTACACCAAGTTTTATAACGCGTAGCACCAGCGAAAAGGTACCAAATCGCAGCCAAATAATGAGTCAAGTGCAACGTACTGCATGGGCGCGACATACCACAAAGTAATGGGAGCGAATCTGGGTGTATCAAATAATTCGCTAAAAATTATTAAGTTGTACTTTATATTAACTGTGTACAGCATTTGCTTAGTGTTAGTTTGTAGCTATGTGTGTGTAATTGTATCAAATGTCCCTCGGCATTATGTTGTAATTAAGTAAATAGTAGGTGCTACAAAGGGTCTAGCACTACTTAGTGTCAGTATTAATTTATAAAAGAGTTTATTAGCTTAAGTTTATGTTAAAATAAAAATTTATAATATAAATTTAATAAATTTTGAAATAGTCATCTAAATATGGGTGGCACTTGACTCTTATGTACCATAAAATAGCGCTTTAAAATCGAAAATCAAAAAACTGTTCAAATAAAATCTTTGAAGTTATATAAGTCAATAGTTCATGTCAACTTAAGTCGACTGTTTAAATGTTTATAAATAAAATGTTATTTTAAAATAAACAAGCTGTTTATAACTAAGAAAAGGCTCAAACTCGTTCAAATATAAACAATTTTAACTATTTTTTAACTATTAAAAAAATCAAACTCTAACTGGCTCAATCATGTTCAAATTTAAACAGTTTTGAAGATTTATAAATAGGTAATTCATATCAACTTAACCTGGTTTAACAGTTTATAAATAAAATCTACTAAAAAAATTCTGTTTATAACTCTTAAAAGGCCAAAGCTCGTTTAAATAAGAATAAAATGTCTTAAAACAAAGTAGGAAACCACGATTTACGTAGTCGGATGGCTTCAGAAAGACAATGAAGAGCTTTTACAAGAATGTGAATTAGTGCTGGTGCTATCTGTTAATGAACTATGAAATTCAATCAGAAAAAACATATCCTTAAAACCCAATTGAAGCAGAAGAAACGAATTTGTTACAAAAGATGTGCAACAGAACCCCATGTGAAAAAAGGTTCACTGGAAAGACAGGTCGTGCTCTAAACCTAAAGTTAAGTCGCGTTTCTATGAAAGGTTTAGAAAGATAGGAATAATTATTAACAAAGTATAACAGCAAGGAATTAGTTTCTGTAAAAATATGGGCGATGTCACGCATCCAGACTATTTGACGAAGGTAGGCCATAGCAAAATATAAGATCCAGAAAAAAACCGAATGATGACACATTCCCATAGAAGATAAAATCAAAAAGAAATGCACACAAGAGTCAGCTAGGTAAGCTTGAAAAATAAGAACCATAGAAAAAATGGACAGTGTTACGCCCACATATAAGAGAAAAACACAATTTTAACTCTTTAAATTAAATTTAACTCTTATAAATTATGTGATGGCATTCCAAAAACTAAGCTGAATCATATGAATACAGAGAACATATTCGTTTGTATTTGAATAAAGTCAAACATGAATAGAAACATTTAATCGACAAATATTGGCTAGAGCTTCTTTGCTCATGAGTATCTTCTTGTGTACTTAACAGTCCGCAATACAAATATACCCAAACTTCACCCTACTTCCCCATCTATAGCCAACAAACAAAATTATATGTCGTACCTTATAAATAAACCCACTCGGTGACAAACAAAATTAACACAGCAAAGCAGATCACATTGAATAACACAACGCATTGTTATTCCATTCATTCATTCATTCATACAATGACTTGATTCATTTGATTCCATTCATTCATGTATCAAACAAAGACAATTATTATGTAACTTTTATCTAAAAGACAAACCTATAATCGCTTGGTGATCGTTACTCCATTTTTTTCATTTATTAAGACAAGAACTTGATTCATTTGAAATAAATGTATTCATACAAGAATTTGATTGATTTGAAATAGATTCATTTATACAATGACTCAAATCATTTTGATACTATTCATTAATTTATTCATACAATGAATTAATTCAATATGACTACTTTCGATTATTTATTCAAGCAATGACTTGATTCAATATGACTCCATTCGATCATTTATTCATACAATGACTTGATCCAACATGACTCTATTCGTTTATTAATTCATACAATTAATTGATTCTATTTGACTCCTTTCGTGCATTTATTCATACAATGACTCGGTTGTTCAAATGACCCAAACGAATACAAACTGAATTACACGATGTATTGTTACTTAATTTGTCGATTTCTTCATACAAGGACTCGGTTTATTTAAAATCTAATCATTTATATAATGACTCAGTTTATTTTGATTCCATTCGTTCATTTATTTATACAATAAATATATTAAATATCATTCATTTATTCACACAATGACTTGATTCAATATGACTCTATTCGTTCATCTACTCATACAATGACTTGATGCAATATGACCATTCATTTATTTACATAATGTCTCGATTAACCCAAATGAATACAATAAAAAGGATCAAACTGAATTACACGATGCATTGTTACTCAATTTGTTGATTTCTTCACTCAACGACTCGATTCATTTGTAATCCATTCATTCATACAATGACTCAAATCATTTTGACTGCTTTCGTTAATTTATTTATACATTTTAAATCTATTCATTCATTCATACAAGTACTCATTTTTATAGTATTTATTCATTAGGCCATGACATTCATACAATGACTCAGTGGCACTTTTTTCTTAACTCGTTATTGTGTACTGTGCATGTTTTCAAAACAGAAACAGAATCCCATTGAATCGCACAATACATTCGATTACCAAGTTTAATTCATACTATTCACAGCGAGAGCGAAGAAATTGAGTACATTTAGTAAATATTTCGACTAATTTTGTGTTGGGTAATAATACTAAAGTGAGGGAATTTCGCTACCAGACACGCAGTTATATATTTAGAAACTTTCGGAAATCAGCAAAAAGATGATACTTAAATATATCCATAGGGTAAATGGGTATACGTATATGAATGCGAATGTATGTAATAGGCAGAAAAAAGCGAGGCAGACCTGATAAAGTATATACCTAATATTATAGATAAGCATCAAAACTCTAGGCAATATAGACATGTCCGTCTGTCTGTATTTCGTATGAACAAGCAGAACTTGGAGATTATAGGAAATATAGACTTCAAGTTTTGATATATATATTCTACTATTCCTTCTTCAGATACCTTATACTCTAATACAAACCTACCTATCCTTCTAAATTTTTGTATGAAAAAATATTTTAGTTAGTTAAATTAACTAGAAACGCCAAATATACTTTATTTCCTGTCAATCTTTCTAAAACTTTTCATATAGCTACAGATTGGATCACTGGAAACGGTAGACTCTATACAAATCTATCCACTTTTCTGGGTTTTTGTTTAAAAAATATTTGATGTTGTTTTTAATTCAGCTTGAAATGTCCCAATTGGTCAAGTTCATGTTAATCCTATTATTTTTTGGAGCACATCGAATCATTAAAAGTGGTAGCCTTCATACAAATCTGTCTCTACTTTCTGGGTTTTATATGAAACAAAATTTGTTGTTGTTGATAATTCAGCCAGAAACACCAAATTTTGTGAATGAAATTATTAAAATATATCATAAAGGTTCAAATCGGCACACGATAAGGGGTAGCTCCCATACAAAAAGGCGAGTCGGTATGAATATGTCCGTCTGTCTGGCTTGCGTTTGAATATCGAAGTCTTGGAGACTATAAAAGAATTAGCCCTAAAGTTCCGGTTTTGATTTGCTTCTATTTCCTCTTTAGATAACTGGTATTTATTGACAGTATCGAACACTCTTTAAGGGGTAGTACTCATAAAAACCTGACTCTTACTGATTTTTTAAATGAAAAAATTTGGTTTTCTTGTCTTTCTAGCTAAAAATGCCAAATTTTTTGTATCTCAGTCAAAATATAATAAATTATTTTATAAAGGTTCATATTCGACCACTAGCTGGAGTAGTTTCCATAGAAATCTATAAATCTTCCAGAGTTTTTATAAGAAAAAATTTTGAAACACAGTTTTTTTTTTTTGATTTTCTGGCTATTTTTAATTCTGCTAATTTATATCACATAAATACATATCCAACCACTAAAAGGCTTAGCTCCGAAACAAATCTGTTCCCATGTCTGAGCAATTTCTTTTTTTTTCGAGATGAAAATTGGAGCTGCAAATAATTGCAACATTCAAAGCGCTATTTTAAGATACATAAGAAAAAAGCTGGCATTAATCTATGTAATTCAACTTTGAGATACATCTCAAATGCTACAACTTAAGTTCCTCTAACTGCTCAAAGGAAACGAATTTTGCTAGTCAATAAATTTTAACTGTATTAAACTGATTTAAATTTGCATTCAATAATTGTTTAAAACAGAATCTGTGCAAAACAAAAATAACTTTAAATAATATTTGCTTTTAAATAAAAACAAATACCATTTCATGTTTATTATTAAACAATAAAAGCTGCAAGTTAAATAAATAAAAATTAATTTATAATTAAAATGAAACGAATTCATTTGAAATTTTATGCTAAATAGATTTGCGTATAATTAATTTATTTATTTATGTATGCAGTAGGCATTCAGTAGTGCAAATAGAGATATGTAGAAATATTTTTGTATATACAAAAAGAAAATATATCCGACATAAAAATTCATATCATGAAAATACATCTCTTAATGCATTAAATTGTTGAATTATTAAAAAGAAATAAACGAATTATTTTTAAATATAAAAATTAGTATTTTCTTCAAATAAAAATATTTGTTTTGTTAATTAAATTTTTTTTTTTCTGCAAAACTTTTAGCTATAAAATTTTTAAAAAAATTTCCAAAGCAAGCTTCAACTTATTATAAAAAAAAGTATATATGCAAAGCTCAAATAAATTTAAGTAACTAAAAAAAGTATGTATTTTAGTTATATAAAAAAACCTAAAAGTCTATAAATCAATTACTAAGTTGCAGCAAGAAAAATTATATAAATTAAATAATTAAATAGTTGTTAAATTAAAATAATAAAAATTTAAGCAAATTAATAAAAATTATAAAGAAATGTTGAGAAATATTTAAGCGAATTTTATTTCGAATTTAATTTGCTGCCTACTTCGAACTTTTATTAAAGGCATATGGGTTTATATGTGTATGTCGAAGCCGTGCACAATCAAATGTTTAACGAGCGTCTAATGAGTCATTTGGGAGTGGTAAATAGTTCTGCGAGCTGTGTATGCCGCATTTTGTTGTCTAACATTAAAAATTTGCCGCACAATTTGTTTAATGTCTGCCTTTGAAAATCAAATCGAAATTAAGCAGCAGCAACAGCCAGAGTAGCGAATGAGTTTTGAGCGAAAATTCTATAGAATTTTTAAGCACACAACTTGAAATTTTAGCAATAAGAAATTTTATGCGTTCAAACATGAAATGAATTCGGTTAAACCGAAACATTTATAAGCTTCGGAGGAAGAACTTCAAAACGTACTTAGATGAACTTGAAACACATTAAAGCGCAACAACCTATATAATCTAGTGTACACTGATGCCAGTTGTGGTCATTAAAACGCGTGATCGTTCACCTTATATTATGTCCTTCATCAATTAAATTTGAGTTCCCCTTATAAGCCATGTATGCTGGAGACCATTCGAATAAGATGCAACGCTTTAATTTTATCGTCTGGACTATGATAATCTCATCGAATAGCTCATACATCTCATGGGTCATAATGGTCCGAATCTGATCGGAAACTCTAAATAGTCAAAAAATCTTGCGAAGAATCTTTCGAAGAAGTTGCAAAGCTGTTCGATCTGTTTCAAATACGGTTCATAGATGGTCCAGCAGCTCATCAGAGCCTGTCGCTTTGTTATTTTTCAGCTTTTTATGACCGAATCGAGCTCATTATAGTCTGTTGACTCTACAATAGTGTCATCATTAACTGGTGGTTCCAGTGTCATTTCTCTATCGGCGGAATTGTGCGCTTCATCGCCTCCAAGTAGGTTAGAAATATGACTCCTCCATAATCTCAGTGATTCCTGAACATCTGTAACCAGATTTTCATTTCCGTCCTTTCTGCCGAGTTCAAAACCTTCGGTCAGATGCTTGCTTTCGAGCTTTATTTCTCCCACATGACCTCTCAACATCCTCTAACTCCTGCCTTTCTTGCTCCTTTGAAAATGCGTTTCTCATCTATCCGTTTCCCTCGATATAACTCTCTAACAGCTCGCGTTGCTGCCGACTAAAGAGTACGTTGAAAGGAGGCATTTTTCTCTGCAGTAGCATTGCGACATTCCTCATAGTACCAAGAATTAGTCACAGGTTTTGTATAACCAATGACCTCCTTGGCAGATCTATCTATTGTGTGATATGCCTTCACTTCTGAAGATGACAAGGTTTCCCGAAGCAGTCGAAGGCGTGTGTTTAAAAAGGGTTCGGTATTCAGTTGTGATTGCAGCTTGCTGACGTCTAGCTTTCGTTGCGTGCTGCCTGGTGTGTCATGCACCACATTGAACCGAGTGTGTAACTTGGCTGCGACAAGTAGTCCAAATCGATATTGGGACCACGTAACGTTCGCAAGTCCAACATTCATCTTTAGCATCGTCGTCTTTTCCGCCAGGGCGTCTATATTAAAATATTTAGCCTTGATGCGTATTGCAGCTCGTCAATAGGTGTCAAACGGGAGTCGAGGGTACGTAGTTTCCCACTCACCACGAAACCGCATCCAAATTCGTGCATACCTATCCATCGTATTTCCCGGCTTGGAGTGATGTATTTATCTTCCGAGGACATCAAATAGCTCGATATTTCCACCATCCCTTTTAAGTGTGCATATCCGTAAATCGTGGTCCTTATATCGTTTGCGTGGTCGTCGGTTGCTATTCGAAGATTCTTTTTTGCTTTCATTCATCTTCAAGCTCAGCGCACCAACCCCTAATTAAGAGGGCGTTTGTCGCATCACAGTTTACTCACCTCCGAACGGCTGTTCAGAGGCTACTCAAGAGATACGGTTGTGAGCTGCTTGGTTTTTTGCAGAAGAATTATTGGTTAAGTATGGACCTATGAATCCATACTGTGTATTGCCTAAAATTTACAGATGTTCACTGTTCAATAATTTGGTCAAATCAAAGTGCCTTTTGCTGGTGGCATGCAACAAAGGAATTAAATATTTTTTATTTTGATTTGCTAATCGATGCTTCCCGTAACGCATTAAAAAATATAACAATTTTTATATACACAAATATATTATTTTTTGCGAAGTATTATCGAGCAGCTGTGTCGTGGTTTTCATTCAACAAATCATATTGTAATAAATTTGACGATCTTCACCCAAAGGCTGCACAGGACGTGTATTTCTAAGCATTGGCATACCATCGCAACCGCGTAGCTGACGAAGCGCATCAAGCTGCCTTTGACCGATCGTCAACGGTCGGGGATTGATGAACCACTCAACACCACGATGACACGGTGGTTCAGTCAACGAGCCAACATAACTGTAGTAGTCTGAAGCAAACGGTGGAAAAATGTCCCTCAATGGAAATGCCGTCATCTGAATGCGGCTTCCTGCGTTCTGTATTTTGGACAGATAAGGCATTAACGATTCAAACCGCATATTGTCCTCTGCAATGTTATAGAAGCATGAAGCCACGAGCATCAAATTCCCAAAACAATGCAGCGCTTGTAGTTCAAGTGGAAAGTAACGATTATCAATTGAATGCTCAGATCCATGGAGGTGACTCCAGTTCCAACGAAACTTCAACTCTACAAATTTACATTGAAACATATCCTCTTGATCTATGACTATGGATGGTGCTTCAGCAGAAAATGCATAGTTGGCACGTAGCACAAGTCCATGCCCGTTGTTCTCCAGCAACATGCAATCCGGCATTTTATTATAATTCTTGAACTCTAGCGGTTTCATGAAACGTCCCACTGCACAGTTCGTGTTAATATTTATAGGCGATTGTTGGTCCATTGGTACATTCCAAGTATGCGCTCCATGTTCCGCGCTGTAGTCAAACGTCTCAGTCTGTGGTGCTGGGCAAGCATTATTGCATCCCTCGTTTAGCTGACTGGCGCATAATTGATTCATTGAATGTATATGAACTAATATGGTTGCAGCTATAAAAAACGATAAAACCAAAATTCCTATTTTCGATTGCAGGAGACAGTTTATAATGTCCGTGCATATCGAATAGAGAAAGCTAAACATTTTTTAAATATTTCTGGAATGAGTTTAATTTGAATTCGCGATTAATATCTCCGACTTTAAATATTTTCTTAAGATTTCTTTTGAATATGACAAAATATAATGCGATCCGCTTTTGTATTTTATACGAATTTAGTTGCTCACTTTTGAAGTTCAGCTGACAATTAAAGGAAAGTCAACTGCTTGAGAATTTTTGTATTTGAGAAATCTTCCAAGCTTCATAAATTCAACTATTATCTCGAATAACTTTTGATGAGAGCATTTGTTGAATTAATGGATATGAGTAAAAAAATGTATGGCATCACTTGCAAGAGAAATATTGAAAACAAGTCAGGCAGTCAGACGTTAGTGCGTCTAAATCTGCTCAAGAATGTATGCTTGAAAATATTTTATAAGATCTGCCAAAAATTCTATATGCGTGTTACAAATTGGGTGACAAAAATAATATATACTTGAAGTATAAGTGTGAAGAGTACATAAATACGATTATCACTTTAACGCTTTGGGCCGACTTGCTGAAAGAAAAATGACTAAGGCAGTCAGTTCATTTTCTTTACAGTCATAAAAAGAAAAACAAAACACAAAGCAGCAACATTTTTTTCACTTCTTGACTGTCACACGGCTGATGTTTGTCTACCAACATCATTTCAATGCCAATTTGAAGGCATAATTCATTTACATAAATTTACAAGCAAGTTGCTCACAGCTCGTTATATATTTTCCTTAAATTATTTTTCTCCACAGCTTTCCTCTACTGCTAAAGTTGCACGCTGGTTCCAACAATTGCCTTGGCATACCGCATCGCTATCGCGTCCGGAAAGCGGTTTTGTTTCCGGCGATTCGCGTTCCGAAAAATATCAAGAAGAACATTATTTTAGCAGTGGCGGCGGCGTTGGAGGTGTCGGCGTAGTTGGAGGCGGTGCCAAAGATGCAGACGATTTATGCGATGAATTTTTGCTGGTCGAAGGCAGCAGCACAATTTGGACAAAGCTGAGCGCGAAAAAACGACGCAAATTGCTTGGCATGCGTTTGGGTAAAGTAACAACATTCTAAAAAGTATGAAAAGTGTAGGTTACTAAAAAAAAATAATAATAAATAAGAAATAAGCTTAAGAAAAAGCCAAGTAGCAAGCGCTGCGGTGCGTTTATTAGCTGTTAAGCAGACTTAAGTCACTTAAAGCCATTAGAAGTGGCAAAATTTTGTAGCGTTTCAGGCGCGTTTTTTATTTTTAATATTGAAAAAAACGCGCGCAAAACGCAGTTGCTGCATATAAATTTAAACTTTAATTATTTAATAAGGATTAATAGTTTAGTATTTTTCAAAGAACTTACACAACAGACTAGCAAAGTAGTGCAGAAAAATGCTCAGAAAAAAAGCCATGAGAAAGAATTTTAATTTAGTAGATACTCACTTAAAATATTATATAACATTCCATGCGGTTTTAAAGCTGCTTTAAGCTAAGTTATTAACTAACAACAGTTTAAGTTGAAATATTAGGTTTAGGTAAGCCTTAAGCAGCATTGAAGGTATATGGTTGAACTGAAAATTTTAGCATTACTTGTAGGCACTGTGGTCTAATGAAAGATGGAACTTAAGAGCAACCAATTGGTACTTGAACTTTTATAATGAAGAACAACATCAAAATTTGAGATATCTACGCTGTCATCATTAATAGTCCACGTCTCGGAAACAACAAGAAAATTAGACGACAATGCTATTCGTCTACTTGTAGATCTTCTGCATGAACTCATTCATTCATATGTATGAGGCTAGCAATGCTCTTATATAGATATACCCACTATCGCACTACACAAGGCGCTTACATATGGACTATGTTTAGTAGACGAAAGTGGGGACGCTACAAAGCAGTCCGAGCATAAAAAATATTATACAATGTTTTTTATCTCATTCTCTCGCCGAGTTAATCCCATACATTTATGTGTTTCTGTCTTTATCGTGACGCTTTTTCGTTTCATCGAGTTTCAAATCACAAAGAATTTAAGCGTTTCAATCATTTTTTTAACTTAACAGTTCAAAATGCATAATTTTAATAAAATTTTATTTAACTTTTGTGAATGAGTAAAGCAATTTTTATATTTTCTTGCAAAAGACAAATTAACTTAGCCACTTTTCCGTATTTAAGGAAAACTGGATGCAAAGCTAAAAATATATAAAAGAAAAATAAAACAAAAAGCGTACAGAAATAACTTTTGAACATAAAATGTTTTATGCATAAAGTTTTTTTTCAAGCTACTCAAAGAAACTCATGAAAAATGAAGACAAAACGTCAAAAGTCGAATAAGAATTTTTTATTTTTACTTGATGTCAACTTAAAGCAATAAAGATAAATACTTAAAATATTTGTTAGAATAGATTAAAACTAAACATTATACCCCACTTCCATTACCTGCAAAAAAGGGTAAAAAATCATTTCATACTATTTACTGCCTAAGTATAAATGTGCTCTAAGAGTCCTTCACATAAAACATTGGCAACACACTCTTGTGCCTATGAGTAATGTATATCAAACTTTAACCATAAATAATATTTATTAAAATTTAAACATCCTTAGATAAGCTAAACTAAAATAAGCCCATAAGCGAGCGACATATTTCAATTAATTCATCGACATTTAAACAACATCAACAAAATTTCATCACACATCATCGATTATTTATTTATTATATTTTATCGAAATAAATTAAAGCAAAAATGTTTTAGCTAATCTATGGCAAATTTTAAGACTGAAACAGTTTGTGAATTTATGCAGTAGATACGCAAAAATTTTTAATTAAAAATTCGCACAGAAATTAATATTAAATGCAAAATAAATATTTTTCAATTTTAAGCCACACAACACAATCTAATTGATAATTAATTTTTAAACACAATAAAAGATAAATATTTTAATTAATTTTACATTGCATATTTAAATATGGAAACTTTTTTACAAACTTTTTAATAAAAAAATTTATACCATATAAAATATTTAAATTATTTTTTTATTGCAATTAACACTTCACAAAGAGGTGTCAGCTCACTTGTAGGAATTTCAATTAAATAAAATGTATCAAATTCTTGTTTGGCGAAAAAAAAAAGGAAGAAATATGCAATAAATATTAACTTGTTGCATATGCAGTGAGGCAGCGTTTGAACTGTTATAGCAGCGTTGGCAGGATGTAGGGCGAAAGATATTCTGTGAATTTATTACATCGATAGCAATTAAATGTTGTGTAGCAAGTTAATCAGCTTGAATTTATGTTTGTGCTACAAATGTAATTAATGTTGCAGCAACAGAAATTATCTATAAAAAATATGGCACATTTATTGGGTGCTACTATGGAAAGGACTATGGAATGGACACGAAAGATAAGAGAGCAGTAAGTTGTACTTCGAAAATTAGAAAAGATTCAGTCGAGCTTAATAGATTTTCATGCTATTTGTTCTCGACTTCGACTTTAACAATAAGAAATAAATGGCACACCCGGTACACAATTTTTTTAAACTACTAAGTTAGACTCAACAAGAAGAAAAAGTAGGACACCTCTGATGAAATCAAACCTCTACCTCAACTCAAGCGTATATGTGAGGCATGCTTATCTGAGTTTATGTGCAAAGTTTGCAGTGGTGAAGCTGATAGAGGTACACAATTGGGCTTAGAAGAAGTTCCGTCAATATCAAAAAATTATTTAGATTTAACAGTTATGTAACAGTATAATCGTGCAATTTGCCAGTAGAGCTATAATATCGATCTAATGGTGTGCAACTCAATTTTTTCTTGCTTGAACTTGAGCCAATAATCAAGAAAAATCAAACCTAGAATATCAAAACAGTCGGTGGTCAGAGATGGAAGAATGCACCTCCTCGTCGATATGATGATGTTCCGCAATGCCATCGATATAGAGACTTGGAACATATAAAATTTTTTGTATAACAATTTGAGCGTCTTGAAAAGAAATAGTACAACTTTTCAACCGATGCCAAGTTGAAGTTCCTGTGGAGGGTGGAGTTGCGAACGAACCAAGAACATCCAGTAATGAGCTGCATGACTCGGTTTTGCAGCCTCTGCATCTTAAGTCGATTTGTCAAGTAGTGCCACAAACTTGCATACCATAAGATTTGAGTAATTATATAATAAGTTTGTTCTGCAGGGAGGATTTGATTTTGCTGCACATCGGCCTGAACACGTCGTCTTCTTGTCTTGGATGTGACCCTTGAAGGTGAACCTCTTATCCAGATCAAGGCCCAGCTATATGACCTAAACTGACTGTTCCAAGAAAGTGCAGTGGATATGCGTGCACAGAAAGGGACTGCTTCCAACTGTGGGTGAAGCACATGTTAAAGCTTTTCATGGAATTAAGCATCACACTCCACCTATTAGCCCAGTCAGCGAGAGTATATAGGTACATCTGTACGACATCGGCGGCATCATGCAAACATAAACTGCATATGACGCCAAGAACTGGCTTTCAATCACCTTCACTTTCTGTAGAATTTGTTCTTAACTGCTTTTAGATAACAGAAAACTTTCATACTTTCGGCAGCACATTATGTCCTAATTTAACTGATGCCATTCTTATGAAAACTCTGAATCTAAAATTTTATATCCAAAGGCTACAATTTATTACCTTCAAGCCTAACCTACCTTTAGGCAATCATTCACTCATTAAAGTTTTACAACCCTCTAATCCTCTTAGCCAATAATGCTAACAAATATGCTGTACGCTCCGTAGCTAGTGACAACAATATCGAGAAACAACTGAGAAAAAAAACCGTGTTAAGTGCAAAAATGATGAAGGGACAATGAATAATTTCGTTGAGTGAAAAATGCTGTCGGACGCGTCAGGCAAATGTCTAAAGTGACATTTTTTGGGCGTTACGCATAACATTTCAACTGAAAACCGAAAAAAAACAATGGAAATACCTACGAGGCACAGCACAGTACAGGACATGTGACACATGCAACAAACTGACAGGACAAATGTACAAAGTGCTAAAATATACAAAACGACCGTGAAAGCATTTTGCAAACGGAAGTTAATTTGAGCCGAGACCAACACTGCCGCACGCAAAGACAAACAAACAAACAAACAAACAAAATAAAATGGCGTAAAGAGTTGCGGGCCAAATGGCAACAAAGTGGCAACGAGTCAAATGGACTGAACGGTCGGCGGAAGAATGCGCGCGCGTTAAATTGAAAGTAACAACAAGAATAACAGCGCAGATACGGACAAATGACAGCGCAATGAAAATGAAAGTGTGTCAGGACTATACCGCACACGCACAATGCATGCGTAGGAGGATAATAGCAAGGATATATGTACTGTGTAAACTAGACAGCATACACACATACAAACATGTTGAAAGTGTTTGAATACAAGGCAGAAGCAGCAGCAGCAGGACGTCATTGTGACACATAAAAAAACACTAAACACATTTATTGTGTGTGTGCTGCTCTGTACTGCTCCTCATAATCAACAACAACAACAACATCAACATCATCATCGTTATTATCGCTGTCCGTCCGTTCGTCTGTCTATCTGTCTGTCGGCTTACAGTGTTCAACATTAAAGTGGGTGGTTTCACGTTGCCGCCTTTCTAAGCTTTTTTTTTCTCCATTTATTATCATTTATTTTTTATTTTTACTCAACTGCGCGTAATTGTTGCTTTCGCGGCATAGTTCACTCGCGAATACGGTGCACAGCGGACGTGTTGCTTCCGTGCGCAGCTTGGCCGCACTGAATCGCCATAATTTAAATTGGTTGCTAAGTTGCTTAGTTGTGACCACCAATTGTGAAAATGCAGCAAAACGAAGCAAGTGTTAATTGGCCACCACCACCGCTGCCGCCACCGCCAGCAACAACCACAAGTGAACAGCAGCACGACGCAACAGCAGCGAGCCAACAACCACAAGAACCACCATTGCCACCACTGCCACCACCTAGACAGGAATCGCAACAGCAACAGCGTCCCAAACCGGGCATTTTGCGTCTGGACATACACCGACCACGACGACGTTCATCAGGTGGTTCCGTAGACTTTCGCAGTGGCACACTCAGTGCTGGTGGTGGTGGTGGTGGCGCTGGTACTGGCGCTTCCGGCTGTGAGGTGAGTACATGACACTTTATTTTCGGCGCTTTTGATTTACTGCACTCCGGGGAGTGATTTGCTGAGTTTCTGTGTGTCACATGCTGTTGCGGCTGGTTAAACGTGCTGAGTGTCTCTTTGAGTGTGTTGAACTTTTAGTTTTAAGCACGGAAATGTGCTCGCGTCATGTGTTAAGTGATGCAAAGCCTTTTAGCAGGCATATATGCAACAAAAAATTTAAAGGCTTAAAAACTTTTTTAGTTTCCTTGCTGTATTGCCTCCTTTGTACTGGACAGACATATATATGTATGGAAATATTTAGAAATGCAAACTATGCAAAAAATACGAATCGTAAATTAGAGGCATACATGTTGTAGCAAATAGAAGCCATTACTCGTGCAGATAGCCACAATATGACTCTTGAACGAGAAGCACTTATCTCGAATATATTAAAAAGAATTGAGGCGAGCACAGTTATATTATTTACGAATGGGTGAAGCTATTCAGGAGTTTCATGCCTGGAGCGATAACTGAACGTGCAACATGAGCTAGCCTGAAGGTATAAAGCATATCACAAACTTTTGCGAGTGATGGAAGTAGACTAATTGGCCAATACGACTCATAATATAAAGATCACCGGGATTTGGTATAAAAACACTTTAAATTTAATGAATTTTAACTTCTTAGCTCGATTTCTTGTCTGTCGGCATGTCTGTATTTGCGGAACAACTCGGAAAACCCATTGCTTTTTCCTTGTGTGCTGCTGCAGGATCAAAAAGTATATATTAAAAGAAAGTTTATACTAAGAAGTAACCAAATCGAAACTCAGATGCAAGGCTACATTCATTGGATTGTATGGATGTTCGTATGGTTGGAACACTCCTTGAATACACTTGATCCGAAGAAATAATATGAGTGTCTAAATATAAAAATACATAGAATGATCACACGTATATAGTCAACGTAATCTCAGCGTTCAAACGTAAGCAGTCAATATTTCATCCCAAAAGTATGCTACACAAAATTTGCTTGGAAAGAATATTTTTGTAACAACGCACAGTGGACCCTTTTGACTTGTTGGGTTGCAAAAATCATAACTTCTTAACTAATGAAGATATTTTTAAAATATACAATGTTTTTTCAACAATTTCTTTAGAAGTTTAATGCGCTGAGCTACGATATCAAACCAGCAGCAAAATCAGCTGGTTGACAGACAGGGAAATTCCAGTATCTTTCAGGCTTAAATATATGCTGTAGAACCTCAACCTAAATAGGGGATGCAAGAATTTTCTCCGAAAGCCGGGCGGCTTTTAGAGCAGTAACTTGACTAGTTATCAAATCTAAACGGATCATAGAAGGCATAGGTAAATTAAACAACATAGAAAGATTCAACCAGATTACTATATACTGGGCACCAGGTCATGCGAGTCTTGGCCAGAAGAGGACTCGAAACAGATACCATGATAATCTTGGGACGTTGGCAAGAAACATAGGTCTTTTTTTTTTTTGTTAAAATCGGAAGAGGCATGGTAATTGGCAAACTACCTACCCCCTGTAATAGTTCGGTACCTTACCTAAGTTGTCTACAGTCAATAGTTGCTCCTTTTTGGAGTACTATTCTAAGGCACTGCCGCACCGTCCACTATAATCCAGATAATAGTCTCAGCCTTATTTCTATGCAGTGGGACATATGCAATCATTTACTTCACCGAGATCTGTGTGTGTCCCTACGGTTCGTAGAGTTCGAAGAGGACTAAAGCGGGTTTATTCTAGTAACTTGTGGCATCAAGAGCATATATAAATTACAGATAATCATTAATCAGTTAAATTTACTAAGTATAAAGTGGCGTTCCATCTCCTTCTCACTTTGAGGACTTGGCATTGGTTGTTATTGTTCCCGGTAATGCTTTGTTTCAGAGCAAAGGAAGTTACCTTTCAACTGGATCTTATGATGCTTTTTGTGAAAGGCTTATATACAACATTGTCTCTACACTTAACTTGACTTCTACAACAAAGAAGATTATGAAATAAACTTTCCCTATTTACTCCACAATTTGTAAATTGCATCATTGAAGCCACACTTTGCTGCCACTGCATTGCAAAACAGGAAAAAAAAACAAAGATAAAATCCATTTTTATGCATGTTTAATTTAATAAAAATTCATTTAATTCTCACAAGCGCTGTTCTCACTTTAAAAGGAAAACATTTGACGATGAGTGCTCGTTAGAATGGACATACATTTCCCGACTGACCAACCAACCAACCAACCACCCAGCAGTGCTCGTAATACTAAAATGCACATACAATAGAGGGCCAGACGTGCCATGTTTATGACAGGCACACCCAGACTTCAGCAAAGGCGTTCAGTTCAGTTCGCATACACGCGATGGCATTTATTAAGTCATAAAGCGCAAAATGGCAGCAAAGGATAAACTGGAATCTCGACATGTAGGTCAAGTTATAAAGTGCTTTTGCCATAAAATGAAACAAAATGTTTTCTTTCGAGTAGAAACCGAGTAGGCCAGGCGAGAAACTGCTAAAGAATCATTTCAGTGTTTGACGGCAGTCGTGTTTTCAACTTATTTTAACGAGCAACAGACGTAGTAGATGTTGTTCAAAACTGAAAAAAATTCCGATTAAATCGCAATACTTTAACTAAAACTGCTGTCCACCAATATGTTGACCGAAAGCGCGGCGGAAAGCCTAATCGATCAGACACAAGTAAAGGGTTTCTCACAGGCGGTGCTCACACAGTTAGAAACTGTGTCCACACGTCGTGACTTCATGACAGGCAGTTCCTACGAAGGCTCCTGGAATCCAGCGCTGCACATGATGGAAGGCCTGGGCACATATCGCTATCCAGATGGCACAGAATATCGTGGCTGCTTTTTTATGGGTAAATTTCATGGCTTCGGACGCTTGCGCATGACTACGCCGTACAAATTCACGGTGAAGGGCGTCTTCGAGAATGGCAAACTGGTGAAGGTCGAGGACATGTGGTTTCCTGACAATCTGCATGTGCAGGGTACTTTCGTTGACAACACATTCATATCCAATAAATGGGAATATTTGACGCCGGAAGATCGACGCTTTGCGGCTGAGCTGCGCTATGGACACCAGCCCGTCGGACCGACCTCCTATTTGACCAATAATCTTATATCACGTAAAGTGCCACCAAAATGTTTCGACACCGAGGAGGGCATTTTTATGCCCAAGACTGGCTGGATAATCGATCGCCCACGTCCGTTTGTGGGCAGCGTCTATCAGGGCTGCCAAAAGGAGAAACGTTGGATACGTGCAAATTGTCGCACTTCAACCTCCAGCAAGGCTAAGGAACCGCGCTCCTCTATTTGTCGCAAAATCGTTGGCAACAATTTAGAGGCAGAAGCTGATCTGATGCAGTGCAGCGCCAGCATGCAGCCGACACATACCATGGATCGTAAGCGCTACTTCTATAAGCTGTGTGAGGCCAGTGCCACTGCCAAGCATGAACGTGAGAAGTTGGCACGTAAGAAGCGACAAATGGAAACGCAGCGTCCGCAGCAGTTGCCAGTCAAGGAGCCTTGTGATGGCATTGATTGGGATGTTGGCGGCTGGACGAAAGAGTGTATGAAAGGCTTTGAAGCTGATGATGAAGCTGAGGAAATGGTGAAATCGCTTGGCGCTATCAAAATTGCTGACGATGCTAGAGCCAGCGGGGACTCGGAACAAGTTTGCATTGGACCGCTGGCGTACAGCTCAAGCGATGTCGATACATTTTCAGCAGGAGAAATCGTTGAGGATATTGAGAAGATTTGCGATCAGGTCTTGGCTTACAAACAGCCGCGCGAGACACGTAGCGTCACTGTGGTGCAGAGCAATCTGTTGCGTCGCAGTCGCACAAAGTTGGTCGATAATATAATCGAGGATATTGATTTGTAAGTCTGCAAACGCTCGTTAAATAGCTCGTTACTTGGCAGCACTTTTTTTTTGTTTCGAAAAATGTTTAAATTTTTATATTTTGTAAATGGAAATTCCTGAACTCTTAGTTCCGCGGCGAGTTTGAATTTATTTAACTAAAGTTTGGCATTTTATGTAAAAAAAAAATAAATTTCAACATTGTAAAATATTTGGCGGATTATTTTAGTTTTTTTTATGTAAAACATAATTATTTTCATAATTTTTCAATCTTACGCGTAAGATTTCTGAGAAGAAACAGGGAGAGCGAAATCAAGACATAGCAGCAAGCAATGCCAAACAAGCAGGCAGCTGAAAAAGGAAAATGCCAATCACATAATTTTTTCCCCTATCTATGTTACCCGTTTTAATTACTAATACAACGAGGGTGGTTTGAAAAGTCAGCGAATTTTTTAATAAAAGATTGAATTTATTCAGACGTTGCGAACAACTTGACTGTGTAAATAGAAAAAAAAAATTTGACTAAAACGACCAATTTATACTTTTACCTACTCAAAAATTTTGTTTTATTACAAGAAATTTTACCAATTAATAGATTACATTCTCTACTTTTTTTTACTCAATCAACTTGACAACTCTACACGCCGCTATTACTAGGAGGTGGAGCAGGGCTCTGAAAGTAAATGAAAAAGGAGAAAGCGAATTAAACAATTTTTTTCACTAAGCATTTTCAACAAAATAAAACTCCTCATGTCCTCCCCTTTTATTCTTTTCTTTCTTTATTACAAAACTCACCGACAGTTCGTTCAATTGTGCAATCAACTCAACAATGCGTGACTCCTTCGAATTTATGACCATCTCCAGATACATGCACTTCTCACCGACAGTCTGTATATATTTATCCTTTTCCTTGCACTCGCGTGCCACACGCTGGTACAGCTCATAATCGATCATTTTTTGTGTTACCTTCACAAGGCGTCCATTTTTAATACGTTCCACATCCATTTTAACGACATCGCGTCCATAATTCAAAAACAAATCCCCTTGCGATAGGTCACAATCATGCGCTGATGTATCCGTCGAATGGTGACCGCTTTGTTTGGATTTATAAAACCTCTGCCAGAGCATAATGTCGAACAGCAGTCGTTCTATGGCACCAACTGTACCATGTGCCAATGCTTCTAGGCTTTGCTTATGTTGGTGTAGACCCAATTTTTTCAATACCTTACGATCGAATGTCTCCCAGTTGGCAAGCTTTAGCAAGTAGCTGCTGCACGATGGATAATTGTGTAAATCTAGCAATTTGCCATTAACCTTGTTAATCATTTCTGCCAGCGGCAGCACATCGGAGAACTCACGTCTCGCACGATTATTGAGTATTATATTCTGCTCCAGCAACCATAGCTCAAGTTCCTTAAGATCCTGTGTACTTAAATCTTTCGGCATTTTGTTGTTTTGCGTGTGATTGTTGCTAAGAAATATTAACTGTGTATGACTAACCGAAAGTTTGGTGGAAAAAAAAAACGCGTTTATAAAGTTTTTTTATTTTATGTAAAAGTAAACAAATTTTAGCCGAGCTTATCTTGCCGTGCTAAATTAGAAGAAAAAAAAACGATGTAGAAGTATGCGAAATTTTGAAGTTTACAAAATTTTTTTACGATAATTGAAACTGTTCTCAAGACTTACAAATTTAAATCTCTAAACGTAGACTTTCTTTCTGCTTTCGAGTCATACCAAGTCAGTTTAAGATAATGGAAAATAGACAAGAAGTATCAGATAAACAATAAGCGTTCTTCTAGACGCGCACTTCCCGTTCTTTACGAGAGCCTACAAGCTCAAGATGGACAGCAACAGATGTGACTTTGTAAGTGCACAGCAGCTCCAACCCTTGAATTCATTTCGGAACCTGTCTATATGTATATTGCGTGCTTCTCCCGTTCTCTGCGCAAGTCTTCTGATCAAGAAACCCGTGCTAATACTAAACTCCCTGCCAACTCAGCTGTCTTCATATCCTTTTTGGCAGCAGTGGTACCTGTTACAGAGAGGTGATTGTCCATAGGCTAGACTTTAGTTTCCAGTACTTTTGTGCGAGGAGTGTACACCTCGTGAAGCAGACTAATGCCTGGCGATGGCTTCATAGACCATAGACAAATTGCAGCCATACCAATTCCATGAAATTGTGTCTGGCTTCCAACTACAATGTAGATCCAATGCAGCAGTGTTGGTGAAAGGTCCCACGTGATTATCAGCATCTTTTGCAATGCATTGAGCGTATTGGTTGCTTTATGAACCTCGCTTCTACAATGGGCCTCCATGTCAACTATGTACCGATGGTACCTAACGGCACTATGGTTAGGTTTATCGTAGAATTAAATCTTAAGTTGGATGAATTTATTACCCAAGCGAAATATTCTATTAAAAACTCTCTACTCTGACACTTACGTACAATTCACCAAGGCAAATGCAAGATGCACCACCACAGATGCATCGCTTCAATACTCGCAGACTACACCTTCCCTGCCCAGAGTTACTACTATTTTAAATTAGAGAAAATTCGAAATCAAATAAATTATGTGTTAATTAATTTCATCTTCAATATCGTAGCAAAATTTGTCAACATCAGAGTTCTCAACACAAAAAAAGAAATTATTTTCTTTTCTAAGCCATTAACACACACATTCGACGCACACCGGTTATTATTCTCTACACTACACAACAAAGTAAATTGTCTGTAAAAAGATGTCGTTGATTATCTACAGCAAACACTATCCAACGGGCACTAAATTCTTCGGTCATCCTGACACTCTAGGCATGCAGGGTCACGGCATCTACATGTATCCCGATGGCACACGCTACACCGGCCACTTTCTGAATGGCCGCTTCCATGGCGTGGGTAATGTATCACTACCGCCGCCATACAACATGAAATTCCACGTCGTCTACGATCGCGGACATCTGCAGAATGTAAGCAGCATGACCTTCAGCGATGGTCTACCGGTGGATTTTGAATATTCGCATGGACGTGTCTCATTCGATAAATGGCGGTACTGTACACCAATCGATCGACGCTTTCACAAAGAAATCGCCGATCAGATCTATCCGGTAGGCCCTGGCAGCTACAAAACGGCTTTTGGCTCAAAGCCGGCCACACTCGAACGCAACATCTTTGATCTGGGCTTTGGACATTTGAATAATAACGGTTATTTATGGAATCGACCTGAGCATATGGGCGGTGATAGTCCGTACTATGTCGGTTGTCGTGCAGTACGCAAGTGGATACGTGAGCATTGTCGCCACGGCGAATTGCACGACAAGCGTATTAGGCGGGCAATTATGGCGCGCTATGCACGCAAGATAATCGCCACAAATTTGGCCTCGCTCAAAACGCAACATTGTTTCACCAATAAGATACATTACCATGAATTGTATCTGCAACAATTGTGTCGTCCCAGTCATAGCAGTCTATCTAGCATGCATTCGCGTAAGCGTACGCGTGTACGTTTGGGCAGCACTTCAAGCAATTGTACCTCGGATGAGGCAAACGAATGGGCGACGGTGAAAGCTAATCCATTGACCCAACCATGTGAAGAATTTATACTTGTCGATCCACCGTCGGATTGTAGTGATGAAAGATTTTGTGGCGATGAAGAACTAATGCCCGCAATGCATAAGCTGCCGCCAGCGCAGTCGTGTAAGATGCAGTAGCGAAGGGGAAACAAAAAAAGGATTGTGTTTCACTGAATGTATTTATTTATTTTTCATAATTGGGTCAGCAGCATATCTTTGATATATGTTATGCAAACTCGTATTAAAGATACGCTTATAACGTAAATATTTGCTTTTATTAATTGACCCAAATTCGTATTCAACTTGGCCTAATTTCATATATAAGGATACGAGTTTATGTTCATCAAAAGATGACGTCGTTGAAAAGGACTAATACGATTTATTTCGCATGTAGCAAGTGTGTAGCTATGTATCTGTCCTGATTGGACAACACCTTAAACTGCAGCCTTTGTGTAGCGCCTCGCACACAACATGGAAATCCACTTAGGCAAACTCATTTATGAGTTCAACCTCTAATGGATACTTTCCGCTTAGCCTGCCAAACTATCTAAAATGTATCGAAATATGGTTTTGAGATGCGTGCATGTGAAGACAATAGTTCAGGTCGTGCTGTTGTCTGTAAACTTAATCGAATTTTGACTGTTGTGTGTAGAAACTGGCAACTGTTATCCGACTTTGTTAGGTAAAGACTGATGAAAGTTTATATTTAATAAAACTATTTGCGACGGAGATGTTAAATAGTAGGATACCACGCTTGTTGAATTTTAATCTTGACGGATTTCAGGCTAAAGAGTACATGGTGGTGGCTAATTTTGAGGCAGGACTTTGATAAATTGTAGAGTAATGAATTGCTGTATAAACGCCTCAGTTGTTCTTGTTAGAGTTATTTGATCGACAAGATCTTTTCAGTTATTTCGTAAAGGAGCGGAGTCAATAGAACATTCAGTGATGGTATGACAAGGAAACATACTAGAATCAACGCTTAATTCGTTCTATTCATCAGCGAATGCCCACAAGTTCTTCTATTCCAAATTATTGACTGCCATTCACTAAGGAATGGCTTACAATGATTCTTCTGCAAACGGTTTAAGCAGCTCACAACCGTCCGGTTGACCACGTATGTATTGGGTAACTTTGAGAAAACTGTGGGAAGGCGAAAAACACTCCCCTTAATTAGGGTTTGGTTCCCGTCACCGTAAAAAAATAACTCCAGTGAATACAAAAAGGAAGGACTATGATGATGATCCCAGCCAACAATATAAGAATCAAAATATAAGATTTCAAATTAACAATGGCATTCCTTAAGACTCTCCCATTACTCTCAAGCATAAAAATTGACTGTAGTCCATGCTAATCAATTAAGCCTTTAAGCATAATTAACATAATTATGTATATTCTAATTGATTATCTTTTAAATAGTCCAAATTTAAAGTTTAACGCATAATTTTTCTATACACTGTCTTTGAATTGCTACTGCAAACAAAGAAAAAAAGAAGATAGAAGAAACTTACCCAACTTGATGACTTTGTTTTTGCAAATACAAAACTGTAACGGAGTTTTTTTGCTTTTGGTTGACGGGCCGTTGAACAAACGCAAAGAAAACGATTAATGGAAAAGCAAGAACAAAAATTATAAATTTAAAAAAAAGTTTTGCTTAATAAAAATGAGAAGAAAAAACAAAAACAATTAAAATGCAGCAACAAATACGCACACAATTGATAAGCTTACATTTTTTGCACTTTTACATATTTTTAATGCGCTTAAAAGATTTGATTTAGCAAAAAAAAAAACAAAAGAAAGAAAAAAAAAACACAAATTAAGACGCAATAAAACTTAAAAGCTTTTCTTTACTTTTTCACTGGAATATTGGGATTCTTTATCACTTTTGTGGCTTTTTTTTTATTTGATTTTAATATAAAAACATTTTACCGCTTAATCACATACAAAAAAATTACTAATTAACCGTTCAACTTTTTTGATTGTTACCGTACGCGCTGCGATCAGAATAAGAACTGATCAAAGATTTGCAAATTTATGCAAGCAAAATATTTTCATCCACAGTTAAAATTCGGCGCATTGCAAAAACAAAATGCATGTTTAAAATTCTCACTCTCTCATTTGTGTGTGCGTGAATTGAGCGAGAGTGTGGTCTAATAATGCAGTTTTAATGCAAAGCGTAGATTGTAGAAAGTTCCGCTATTTTTTGTTGTACCATGAGACACAGCAAACAAAATAGTTAAACAGTTAATTTCGTTTGGAAACTGTTATGAAATACTTGTCCCGACTTATTAAACGAATAACAAACAAACAAAATTGCTTAATTTAGAAATTAAAGGCATTTAAAATGATATGACATTAGGTCGACTACTTTATGTACTACCCTCGTAAGTGTAGTGTAAGTGTTTGGGCTGCTTTTTTTAGTGGCCCAATATGGACCTACATATATGGAAAATATTATTAGAATTGAATCCAAATACATCAATATTGGGTTTTGTAGCTAAACTCACACGAACAACATAATTTTGTTCATAAAAAAACTCGGAAGTATTCCAAAGAGGACCAAATGTGGTATTTCCTATAGATATGTTCTATATGTTCAATGCATTCCATCGACTCCGGCGGCAAAAAATAGAACTCATAGATAAATCCGGCGGCAGTCTTGTTGAAATTTTTCAGCCATTCTATTTTACTGCACAAGAATTTACTAAATTATGATCCTTTATCACAGCTTCAGAAGTTTTTTATACAGAAATAATTTCTATATTTCTACGAGCTACAAATAATTCTTGCATTCCTACAAACGTGCAGCAATTTCATTTCAAATACATTAAGAAATATATGCTTCTTGTAACTTACATATGTATCTCCCAGCTCTACTTCAATATAATATGACTCCCAGTCTACATTTATTTAACTAATTTTAAAGTTTTTTTTTTTAATTTTACTTGTGATAGGCGTAAAGGAAAAACCCGCTCAGTACGCCTTAAGGCAGGACATTTATTATATAGAATCCCATAGCATTCTGCACAGCGGGTAATGAACCCATAACGCCTTAAATTATGTTTCATAGCAAACACGTGCGCTGCGAATGATATATTTGCGACATGATTTCAACCAAACCGAATCAAACCAAACCAAACCAAACTGCCGAGACTCCAAGTGGCAGCGGCAAATATTGAACCTCAGACACGCATAGATAAATTTTGCGTTAATTAAAGCCGGCAAAAGTCGAGCACCACAGTACAGCAGGGACAGCAAGGAAGTATACTACATATAGTTCAGGAATTTGTCCTTTGCACATTCGAAAATTTGTATTTAATTAAAAGCGAAACTCAGCCAAGCAGAAGCAGCAAACGAAAGTAAAATCAAGCAAAGAAATGAAAAGCAAATAAAAAATATTTATGTAAAAAAAAAAAGAAACAAAATATACATAAATATATATAAGCTATATATATATATATCTGGATAGTAGGTGCAGCAGCTGTTTAGTAGTTTGTATTTGTATAGGTTCCTCCTTATACTCACTCACTCACTCACTCACACTCCCCTCCACACTGAAAATGTTTGTGTGTTTGTAGTAATTTTCGCGATTTTCTTTATCAACCCTTGCATGTTTGATTTTCATTTACACGCAAAGCAAAGAAAATGCGAGGGTTGATAGGTAAATTTTATGAAAATGTGAGAGTTTATGTGTGAGTGAAGTTTTCACAAAACTATTCCTTAAGCACTAAGATAAGTTGGAAGATTTCGTTTCGGTGGTGACTTAAACGCCTAATACAGGCTGTGTGGCAGCTGCTTACACAAAGCAGTTCTTTATTTTTCTACCCAATTCCTGATTTCTGGGCAAGTGACACATTTACACCGACACACCCAGCGCCATCGACTTAATTTTCAATGGCTTGGGACCAGCAGAGTTGTCAATAAGGACTGAGTATCAGCTCTCCTCAGATCACCTACCCTTTCTGATTACCTTTCATTCCTCTCTAAAGATAAGGGCTCCCATGAGATACCTCATACCACCGTATTCTAATATGGCTACATTTCGTAGAGAACTGATGGAAACCCTGAAATTAATATTGAGATGCTTCAACCACAGTGCTAAAGTGCTGCTGAATCCGAAACTTCGTTGCAAGATTCAAAGCTGCGAAACAGACTGCTGAAGAAATAACAGCGCATATAAAGGGCCTGAAGATAAGGAAGGCCCCAGGCGAGAATGGGCTCGATAACATAACGATTATGGCTTTGCCTGTGTGGGCGGTGCTTTTCCTAGTCCTAAGCGATGCATAGTCTTGGATATATTACATCACAATTGAAGTAGGCAAGGATTTGCTTGATCCACAAGGTTCGAAAAAGCCCTTCTGCATTGGAATCATACAAACCAATCAGTCTCTTATCAACCGTAGCAAAGTTCTGCGAGAGGGCCTCCTAACGATAATACTTGCAATGGAGAAAATCAGGAGGAAGATTCCATTCTTTCAATCTGGATTCCGTAAGTCTCATGGAACGTCGGAACAGTTGCATAAGGTTGTAAACTTTATCCTTGACGGTGATATCCATCCAAAGATTAGGTGGGGAGACTTATCTCGATATATGGCTGACAGAAACTTCTTCGTTGCTCTGGAGTACAATCAACGGCGACAGCAATCACAAGGAAGCGTACTGGTGCCAACCCGATATGCCTAGGGGCACTCTTTCCCTACAGATAAACCACATATTTTCTGTAGGAAAAGAGTTTGAACAATGGACAAAACCGTGGAACATAGGCATTACCCTGATAACTATTAGCAAGTGCGTCATTTCACTGCGCAGAGATGACTGCCAGCCTGGTGCTACGGAATTCAAGCCTATGGCATTGTTGCTAAATCGCATCTTGCCAAGATCAGGGTTCTCCAATGTTTCTCTGGCGCAACCAGGTACACTCGTACGGCTAACCTTAAATGGGACTCAAAATGAAGCAGCGAAGAAGCAAATTGAAGAAAGATTTTCGCTGCACTTCGCTCGACCGAATTACCCAACTATCGGTTGGATATTATACCAAACTACATCACTGAAGATGTCAACCAAACTTCAAAAATATCAAGCAATGTTGTCCAAGGCTCTGTCATAGGATGTGCTTAAAGGAATAATCGGTTTAAAAATTATTTACTTCACAGATGACATAGCCACGAGTCAAGTCAAATGTATGCAACACGACTACATCAAGCATCATCGAATCAATCGTGCTGCAATGTGCAGAAGAACACATCACCAACCGCAAACAATAAGAAGTGCGAGTGGAGGGGCAGTGAAACTACCTGCCCTACCTTATGTATGCTAATCAGAAGATTTCAAGCTTTTCAAGATCATTACTATGTAAGGAACTGCTTTTGCAGAGTGTCACCAAGTTAATTGTGGTGTATCCATATTGGCCAATGTAATAAGAAATAGAAACTACGAAAAGGTCATGGGTCAACATACCGAAAGGGTGAAGTGCTATTAATAGGCATCTTCGCTACTGCAACAAAAAAAATATACGACAAAAGGCGGAAAGAAATCTTCACTACATAGCAAGACTGAAGAATATTTAAACTAGAGAAAATCATTAGAACACTTCCGAGAAACCACACTGGACACATATTTCTGCAAAAAACTTCTAAAACTTCCTTTGCTTAACATTACAACGAGTAGGAAGCGCCTGAATTAGGCGCGCGGCAGACACTATACAAAGGATATTATCTTATTGGAAAACATGCTGACTCACACAGACTTACTACCTACCTACAATCGCGTATATATGTAAAACAAAAAACTATAAATCGAAATGAACATCGAAGTTCATTTATATATGTCAAAGGCGAGGATGTGTCTGTCCTGCATTGCAGCTGTGTAGGTGCGATGGCATCGTTGACTTTGTTTCTTATCAGACGCCGCAAGCAATTTCACTGTTCATTCGTCTTCGTAGCCAATTGGAAACTACAAACACACACACACACACTCAGCCACACATAAATAGCAACGCGTATGTACAAAGAAATACGCGCCTAACACACGAAAGGATAAAAGAACTTTGTAGCATGTCGCTGCGCGCTTCTACATGTTTGGCTATGTAAATTCCTATACTAATGCTTTATATAAATATTTCTATGTGTGTGTGCGAGCGCTATCTTCATTGTATATGTGTTTTGGGGCACGTTTTGGCTTTAAAAAGCTGCAAAGAACATGAATTCTGCGACGTTAGAAGGAACGGCTTCATTCATATTCATTCATTATTCGAGAAAAATTCAACATTGCTTTTGGTTGTTGCCATTCTTTGTGCGAGTTTTTGTTGTTGTTGTTTTTGTTGTTTTTGAATCGCGACACGGCAGTAGTCATCGACCAACATGTCCTCGATGTCCTTTTTTTTTTATATTTTTTGTGATGTTCTGACCACACTCAGCACAGTCAAGCCGTTCAGTCTTCAAAGAAAGCTGCTCCTACGCGTTTCGCGTTTCGAGTTATTGAAATTGAATTAAATCGCAAAAGAAAAATTTAATCAAAATTAGTTTAGTGAAATTTTTATACCACAGCAAAGAAAATTATTAAACATTGAAAAAGTTTAACAAGCATAATTTTAAGTGATTTAACAAAAAAAAGTATTAAAATTAATTAATAAAAAAAATCGACGACTATATATTGTGCGCAGAAAATTTATTCAAAAATTATTTTTTATATAATCTAAAAGCAAATAAATTTTTGCTAAAATTAATTACTAATTAATAAACGTGTTCATACTTTTATAAAAACTACAAATAATTGTTTACATTTCTGTTTAAACTGTGCAAACGCAGATAAATTTGTTAAATATTTAATTATATACTTTGTATATGTATATCTGTACTAAGTATCTAAAAACTAAATATTAAACGCAGAGCAATCACAACAACAACAACAACTCGGCTGTCACATCACCACATCAACTGTCCGTGACCTGGGCGCCGCCATGTGACTTCGATCCGAAACAGGAACATCATCATCGGGCTAGGCTAATGCAGAGCAATGCTGATGTAAGGCGCGAATACTACAGAGGCAACAATCGAGGTCGCAGGTGAGTACAAATTTGCACAATTATTGATATGCAATGCAATGCGAAGCATACAAAATGTCAAAGTAAGACAAATTGCGTCGAGTTGAACTCGCAAGGTTATGGGTTAATGAAATGCTTTGATGCCAATGCACTTTAATTACAAGACAAATCGATTGACTTTGTTAGATAAATAGTTTAAAGGCTTTAAATTGAATTTAAGTTTCATAAACTGGTTAATTTTTGAAGTTAAATAAAATAAAAGAGAAAAATTTCATTAAAAATCAATCATTTTACTGCTCCCTAATTAAAAATATGAAAGAACTTTAATTAATCTTTAAATGCTTAACAACAGTAGCAAAATTTTAAATTTTAGGTATTATTTGGGGGTTCACTGAATTCAAGTTTATTGATGAAATTGTCCAAAACAAATGATAGCTTTCAAACTATTTGATTATAATTAAATTGTTTCATAAAGGAATAAGCACTAAATATTATCTAAACAATTTTTTCTTAAGGCAGGTTCACATTTATTTATTAAAAAATTTTCTGAGTTTGTTGGCTCTTATTGTTTGAAATTTTTAATTATTTAAAACTAAACTGAATGCAATGTAACATTGTGGCAGATAAATATGTCCATCCGAGCGGGCCTTTATTCCAAGATGTTGGCTTAGGCATTGCTAGATCTCTAACAAATTTATCATATTCCATTGAAAATAATTGTAAGCCACTTAAATTTAAAATTTAATTAATTTTGAATTAAATTTATCAATAAACCATAAATTTTCATTTTGAATTGTGATTCAATCAGGCTTACATTATTTGATACAAAATAATATTCTTCAATTTAGTCGGATACTGGATAGTAGTCCAGTATAAACTCAATAATGAAAAAAAAAACAAAACAAAAAAAATGATATTGTAAATTGTTATTTTTTTTTTTTTGCCTGACGTAAAAAATTCCGTCTACGCTTAAACTCAAAAATATTAAATTTATTCTGAAGAATCGGTGAAACTAAGCTTTCGATTTTAATTTCTTTAGACCGCTTCAATTGAAGTTTTTTGTTTTTTGTTCCAAAATACTCTCCCAAACTATATTGAACCTAGTCTCTGATAAAATAAAGCACACATTTTTGGAACTATTAAATATTTAATAAAAGCGTTTAATTGAAAGATTACAAATCAAAAAAAAAATTAAATAAAATTGGGGTGTATAAAAATAAACTTAACTATATGATTGAACGGATTATTTTCTCTTAAGACTTCAAGATACCATGTATGCCCATTGAATCCAAAATTTTCTCTAGCATAAATTTCTATCCGAATCTGTGCATATTATTTTATTGGGATAACTATAAGATATACTTGATTTGTCGATTCAAGCTAAGAAAGAAGAGTTAGTTTTTATGGAGTCTACCCTTAGAAGGAGTGAACACATTCAATAAATTGAACTTGAATTTAGAAATTTTAATTGCACTATTTGCAGACAAAAGGTATAGGTTTTTATGGTTCGTGTCTACATACATAAATAAAATATGTTATCGTTCACTCAACTTCATGCTACAATGGAGTACCGTATCGCCAGCTTCGAATCTTTTCAATAAATCGACTAAGTGTTTCAGAGCTCTACTGTGACAACCTTCATTTCACTGAGTTTTATCGATAACAGACAACACCAGCACTAAAGCATATAATATATACATAGGTCCAACTGAGAACGAAGACCAGTCAGTCTCGGCTATTATTCGCTAGACATACGGATAGCTAGGAATACAAGCAGATGCATATGATATGCTTATCAAAAATATATACATACTTTATGGGGTCCGATCTTGTCTGATATACATATAAGCACACTATTGAAGTGAAACTGTTGAGCAAAATGGAATCAACTTTAAAAATAGTCACCAGAGATATTAATATTATTCAATTATTTCATTATTTTGTGATACAAATGTTATATGTGGCATATGATAACTAAAATTAGATACAAATTTTCTTCGTATTCTACCGTGTTAACATGGCATTCATCGTTGCTCCATTGTTTGTTGTTGATTTTGTCGGCTATTTTGACATCCTCATATACAATTTTCCTTTGATCAGAAGAATATACTAGTAAAATAGTGTAGAATATATCTTCTTGACTACAGCTGACAAATGCGTTTGCATTTGGTTTGATTTCTTAAGGAATATTTTTCAGTAGCACAAAAGAAAGGAAACAACAGAACAGCAATTTATCTATTTACTATATGTATATCTTTCGATCTCAACTCTCTCACGATCTAATGTTCTCATCAGTTAAAAGAGGAAAGATATACAAGAACTGTATTTATTTCACCATGCTTATTTCACCATTGTAATTTCACCATGCCCAAAACCAAACAACAGTAACAACAGCAATAATATCTCTCTCTCTCTCTCTATTATTCATGCAATTACACTCATTCTCTATAATGCAGACTCACAAACCTATGCTTTTCCCCTCTTGAATTCCGTTTCACTTTGCGGTCTCCCCGCTCTTTTAAATATGTAAGGCTTGCTATGCGAGCATTTCCCCTTATCTTCCATTCTGTACTTTCAAGAAATTAATAATAATGTCGTACGAATCTGTTGCCATTACCGGACAGAAAAAAATAATGAATAAACCTTCTTGCTTGGTTTCGTACAACTAGAAATCCAAATATTTGAATTTTCGATGCTACATTAAATAAAAAGCTATGAAGTTTGCTAAGCGTTTTGGTGAAGAATATTTAAATGCTAGCTTAAGAAAATATTAACTATCTTTCAATGGTACTTTCCAAGTGTAGAAGGTTTTTCAACAGATGATAATAGAGCAGCTTCAAGTCCGAACGAAAAGAAAAATTATAATGAGGATTCACTGAAGGATACTATTCAACAGGCGTTCAATAACAATGCATCGTATTGCTTCAGAACATTAAGCACGGCTTTAAATAAGTTACAAGCTCTTTCTTTTGAATATTCCACAAGGAAAGAAGTTTTTCTGTCACTAATTTCTGATTATTTTAAATTTTTTCAATTATGAACTTGCATTTTTGTTTCAATAAATTTAACAAATTTATTTCATACTAACTACAGATCTGCATCGAATGAGGATAAATCTTTTGAATCAACCAGTCCAACACAGGATACACACGGTAAAATTTAAATCAGAGCAACTCTTCAATATATCAAGCAGAGAAAAAAAATATATTAACAAAAAAATACGAATTTTCTATTATAAAACCCCAAATGCACAGTTTTGCGAAATCAGGGCAGCGTCGAGCATTCGGTTGACTACTACACTTCACAGGACAACGAACAAGCAGCAGCAGCAGCAGCAGACAACAATGAAGAGGACGATGAGGAGGACTATTCGCTGTCGGTGTCGGCTATAATGCAAAGACGTGCCAGCGTGCGTGGCTATCGAGGCAAACGTGGCAGTCGCAATTCCCGGCGCGCTTCCAGTCCAATGGATCACGTCTTGGACAGCGTCGAGCGGAGACGCTCAAGCGTCTATACAACAAGTTCAGGCAAGTGCGAGCAGCGACTATTGATGCACACTTATGGCACGCAACATTAGCGCTGATTCAGACAAATCTGTTGCCAGCAAAAGCCTAAGAAAAGAAAAACTGTTAAAAGATTTCGTTTAACTTTGGCTGACATGCCATTTCCTGCTTAGATAAGTTTTGCACTGCACACGTTTGCGCCTAATCAAAGCCGCTCAAATAGATTTCCTTTTTCTTTAACATTTTCTTTCGAATGTTACGTGACCGTTTGAATTTGGTTTTCTTTTATATTTTCGCCCACTTTTAGATGAAGGCACAAATCAGGAATCTACACAGGAACAAATCTTTGAAAACATCCGCTTGCACAAGGAGGTCATACAGTCTGTCAAATTACAACCATGGCCCATACGCAAGAAACTCAAACTGGTGCGACAGGTGAGTGACTTGCAATTTGACCAACATTAATGGAGCACGTTACAACGTTTTGTATTTGTTTCCTTTTTTTTTTTTTTTTGTATGCTGACAGGCAAAAACTTATGTGGCACGTCATGAGGGCGCCCTGCAGGAACGCTTCGCTATGTCGCGCAGCACGCGGGATCTGTGGGCGAGGTTTAAAATTCTTATGGCAGCGGTAAGTGATTTTCAAGCAGCAAATAAACTAAGAACACGAAGGGATGTGTTATATTGAATATAGCAGCTTAAAGCATCCTGCGAGCGGAGTAAGCTGTTTCCTGTTCTTGAGTGTTGAAATGTTTATTTTTCAACTTGAGCTATTTTAAGTTTTATTCATTTAGTGTTGACTTTGCTGGCAGTTTTAAGTGCTTCAATATTTAATTTCGTTTACTGGCATACATTTCTTTAGAAGTGTTTTTTTTTAATTAAAAAAAAACATAAGAGAGAAGTCATTGACTGGTAGCTGTCTATTTGAAGGATTGGCAGAGAATACAGAACAAAATTCAGTCTTCATGACTTTAGTAAGCTTTGCTACGAATGAAGCCAATATATACTAATCAGAGGAGTATAGCTATCTAAGAGATATAATTTTTATTGTTATCCGAATTAGCTTTGCAATGCCTAATAGTGACATACTAGATGCTGGGCGCACAATGGTCTGCTCTCAAAAATAACTGGCAGCCTCCCTACTCCATTTTTCTTAATGTTACGTTCCTATCTGGAGGGGTGCCAGTTTTTAATATAAATACTCAGAAGTGCCACCCAAACAATGATTCTTCATCAATTTGAATAAAACTCCGACGTTTCAGATTAATCAAATGCCTGTTTAACGTCCAAGAACGCAGCTGAGCAGTACCTTTTGCACTCAAAGTCTTGTTATATACGTTCGACCAACCGGTGACATTGTTCAGAGGTGCCGTGCCTGGCAATCTGAGACCAGCTACTTCGTTTCCAATATAGGAAAAAGTCATCTCAAATATAGTCTTTCCAATATCTTAGAGAATACTAGCAATAGACTGATCGGGCGGTATGAGGTTGCACAGACTTGCCAAACTACGTGGGGACTGACCGAGTTCCAGGTAGCTATTGACTAATATCGTGAGTAATATCAAGCAATTGACTGCAAGCAAATTCAATGCGGATCAGTGCGGGCGTAGCTAGCTGACTTTAATATTTTACGATCTTTAATTTCGCCTTTTAAATTTTTTTACCATTGAACAATTGGTATTGATTGGTCGGTCCATTGGACAAGAGCAGCTAAGATGTTGAACTGTTTCCGCATGAATTTCGTAGATGATCAGCGAACGTATTGGCTTTCTATTCTTCCGACCGACACCGCAGTCCACTGACATGGGATGGGTGCCAGCCTCTTAGTTGGTTGTTGCTTTCCATGAATTATGATTCCTAGCATTGACTTCAAACCGGCCGTTGTAGTCTTCCAGCGATTGGTTGCGCAGTGTATATTTCAGCTGCTTAGCATCTCTGATGAGAGCTGCTTTGTTCAGAGGATAGCGCATACGATGAGTAGACTTTCCTGAGTCCAATTTTTCAATTATCAGAGTCGATACTGCTGGCGAGCCCATATGTCGATCCCTACTAGCTTGCAATGTAATGTAGTTGGGTCGAAACCTTGGGTGTTGGCTAGTCAAACACATCTGTCAACTGACTGGTGCCCGTGGACCAGAATGAGTGCTCTTCTGATGAATGACTGTGCAGGTTGTTGAACTTAAGACAACGAAGCAGAGATCAACCTTTGGAGTTGGTGAGCCTTGAATCATGGATCCTTAGCGTTCAAGTCACCACCAATAAGGAATCTAGTTCCATGTTCATTAAAAAGCAGTTGAAACAAAAGGTTGACTGATTTAGGTAGCCTAAAGAAATACGGTAGATAAATTAATTTTTGTAAGTCACCGTCCGAACTTAGAGGACAGAATCAAAATAACACATTTTTTTTTTTGGGAAGATAAGCCAGAATCTAATAATTCTCCTGCAGAATGGTTCAACACTGCATCGATAGATTCCAACGATTGCCAGTTGGCAGCAAGATTTCGTTTCGAGGAATGCTGAGTTTTTATAAGGTGTTCTGAGTTTATATATTTCCAGTCTCGTAACCAACCAGGATATCTGGTAGAAAAATATTAGGTACGAAAGGTATATAAGGTACTAAAAATTATCAAGCTCCTTCATTGATCCAAACCTACTGATTTGAATATACGTTAGTGAGACTAAAAAAATATTGGGTAATATATACCGATTATGCAGGAATATTTATAGCTCAGGACACTATGTTCGTTCGTTGCGGAATTATTGCCTTATTTAAATTTAAAATTGATGTCCAAACATATAAACTGCAACACGTTACGCACAAATTTAAATAAGCACAATCTGGTGCAAAGATATATCTGCAACTTAACATTAACTCAACCAAAAGCGGCAATAATTAAGCCAACAATCAATAAATTGCCTCAAGTAATTTGTATAAATTTATGCAGCGACATGAAGCAGCGCGCAAAGACACTCATACAGACAGGAAACGCTTATAAAAGCAACAAAAATTCAATTCAATTTCGAATTCAAATTAACTTGCTGTCTTCAATTTTCATTTATTACACATACGCCACGTTGTCAATACACTCTACACCACTCCACTCTCCGCGCAACAGCGCTGGCGGCACTGGAAACGCGAAACCACAAGCTTCCTGACAGTGCTCATACCATGGGAGCTACGCATCAAGGAAATCGAATCGCATTTCGGCTCCGGCGTTGCATCCTATTTTACATTTTTACGCTGGCTGATGTGGGTGAACATAATGATTGCCATACCATTGGTGGCATTTGTCATCGGGCCGGAGGTGCGGAGAAGCAGCAATTTTTTTTAACAGATTTATAAAATATTTCAATATTTACTTTTCATAAACAGTATTTTGCAACGAAACACGATGAAACAGATCCGCGCAAAAAAATGTCAGAAGAAGAGTTTCACAAAGCTGGCAACCTTTTTACATACTGGGAGTTTGAGGGTTATATTAAGTATTCGCCGATGTTTTATGGGTGAGTTATTTTCTTGGAAGTTCATTTATAATATTTATTAATTTTTCAAATAATTTTTTAGCTACTACTCAAATACCTCCGGCATCAGCGCTTCGGGTTATAAACTGCCAATGGCGTATTTTTTGACTGCAGTGGTCGTCTATATTTACAGCTTTGTGGCAACGCTGCGCAAGTAAGTATTAACTAATCAAACAAGTCTATTAAAAGTTTAGCTGAAACACTCTAAATTAATTAATATGTTAAGACTCTGTGCTTGGTGCAAGCCTTGTGCAGAAGAAGTCTAACAAAGTTTCATTTGATTAAATTAGAAATCTCTAAAAAGCTTACAAAGCATAAAAGGCCAAAAGTTTTTTCTTTCTTTTGAATTATGTGCGTTCGAGCGGACTCATGCTTTTTAGCATATATTCCGGAAAAAGGAAAAAAAAATACACGCCTTAATTTCGCTTATCGTAAACTGAAGTCGCCTATTATGATTTATTTGCGTGAAAGCAAGTTGAATACAGCTTTTCACGTTTGTGTTTTTATGAGCCTACAAAGTATTTAAGAAGTTGGATTTAGTGATGTGCAATTAACGATAAATTTTCGTTATTAAATCTTTAATTCAAAAGGAGTTTGGAGGAGTTTGATTTATTATAATATGAAACATGCTTCGAACCCTTCTATTCTAGACATTTTTTTTAAATTTATTTTCTGTATTTTTTGAACCAACTTTCTTTAATAATCATTTCTTGTATATACTTCTATCGAACTGTTATCGCTCATCACACATCACTAACACCCAAAAACACAGCCACACCACAACAAAAGTTCATTCGTGTCTCGCTTTTCGATTCATTCCGGCATCAAATAGCTTGCTACTCTGCTGCAAATAGGTTTGTCGGAATTATGTTGATTTCGTACAATCGGACAAGGACATTTTTGGAAATGTGTCGACACTTTGGCACATAAATCCTTGTAATCGCTTTTTTTGTGAGGTGTCGAATTCGGACTTCACTCCTCTGCCGCCTTCAACTTGACACGCGAATTGGTGGATTCATGACGCAGCATAGCTACGTGCCTTGCATCTGGCATATATTTGAAACTGGTCGCTTGACGATTGACAGAGGCTAAATTTTATTTATTTGGGATTATTGTTGCAAAGTGTCGGACAAAATGTCTGTCTCAAGCATGTTGTTGCTCTTATTTTTGTCCTGGCTACACTTGTCGTACAAGTAGGCAACATTAATCGTCCTGATTGCGAGTACTTGTACAAATTTTCTCAATTGCTTGGAGTGGCGTAATTAATTTTATTGTGGCTTGGCTATTTAGTTTTTTTCTTATGACTGTGATTTGTATAAATTTTAAATTTTTTTTCTTTCTTGTTTTCAGAATGGCTGAAAATTCACGTAATTCGAAATTATCCTCGAAGGATGATGAATGCGTTTTCTCGTGGAAATTGTTTACAGGCTGGGATTTTATGATTGGTAAGTAATTGAGTGGAGAGGTCAGCAAGTGTTTCAGATAATAAAGAATGCTAATTTACATTGAAATATATTTTCTTTATTAAAGGAGATCTGATTAGTATTAGACTTTCACCCACTTATAAAGCCTATTAAGCATTAGTATATATAATACGAACGACTATTTGTTTCAACCTATTAAATAGTTTCTATAAGCATGGCAGACTTCATAAAGTCAGCATCAAAGCTCAGCAGGTTTCGATTTCTGGAGTCGACATGTCATGTCTTTGAACGTGCTTTTAAATGTGCCTAGCTAACTTGATGGGATGATATCTCAGACGCTCCCTATAATCTAAGACACTGAAGATTAATTACATTCTTAATTTTTAGAAAGTTTTTGGTTCTTTTCTATATTCGAAATTCGCATGTTCCATGGAGAATTTGAAATTCTGCGGAGGAATTTTGCCTGGAGTACTCTTATTTTGTTTAAATGAATGTCAAATACTCCTTAATTATGTCCTAATAAACCTTATATTTTAATAATATTTGGTTCTTGCCATGGAGGAACCAGTCTAATTTTGGCTCTTAGGTATCTTAGCAAGATGATTGCTGAATATTAGTCATCTGTCTTGGTAGACGCTTAGGTATTTGTGTTCAGGGTAATAGCTCAGCAGTTGGTCCTGAAGGAAGATGCTCGGACATTCATCCAATTGCAGGGTTACATTAGCACATTTGCTCATAAATATTTCATAAATATATTTTATTTCTTTTCCACTGTCCAAAATCATGGAAATACAATTGCAATGCATCAATGAACGACTGTGTCTCCGGAAATGTGGCTAAGATTAGCTCTTGTCGGTCATCCATTGGTATTGAAGAGCCAGTAGGCATGTCAAGAGTGCAGAATGAGTTTAGCGTGCAAGCCAGAACAATTCCTTGAGCTAGCCTCGCTCGTATGACTTTAACACTCGACTCTACTTCATTCAAGAGAAAAGAAAAGCTTCTGTTCCATAGATAACTTCACAGAAATGAGTACAATTGGGGCGGCAATAGACTTTTAAGTATATACACAAGTTCGTAGTGATGGAGTCAGACAAAGGTCTGCTACCTCCACATACTACTCTGCGGAGGTCACCATCAGAGATCCACCTATGATGATCCGAGACTTTTTTTATGTCTTCACTGTTGTTAAATGTTTTGCGGTGGCTGTTTCCAGCTTACCAAGCCCAAATTAATGGGAGAGAGTTGTCGCCTTCAAACAATTTATTCGCCCTCTAATAGCTGTTCGGAGAATATCGTAAGATTAGATGTCCCAATGAACGTTTGCCGTTTGCAAAATAATCATTTTTAGACATTCGCAAATGAATGACACATTAAAGCTTTCCCCACTAATGTGGACTTATGCAAATCAGCCCATCCTAGAATCTAGCTGAGTGAATGCAATTAGCAGCGACAAGTCCTTTCAATATGTTTCTATAATCTACGAATAAACATTAAATTTTATTTAGGTCATGCTGAGACAGCACACAATCGCATAGCATCTGTAGTTGTAGGCTTTAAGGAGGCGTTACTCGAGGAGGCCGAAAAGAAAAAGGATAATCGAAAGTAAGTTGCAGCAGTGTATATAATCTATAAGGTTAAAGTCTAAACACATTTTAATTGAAGTTGGCGCATTATACTACAACGCATACTCGTTAACATACTAGTCATGGCATTGCTGGTAACTTCAGGCTATACAGTGGTCTGGTTGGTGAGCAAGTAAGTACAACCATTTGCTCGAGGCAACTAAAATCCATTATTGAACTACTCAAACAGATCTGAAGATTGGGCAAATCACAAAAACTGGTTCAGTCGCAATGCAGTGAATGTAACCATGACATTGCTCTCATTTTTTCTGCCAATGATATTCGAAGCGTTGGGACTATTCGAGAACTGGCATCCAAGGCAACAGCTGCGGCTGCAGTTAGCGCGGTAAGTAAACCAACAAGCGAAACATTTTAATTAAATCAATTTAAATTACAAATCTTTTTCTGCAGCATTATGATACTAAACATGCTGAATCTTTACTCGCTCATGTTCTCCTTCATCTATAAGATTAATAGTAAAGAAAAACCGCTGCAAGAGTTAAAAGTTGAAAATGTTAGCCTGACACACGAACTACACTCGCTAATGGATGACATCGCAGCGCTGCGTGCCTTAACAACTACAACACCAACAACATCGACAACCCTCAGCTATGGCGATGCAACAAGCAGCACCACAGATGCAGATTTTACAACTGATGCATTCGGTAGTACAGCGGATGCGCTATTCTCTACAACTGCTGCAGCGCTTTACAGCACAATGAATCGACTGAAATGCTATAATATAACCTTAAAATGCTCAAAACCCACACGCATCGTAGTGACACCGCGTAATGTCACAACAGCGCTGCTGTTACTCAATCTAACGACATCCGCAATGTTGCCAATGACAACCAAACTAATGGAGATGCCGACAACAACGACGACGACGACGACGACGCCGACGACATTAGCACCGAGCACAACTACTATTTGGACAACAAAGCCAACCGTGACAGAAAGCACTTCCACTTCAAAAACTACACCGGCAAGCACTACGACGTTGAAAACAACAACAACAATGGAGTATACCACCTTTGATGACTATGATGATGCCTCGAGTGATAGTACGGCGGATGCATCAGCTGCCACCTCATCGGTTAGTTATACACCAAGTTCCACGACTACAACTGCAGCACCGGGCAATGATAGTTACTTCTCTTATTGGGATTATTTTGTGGGTTTACCGCTTGAGGAGGCAGCAGCAGGAGCAGCAGATGACGATGATGCACTAGTGACAGCTGCAGCAGATGATGAAGATTATATTGATCCGGGTAATTTGGCGCATATACGCAAAGAGCGCGCTGCTTTGGATGATAGTAGCGAAGAATATAATAAAGGAGCTGCAATTGCTGGTGGTGGTCTGCAGCTGTTGACATTGCGTCCTAGCAAATATAGTAAACGACAACATAATAGCACAACAACAACAACGACGACTACTACAACAACAACCACCACAACTACAACACCTCCACCCACAGTCAAACCAATAAGCAACATAAATCGTCAACGTGTGATTGACTATTTCTACTCAACAAAACCAGCAACAACAACAACAAATGCAATAGAAACAACTGAAACAACTGAGCTACCCGCAACAACAACAACCGAAAGCAGTACAACACCGGAAGTAGGCGACAGTAGCACCTTCTCCTTCTCCAGCACGTATACACCGGATGCCACCGACTCGGATGAGGGTGATTACAAAGCCACGACATATTTTATTGGCTTCGATGACATCGCCGAAATTGGACGCACTATTTATTATGATGCTGATGAATTGAAGGACAACAATTTTGATTATTGCATCATTACCGCCTGTCAAGATCAGCCGGGTGACTTCTTTAGTGGTTTTGGTGCCACAGATGCCGGCACAACGGTTAGCACGGCTTTGGCTACGACAACACCGACGCCTTTACAGTGGAAGAGCGAACAATTGAAAGTAGTTGAACAAAGATTGAAGGTTATACAAACGAATCTGACTACCATGTGCTGGGAGACATCACTGGGACAGGAGCTGTCGAAAGTTATTGTCTTTGATGGGGTGAGTAGTTAGAGGGTAGTGTATTTCTGAGGTATTTAAATTTATTTAAACTGTAAAAAGTTTTGGTAGCTAAAAAATCTATTATCGACTTTTATACTCTACACTGTACACTACTTCATATGATGGCTGTGCAGAGCATAAAAAATAATTTATATAAATAAAAAAAATAATCGAAAGGTTTAATACTAAAAGATATGTTTTGGTGTCCATCATGAATACCAGTTGTTTCCTGAATATTCAATTCATTCAAATCATTCAAACCATTCAAGCCATTCAAGCCATTCAAGCCATTCAAACCATTCAAACCATTCAAACCATTCAAACCATTCAATTCATTCAATTCATTCAATGCATTGAATGCATTCAATGTATTCAATTCATTCAATTAATTTATCATAAAATAATGAGCTAATTTCCCTTCATTATCGTTTTTTTTTTTTAATGAATGACTGAAATAGTATAAAGTATTTCGAATAAATAAGGAAACATATTAATTCAATTCATTACGAACTGCACGAACTTTCGAATCATTCATGTATTTGTTCGAATGTTTCGAATAATTTCTTACAAGTGAATGTTGTAACCACTATTCAACAAAGTAAACAAGCGCGAAGTGTCTCCTTTTTGTTCCCGGGCACGTTGGAAAGTCGCGGGAGCGGTGTAAAGATCAAATGGCATCACCTTCCATTGCTACAAGCTTCTTCTTGAGTCGGTGATAGCTGTTTATGGTTTACTGAACTCTTCCATTGGCATGTGTCAGACCCCACCCAGTCGAAAAATCCAGCATGCATCACCACATTTTGCCTCCCAGCTAATTTAAGCGAAATCCATTCGTCGTATTGGATTTGCATCTTTCAGGGATTTTTTTTTAATTGAGCTGCCTAAAGTCTATATAGAGACAATAAAATGTACAGCCTTATAACTTGAATATCTTATTTCTCTTTGTCCTTCTTCAGTTCAGTAGTATTTACAGAATGTGCCAACCCCGCTCTAAGGAGTAATACCCATAAAAAATCCCGTATGGATGGAGATAAAAATATATTCCTCGAACACATTCGTCTGCAGCGTTTTTTCCTGTACTTAAAACATATTTTCAATGGAACTTGTAATAGTTGATGTTTTCTTAACTTAAAACAAACAAAATCTTCAGTCACCATCCACCTTCCTTCCACCGAATAATAAAAGTTTATAAAAATTTTGTTGAACTTATTTTCCGAAGTGCACAAAAATTGTTCTTCAAGAGAATTTATCACCATCAACACCAATCAATTTCCGTTTCCCTAATGCGTTCATTGTCGGCTGGTAGCATACGCTACACTACGGCTGCTTGCTCTTCTTATTAACGAGGCTTGCTCCCAAATCAAAATCTATTTAGCTTAAAAATATGATTGAACTTGAAAATGAAAAGCGGCAGACAGCCAAATAGGTAGCAACAACAACAACAAGAACAACAACCACAGAGCTGACAAGAAAATATGCTAAACATGAAGAGCAAAAATGAAAAAAAAAAAAAAACATCATCGATATGGGTGAAAATTCAGTTTAGCTAAATTATCCGGAAAATTTAACAACAAAAAAAAACAACAAATTTGTTTTCCGTTTTAGAAAATTTGTTAGATAAGCAGACGCAGGCAAGCAGCGTGCAATATTTTGATACGCAAAATCAATTTTTACCATGTAGTTGAGGCCCACAAAGCTTAGAGATTCCCAAAGCGAAGCCATGCCATGCCGCAGGCAATACTTTGTAAAAGATTTAAAGCATGCCCGAACGCCGCCGCACTGCATGATAGGTAAAAGAGAAAAAAGAAAAAAATAAAACAACTCGACTCGACTAAAAAACCCAAAAGTATTTTATCATAATAATCTCTCGGGTGTTGGATACAACAACAACAACCAAGTATATCGATAGAAAACAAAATGGCGAAACTGAAACGGAAAAGCGAAAATCTATGGCAATAATCGGCAGAACGCAACTGCTGCTGCTGCTGCTCCTGCTGGCTGGCTGGCAACTTTGTTTGCTTTTGTACAAATGATACTTGCAAGGGACACCTAACAAAATGCCAGGATGCTGAGCTGTTGACGCAGTGGGAAGCCAATGAAAGTAAAAAACGCTTTGAATGCGATAAATTTTATTTTGCACTACTCACTTTTTGGCATTTACATATTACAATAAATTGAACTCAATGCTACAGAAATCCGCTTAAACAACTTTGCCTTTCTTTATCACCGATAATATTCGATTGGTGGCACGCAGCGAGGATGGAAGGAGTCCCTAGCTGGTAGGCAATTTCATGCTGCGATATCAATACAACTTGTTGAAAAAGTCATTGAACCTTTGACCCACGCGGTTAAAATTAGCATTGGGCGCCCGCCTTGCGATAAACTGTGGCGTTAAGAAAATGAAAAAATAAGATTACTCAGTTGGGCATAATAAAAAGTTAGAGTACTTGATGTAATCGTGGGTACATGGCAGAGTTATACCCTGCAAAATTTCTCATGTAGATATAGTATATTCGGAAACAGACTCTGTGCAGCATAAACTCTTTTAGTCTGTATTACTCTTCACGAATCAACACAATTATTGTAAAATAACCAATAACCTTCTGGGCCAGCTAGTAATGACATTCTTCTTACTAGTGAGGACAGGAAGCTTCTCTTCAAATATGAAGGTAAACTGTCTTACATAGACACAGAAGTGAATTCTTTGAGCAAGGATTGACAAATACGAACGGCATCATAGGTGCGAACTACTCGCTATGAAGGTGCACTTAACAACCGTTGATACAATGCCCTACGCGGTTATTTGATGAAGAATTTGAGAAAAGTGAAGAAGTACAGACAATAAAAGAGCATATATTGACCAAACATGACGTTGTGGCGCAGGTGAAAGAGACTCTAAAGCTTCCATCAGGCGTATGCAGTCTCAAGATATAGCAAATTGTATTAAAGACCAAAGATTAAAGCCTCTGGCATAAACAGGCAGTGTTAACTGATCCTCTTTGTGGCATTGCTTTTCAACACAATAATGAGGGTCCAATGCTTTCCGCCTCAGGGGAAGAAAGCATCGTTTTATATTATTCATAAGCCAGGTAAGCCGAATATTGACCCAGAGCCATACTAGCCAATTAGTATTCTGCCTTCATTATCGAAGGTACAGGAGAGACTGCTTGTTGACCGACTCAATAAGGTTTTGAATCACAAGATTATTCTGCCAGATCATGTTTAAGGCAAGCCATGGCAGGTTGACCGATTTTGATGACCTTAATTAGACATGCAGCAGGCATTCCATAAAGTCTGACACGACGTCCTATTATACAAGATTAAAAATGAACTGCCAGCGCCTTACTTCTTAATGGAAACAAAGTAATGCATTCATTTTTTACGCATAGATGCATGGGCACTCCAGTAACCCTCATAAAAGGGGAATATCTGGAACAGCTTTTACTGGCAAAATACATAGGCATCACCCTTCCGACCTATTTGGATGGTGAAGAATAGTTGTATTAGACAGATTACTGATTGAACCTAGTCCTCATGCGAGTTCTCATAGGTGTTCCTTGTCTTGATATTGAAGTTCTATGGCATGTGGTCTGCTTCAAAGTTAAGAGGTTGTTTCCTTTGCTGCAGGGTGAGTAGTTGTCTGATGTAGATGTTAAGAGTTTACGTCTGGCTAAGTGGGAAAGGCTTTTCGGCAAGATAGGTGGGAAAATATGCCTGCTGTACTAGAATATAAGAGACTTGATCGCGCGGTGATGGGTACAATGTAAGTAGGATAATCTTCACGGCAGATGGGACGGGAAAACTGGCGTTTAGGGTTGTATTTGGGCTTAAAACTTGAACCAAACGTCAAGTTCATTTCTTGACTGTTTATCAAAAAGCGCGCGAATAGTCATCATCATTCTGAACTTCATCACGCGTTGGATCGACAATAATTGGGTACAGACATTGGGTACAGACATCGTTCACCCAGTCAGCGTGTGACTTGATTGCGTCCATCTATTGCGCTAGGCTTTTTGTATTACGCTTGGAAATTCCGGTTGATGAACAGCAGTGCCACCCAGCTCCCAGCGTGACTTCGGTAACTGTAGAAGCAATACCAATTCTATGCTCGTTTCCACGGTCTTAAGCCAGTAGTAGTCATTTAAGCAGGCTTACGAGGATCTCTTCCCTGTTAGGTCATTCAGCCGTTCTTCGAATGGTGCCGACATTTACGAAGGAAATATTTGCAAACGACTCTAATTCTCCCGAGCGTCACTCATGGAATATATGCTTTAGCCTAGAAATATTAGCCACCGAGACTAATTCTGTCATTCATACACTCCACTGTTCACCTCACAATATCCAATTATTATTATAAATCTCGACTTTCATCATCTGATACTGAATCGGAGAACTCTTAAAGCATAACTTAAATAGTTTATAGGCTCTATTATGCCTTCTCTACGCTGTAACATATATTGCTGTAAACTGAACATAGCCTGTAAACTTATTGTAGTATAGGGTATAATAAACCCCGCTACAATATGCATGAACATATCCAGACAAATCTTCTTGAGTTAATTCAGCGTAGCAGTCAAAGTTTTTTTTTCTACTTTTTAGTCAAGACGAGCGGAGCGTTGAGTGCTGTCAATATTACTCGGCGATTGACGCAAAAGTTTTATGTTTAAGGATTTGTTTTCACCAAAAGTACTTGACCGATTTGTTGTAATTGTTGTATTTGTTGTTGTTGTATTTATTTGTTTATTTGAGTAGCCTGAAAACGGTTATTGTTATTACTTCTGTAACGGATTTATTTGCGAAAGCGTTTCGGTTTTTGGCTTTTGCTGTGGGTTTAGGTTCGAACCAAAAAGTAATTGAATTTGTTTAACCAAATAGAATTTATTTGTAAGTTGTGCAAGCGTAAGCGGGATAGATATAAGCTTTTAGAGTAATCAGTTTAATAAATCTTAAATAAAAAATAGATGGGAATTTATTTGTTACAGAATAATTAGTAGTTGACTGCCACTCAGTCGTTTGAAAGAATTAGAATTTGTAAAAACTTTAGGAAGAAGAAGTTAATGAAACACTCCACCTTACAGCATAAAAGATGAACACCACAATAAGAATGTCTTTGAATGGCAATACTTTTAAGGAAAAGTTATCCAGCCCAACTTAAAACATAAAACATGAAATATGAACTCAAAAACTAGTGCTCAGCTATACCTAACAATCTGTATTGCTTCATATGAAATGTATACCGTGCCAAGGCGCTATCCCAACTAAACCCTCGTTTGGGAATTCTTTAACGCTCAATTTAGTTAAGCAATACTTTATTATATATTTACACAGGAACACGTTGCACGCTGCATGCCAAGTTAGTTAGACGAAGAAAAAAAAAACTATTTGAAAACCATTACCGAGACCGATACAAAGCAATACCCCTTCTTGCCACAAAGAGGCAAACCTACTCTAAGAAAAATCAAGCAACCTCAAGATAGACAAGAAAACGAAATCGGCAAACGGAAATTGAGTTTTAACGAATGTGGTACGTGTTCGTGCGTAAATTTTGAACTAAAAGCAGAAAGAAATGAAAATATAATACTTGAGCATCCTTGAAGGCAAAGATGTTGCTAGACAACGATAGACTCGACACAACTTGACTCGACTCGAATGTGTAGCATGTATCGTATGTACATAGTTACATAAATAAGTATTTGTCGTAGTTTTGTGTATAAGACTACAAAGTATGTGCAGACACACCCACTCACGAAGGACCTTCATTGCAAGGCACACACAAGTGTGCTTTAAACAAATCAAGAACAACAACAAAGTCTGTGCTTGAAAAGCCTGCTTGCTACATTACTTGCCTTGTTTATGCCTTACGTGCGGCAATTTTTAAATATGTTGTTAAGAAACAAAAACAAATACATATGCTGCAGTTGAGTGTGCCTGACTTGAAGATACGCTTTCGACATTTTAAATAAAAAAAAAAAAAGATTTTGCATGAAAAATACACAAAAACTGCAAATCTTTGCTGCACTTAATTTTAAAATATTTTCAGCTACTACAAACTATATAAGTTTCGATATATACTCTACTATATATATATATATATATATACTCCACAGATCATGTCAATTGTGGCACCACTTTGCATAGACTTCTTACGTGCACTGTTTGTGCGCTATGTAAATCAAAACTGGTGCTGGGACATGGAGAAGACATTTCCACAGGTAAGCAGTATAAATGCGCTACTGCTGCATCATCATGCCATGAATTATGACTCTTTGTACTAAGCTTCCTCGTTGTTGTCTTCAACTTGCAGTACGGTGACTTCAAGATAGCCGAGAACATTTTGACTTTGATTAATAACCAGGGACAGGTGTGGATGGGCATTTTCTTTTCACCTGGTCTGGTGCTTATCAATCTGGTAAAATTGATGATTATGATGTATTTTCGTTCGTGGATTGTCTTGACATGTAATGTACCGCATGAGGTGGTGTTTAAGTGAGTATGAAGCGAATGGCAAAGGAGTGAGATTTAAACTATTGAAATATCTTATTATATAATTTTTTATATATTTTTTTTCTTTAGAGCTTCCAAGTCGAATAATTTCTATCTCTCGCTGCTGCTAACCATGCTGTTTCTTTGTGTGTTGCCTGTCGGCTATGCCATTGTCTGGTTGCGTCCTTCATGGCATTGTGGTCCATTTTCGAAATATAATCGAATTTCGGAATTTATAACAAATACAACACGCGAAGCGTTGCCAAAGTAAGTCATTGAGTCATAAATGAATTTACTTAAATAGAAAATCAATAGGAATACTCTTAAATAATATTTTTACCCAAAGACATTTAAGCATATATCACACTTAAATGAATTTTTGTATAAAGAGCTTTTAGAAATCCTTTTAGTTTTGCCACTGGTTCGAGCTGGAGTTGGAAGATCAATTAGTTTCAATCGGCCCATGTTTGGCGGAATATGTATATCAGCAGCCCAATTAAGGTTTCTGAGAGCACACAGCAGAAACTACTTTAGGACAGACTCGATATAATCTTGGTGAATTATTTAATTTGAATTTCAATTACAAGATTGAAATTCCAGGATTAAAGAAGCTTAGTAGTGCAAATGGTCATCGATATCCCTTAACATGACATTGTCCAGACATCTACAAATGCTTATTTAACCTTTATACTCGGTGACATCTCCATTAAATCATATTGGACACGCATATTGCATCTCAATGTCAGAACATTAATTTTCGGCCGGGTTTCATTTCACTTACACATGGTCCTCCCGTTACAATAAGCAATGTGACACCACTCTGAAGGAACCCTTTAATAAAATTGTTACTCCACACATTAATCGATTGCAACTTCGAATATCTTGCAGCGCTCTATCTAAAGCTTCAACCCATTCTTTCTGAGCCATTGTGCACTCGTTCCAAAATATTGCTTTGCCATTTCGAAGCACTTTCGTCAACATACTCTGTTATATGGTATACATCAGAATGAAGTTTCGGAATAATTTAGACTGAAAGGTATTCTGAACGCAGAGTGATCGGTTTTACCCACACACAACCCCCCACCCCCCCATTAATTAAAACAGCTGCGACTCCTGATTATACTACAGCCATGGCAATATGTCGCCGACTTCTAACAGAAGTCAATAACAAATTAAATAAAACCGTTTTTCCCCTATCCCTATTTACCATTATTTTGCAATCCGGATAATTTTGGATGCTTATTAAACTAATTTCTGTTACCTTCTACCAATTTTTCTTATACTTCCTTTAATCTACAGACAACTACACGAACCACTCGACTATCTAACCTCCTCGAGTACGGTCATTCCACTGTTGCTGCTACTCATACTCATCATATATTATCTGATTTCACTTACGGGTGCACTACGTGAGGCCAATCAGGATTTGCGTACACAATTGCAAAAGGAACGTGAAGAGGAGCGTAAAAAAATATTCAAAGTGCCGGAGATCAAGCAAGCAGAACCGAATGCAGCAGCGCTGACAAATCGCTGGCGCAAAGTGCTCGAAGCATCCTCACCAGTAACGCCGACACAGGCGCCAGACTTTGAAACGGAGGAGTACAAGAATCAGGCACGCAAGGGTAAATCTATAAAAAGTCAAATTTCCAAACACTTTCATGAAATTTCTTTAAACTTCCTACACAGAACTCATCTCGCGTATTATGAAAAAAGCGCTGCGCAAAGGTTCTGCCACATCGGATGAGGATTCATTTATACGCCATGGACGTGACGATGATGATACAGATACCGAACATCAGGATTCGCTGCCACACGATGAAGAGGCTAAGGATAAACGTTTTGGATTGTCACGATTGCAGCAAATAAGGCGCACACGTAAGCCCTCACTGGTCGATATTGTGCAGATTGCCAAGACAGAACGTGCACGCGCTGCAGCAATGGCGCCTGCGGCAAAAGCTGAAAACGGCAACGGAAATGCAGCAACTGCAAAGGAAGTGCATCCCAAAAGTCGTTTTAAGGTGGAGAAAAGTGAACGCAAAGAGAAAGAGTTAAAAGAGCCGAAAGAAAAAGAAGCAAAAGAGAGAAAGGAAAAAGAAACAAAAGAAGACAAAGAAACAAAAGAGAAACAGGATGTGGAAACTAAAGATTCTAAAGAAAAAGAAACAAAAGCGAAGAGAGTTAAAGAACCAAAAGATTTTAAAGAAAAACAAACAAAAGAGCATAGGGACAAAGAGCCTGAGGCAAAAGAGTTTAAAGAAAAACCACCAAAAGAAGCAAAAGAAAGAGTTTCCTATGCGAAGATTGTCAAGGATGGTGTCAACAAGCAAGCTACACCACCGCCATATGATGACAATGATCCCGAAACAAATTCACGCATTGTTAGCGAGCGACGCGCCAGTTTGCTGAGTCAACAACGGGAAGACGAACGCAAGCAGCAGTCAAAGGACGAAACTCTAAAAAAGCTCGAAGACAATTCGACACAAAATATGTCAATAAAAAAAGAAGAAGCAAAACGTAACGCAAAGCGTAGCAAGTCACCAGCTAACAAATCGCCTCCAAAGCACGAAGCACAAAGAAGCAAATTTCAGTTTGTGGACGAAAAGAAACCATTAAAGGACGACGCCGATGAGAGTCCCACAAAACCACCAAAATCACCCATGGTAGTACCAGCGCCACCCAGTGAGATTGGCATCGGCAAATTTAAATTTCGTAAAAACAAATCAAAAATCTCGCCAAATGCAAAACACGAACCAGAAGTATTCAAATTCGACGATAAAACGGTCGAAAAAAGTAAAAAACTGGGCAAACCTGTGGAAATTCCAACAGTGCCCAGCATTGCGCACTTGAATAGCGAAAGCCGTGACAATACCTTGACGACGGCTCCAGAGAGCGGCGCCATAGCACTGCCTTCACCAGCGCCATCGCCAACATTTCTCTACACCGCCGGACTACGTCAGGCGAATGCAGAAAAACTTGCGCAACTCTCACGTCAAGGACGCAAAAAGATTGGCTCACTACTGGCGCTTGTGCGTGATGCAGTTAATCTAAAGAAAGAGGATGAGGATTCCACATCCGATGCAACACCACCTTCACCATCAGCAATGCTAACCGCAGCACCACTACCAACTCCAAAACCCACAACAGTATTCAGCGCCACGCCCAGCACCGCCATTGAGATGCCAGCCACACCGGAGGCAGTCGATGTAACAAAGCCACCTGTTTTCAGCATTGCCAGTGACAGTGTGCCCATTAATATTTTACCAGCATCGACACCGGGTACACCAAAACTCGCTGTTAGTGAAGATCTTGAACTGGACGAACAGCTCGATCAACCGGGCCCTATAACTTTTCCAAAGCGCACAGCCTCACAGCGACGTCGCACATCACACGAACGTCAGCCTGCAGTGCGTCAGGATTCACAGACCTCCATTTGGTCGGATAATATACCGACTATAACCATTAGTACAACCGGCAGCGATGAGTGTATTGTTGATCCAACGCCTTCGCCTCCATTGCCGCCTGCACCAGATGGTGATGATGCCACAGGTCCAGTGGTAAACATCATCAAAATCAATATTGAAGATGAGCAACAATAAAGCTTGGTTTCGACGTGCCTCCAGTTGTGCCTTTAATACATTTTGTGAAAAAGTCTAAACGTAAACTCTCTGCTAAATATTTCAAATTTCGCTTTATAATACTCGAAACTTTTCTCAACTACAATCAATTTTCGGAACAACACTCGACATATCTTTCTCTTATAAAACGTAGTCTTATTGCTTTATCCATAGTAGAACTCTTTCAAAATGCCAATAAAAAAATATTCAACGCACATGAATTGATGTTTTAGTATTCTTCATGGAAAATAATGGAAATATTTCTCAACTTGGATATTTAAAAATAAAATAGATGTTTTGATATTTCAGTCAGAATCACATTTCAAGTTGTTTTGTGTCACATCATAAAATATTTAGTTTATCGTTTTAGCTGGTAGGGATCAGATAAATTATTGGTCGCACATTTGTCAGGGATTAAAATTTGAAGTAACTATATTCATAAGATTGTGATCATGACTGGCCCCGGTGCAAGAAAAGTGAGCAGCCGGACTACGAAACAAGGTAAACGCAACGGGAATATGCAGGATTCAATACCAATGACACAACAGACTGACACACCAACGTCAGAGCCACCATGGACTAGCAACACTGGTGAAGTGACTCGACAAAAGCTAAGCGAATTGCCGACTCTCGAAAATATTTGCACATGTTCGCCAAATAAAGGAAAGAATGCAAATGCGATGCCACAACGAGTTCCAATAGGAAACAGGAAGGGAGCAAAAGTAAGCGCAACAGGAAATATAGGCAAAATGGGTGCCAGATGTCTACCAAAGCCGGTAAAGAGATTTGCGCCTTCAAGACGTCCTGCAATGATACTACGTTCGCGTCCGGAGTACAATTATGGAGATCAGGTAATGGTACGCCAAGCAATGATCAATCAAAGAAAAAGGAGATCACACCCAGCTGCTAATCTCAAGAGTATTGCCAAATACTGGAAAGAGGAATTGCAGCAGGACGTAAATCAAGTCACGTGCGCGACAATGGCGAAGAAGCAGCCAAAGCGACGAGAAATTGGAATGCAGCCAGATTTTACGCCTAGGCCTAAAGCTAAACAACCGAGAAAGCGGCTTTGTGACGATGTAGTGCAAGTTGATAAGAGTTCGGTGAGTGAGCTGCTAGGACAAAAGATGCAATCGATTGAGCGCCAATCCAACGCAGAAACTACGGTGGAGAATTCACAGCAGAGCGAAAGTGTGCAACTTCAGGCTGTAGCTGAGCAGCAACCACAACTACAGCTAGCGGAACTTATTTGTGTACCACAGCCGTCCGTTTTGATGGTGGAGACTGCAAGCCAAACCGAAGAATCATACTTAGCATTTTTAAAACGCCAACAAATCGACAGAGACTTAAAGCTGGATACATCAAGTGATATAATAGTCATATCCTCAGATGAGGATGAGGATGAAGGTGATGTAATAGTCATATCCTCAGATGACGATGAAGGTGATGTAATAGTCATATCCTCAGATGAGGATTAAAATGACTGACGCCTTATACATGACTGGTTGCAGCAATTAGATTAGTCTATAACTGCTAAGTGGGTTCGGATGGAGCGACTGCTTCTGTGCTTTTAAAAAGAATTGTTTACCGACTATTTATGTGACAATAGCTACTGCATATATTTGTTTATTATTCTGTTATTAAAGTCAAAGTTCTTTTAATTAAGTATATCCTTTTTTTTCTTCCTTAACAGTGTGAATTATTATTAGGAAGGCTTCGTCGTTGCTTTTAGTCGTTCTTTATCAAAAACGAATTAACGTTGTTGGATGTTATACACACCGATTATCCTGTCTTTGGTGATTTTACACCACGCGGTACTGTCGATTTCTATCCGAATTTTGGACATGCGCCGCAACGTGGCTGTGATGATGTCGACCTAATAACAGCCAGTAAGTTGATCTTCGAAGCGTGTAAGTTGCAAATGTGTGGCATAGTCTATTGATTCTATATGCAAGTCCTTACAGATAGTTGCAGCCATAATCGCGCTGTGCTATTCTATGCCGAGTCTATTATGTTGCCGAAGAACTTTCCGGCAATTCCATGCAGCTTGAAGGGCATTAAGGCGCGCAGCGTTGGTGGCTGCTGGCAGCACATAAGCGATTTTAATTTGAATGATACAGCCATAGAAGAGGCCATCGCCGCTATGGATGCGACACAGGTGGTTTATATGGGCGAGGAGGTGGCACATGGTACTGCGGGTAATTTCTATTTGGCCACTAATGAGGTACCACCATTCGGCATGGGCGTGTATACTAAATTTTAAAGCAATTAATTTTATTTAAATAAGAACTCCAAAATTTGATGCAAAAATTATGAGTCAAAACGATTTCAGTTTAGTTTTTACGTTGATGAAAAGAAATATCAATAGAATACGTTGTTCTATCAAAAACACACCCAGATGGCGAGTTGTGACACCAGTAGCCAGTAGTGGAATAGGAACCTATTTCAGAATGAATGGTGATTCTTCGATTTCGGAGCAGATCAAGAGCTCCATAAAATGACATCATCATTGAGGTAGAAGATTTAAAGATGGAAACAAAAACTTCTATGTAGAGAAACTTTCTGGGTTGACAGTTTAAACTCTGCACGCATCTCTGGCCATCCTTGGCAGAAATGCGTGCTTATAGAACGCAAATGGGTAAAAGGTAAACTGCCTCAGACTTGAGGAATGCCTTGTGGTACTTCTCCTACACGGCAGTATAGCACTAACAAGGAATAGGGCTGACTTCTCATGTGCCAGAAACAAACTTTTGATCGCCATTCTGTATGGCGTTATAGGAGACAATTCAACAAAGCTAAACAACTTTCTGCTGACCTTTTAGAATATACCACGCGTACCTTCCACTTCATCATATATGTATACTGTGCGAACATCTACGTCATCATCCTCATTTAAAAAAAAAGGCGAGTCTCAGCGAAAGTTGGCAAGGTATGAGCAAAATCAAAATGGGTTTACGCCAAACATCTCCACAAAAACATCCTACGCATTACTTTTCAGCAGATGTTCAGTGAGTCTGCGCTGTATTTCCTGTTGGTGGATTTTAAACGACATGTTCAAGAGGAAGCCTGCTTCAGAAATGTGGAATCTCCAAAAATATCATCGATCGAGTTTATAAAAGCGCTATATAAGGCCTCAAAAGTCCCTGAAAGCTTGAAAAAATAAAAATAGTATCAGCCTCACTATAAACAAATTTTTGTTCATAGTAACTCTTGACGACATCCCAAGTGGCACAAACGCAGCTGCACAGGAGAATTCAGCAACAGTCCTTATGGATTCTGGCTGAAAGTTACGAACAGCATGTGTCTCCGAAATTTCCGATCAGGAAGGCGGATGGTTCCTGGACAAAGTCCCTAAAGGAACGTATGGAAGTAATCGCTGAGCCAGCCATTTAACCACAACTCAGAGAGCAAAAAACGAACTGTCCAGGCGACGCTTTATAGCTCTGGTCAGCTATGTCTTCCAGTCACTCCCATCACTGTCCAGGAAATTACGGCACACATAAAAGATCTAAAGACCAAGAAGGCCCCAGCAGAGTGTGGCCTTGATTATATCACATTCAAGGCTTTGCCGGCCAAAGCGGTGCCCATTCTGATCCTCATAGTGGAAGAATGCCAGAATCTGTATGATTCACAAGGCTAGAAAAAGCCCATCGTCCTTGGCATCATATAGACCGATCAGTTTGCTGTTCACCATAGCAAAGCTCTTTGAGAAGTGCCTCCTAACAAGAATACTTGAGTTCGAGAAGGTAAAGAAAAGGATAACACCCTTCCAGTTTGGATTCCGTAAGTCGCATGAAACTCCAAAACAGCTAAATAGGGTACTAAATTATATCCTAGGTGGATATGAAGCCAAAGAGTATGTGGTGGCCTCTTATCTTGATATAAGACAGGCCGTTGATAGAGTATGGCCTCTTATTTAAACTCAAGAGTATACTGCCGCCTCAGCTGTTCTTGCTAGTCATATAAAGTTATTTGACAGACAGTACTTTCTTTGTTGTCCCGGATGTGATGAAGTCATCAGTCAGAGAAATCAGGGCTAGTGTGCCACACGAAAGCGTAATGGGGCCAATGCATTACTCATTGTTCACCAGTGATATGCCCACAGGCTCATTCATTCTTATAGATGACCCGGATGATCTAATGACCGCCACATTTGCTGACGATACAGTCATTCTGACCAGAGATAAATGTGTTTAAATTGCTACCGATGTACTCCAACTATAGCTTCGCGAGTTTGGACAATGGGCAAAATGCTGGAACATATGTATGATAAATATGTATAAACTTGGACAAGTGCATCAGTGTGACACATTCACTACGCAGGGATGACTGCTCGGGAGCCTACCTCTAGGAGCAGTTTCTGGATCACCAGTTCTTCTTTTGATAACAGTATAATTAAAAAAATGGTAAGTCAAAGATTCTTTAAATAGGCTAAAACGACTTGTCTTGTCTCCATGTCCACGATATGAGTTTTCCGATGCCCCTTTACTACGTTACGATTTAATTTTCATATTATTTACACTGTGCGTGAACAGTAGAACAATAAAAAATGAAAATATTAAAACAATTTGAATTTGTTGTTGAATAACTTTGTCCAAAACGAACAAATTTAAATTCAAAATAACTGACAAATGGATTCCATATTGGAAGCGCCATCTATTAATAAAATAACGGCAGAGGGCGAAAGCTCATACAGAGCTTTGGACACTTTGGACACTTGTCCAAGTTTCTTCGTTCCATTTCCATTTCGTTTGGACACCTTCGTTCCATTTCCATTTCGTTTGGACACCCTGTGCGGACCGATAACTTTGTTGCCAGCACGCAGATGACCAGTGAATGACCAACGATGACCAAATGGTTGCGAAGGTGGCAGTTACTTCTTAAACCTATAAAATTACCTGAAGCACCTCACTATGATCGAATATTGCCTGCATATTATCGCCACAATTAAGGCGTAGGCTTTTAGGCGACCATTGTAGCCGCCTACCTAAATCTTGTTCGCGTTAGCTGTTGTTGTAGTCCAGTGGCGTAACTATAACATCTGGGGCCCGTGGCAAATTCTTTTGATGGGGCCCTATTAGTAAAAATCGTCACGTTGTACTCAGTTTAATTTTAATAAACTTCGAGATTTTCAGCGTACTCAATTACACGTTGTATATGTCCCACTAATCGCCATAGGCCTCCTCTCTTAGGCTGCAAACATAGTGCGCGCTGAGACGATGATGAAGACGAATTGCTTGCGTTGCGAGTAAGCTAATAGGTGTACATAGTGCAAGACGAATTAGTTGCGTTTTTGTTATTTTAGTCGCAATGGATTTGACATCAGATGATGAGCTGATGTTAAAAGAACATTTTTTTTTTAAATTAAAATGTAAAAAAAAATTTAAAAAGAGAATCCATCCTATTAATTTGATATATATATGATATAGATTATTTTGCTGGTCCCATAGGCAGCGTTTTTTAAAAACCGCTGCGATCAAATCCTCGTTCATTATGGACATTTTATTTATACGTGTGTGACCTCCAAAACACAAATTGCAACTAAATTTTAACATATTCGGCGCAAATAATACTTCTGTAAGAAATATACAAAAAAGCATACCTCAAAACAGGTCCACTCCTCAACATATTCTATCGACAAATCATTCTGTAGAACCAAACAAACAGAACGACCAGCAGGAATTAAAAATTATGATGAAGCAACTTATGGAACAGATGTCTTCCATTTTAAATGTAGTCACGCTCCTTGTCTCAAAACTAAACACGTAGACATGAACCCAGACAACTTAAGAATCGTTTTCTGGAATGCTAATGGATTAATGCAGCATGCTCTTGAATTGAAACAGTTTTTGTATGAAAATAGCATCGATTTGGCATTGATTTCTGAAACACTTTCCACTATAAAACACTTTTCAAAAAATTACAGGATATACCGTGTACAGTACAAATCATCCGGACGGCACAGGCCATGGGGGTTCAGCAATAGTTATTAAAAAATAACATTTCATGTGTGGAACATGTTTTTAAATGTTTTATTTAATACCACTTGCCATCGTTTTAAATCATCGCGTTATTTCTTTGACATTGCGCTACAATTTCGAAAATTTGTCCAATCCATAGCTACCAACAAAGGTGCCTTTAAATGAGCTATGACATGAGCTGTGTGACACATGTCATCTACATCCATAATATTCAGTTTGGGCCAAGCGAAATTGGTTATCATCGAAAGGTAGAATTTTTTTTTTGGCATTGGAATTTCTTCTTCTACATTTGTAGATGAATTGGGTTAAATTAGAAAAGAATAGTTGGTTGTCTAAGGTTTCATACAATGCAAAAATAAGAATTCAGGGATTTAACGCACAAATAAAACTGATCGATTTGCCCGAGCAATACACCCTTAAAGATGGACCTGTCTATCACGTCTATTAGAGTAGAATAGTCGATGCTATTAAACGTCTACCGAGAAAGAATTCCCCGTGAAGACTCTGCCGAAGCGTGCGATTATTTTTATTGTATTGATTTTCAACGGAATACTTAGGATGTTATACTACCCGGTCAGCTGAGGGCTGCCAAGTGTTCTGATGATATATAAACATGGTAAGCCGGAGAACGATCCTGAGTCGTACCTGACCAATCAATCTTTTCCCTTCACTCTCCAAGGAGATTGAGAGTGAATGAAGAAGGCGTGTGGATCTTGGAAAAATCTTACCAATCAACAATTTTGGCTCCAGGGAAAAGCAGGGCATTCGATAACATATTTTACTGCAATGGTGTCTTTGTCAGCGTGCAACAGACTTATTATCGTGCATAGCACATGGAACTACATGGAACTACAAGATGTACCAATCCCTCCAGTCACCTCCAGAGGCAAATCATTGATCGACTCATATGCAGACGATATTCGTTTTCTACACTCGGCGTCAAGCGTGTATGAAGCCCAAAGCCGAAGCACCTCAACCTGTTCGAGAGCTGGGTTCGCAAGTGGAACATCAAACTAAACCCAAAAAAACGCCAAAACGTTTGCTACCCATTGCGCAGGGGTCAGGTGCCAGCTGTCCAGCTAAATAATGAAAGTCTACAGGTTGACCAGGAGACAAAATATTAAGGCGTAATACTAAACAAGCGCCTAACGTTTAGATCGCACATAAACGCTACAATATCAAACTACAGCTATAAGATGGCGAGTCTTAACTGGATGCTGTGTAGCGGGTCTTAGTTGCCAATAAGTTGTGCACTGGAGCTATGGAGTTCAGATTTGAGGACTGGCTACAATGACTGTAGAATGAGGCCGTTCCACCTAAAAAAATTACTATCCCATGTTTAATGAAACAAAGCTGAAAGATTGATCAATGCAGAGCGCTTGATTTATTTTTAGCTCGGCAACTAAATATTTTGACCTTGACTTCATATATGGTTCTCAAAATATGACCACACAGTACGACCACACTTGTGAATGGCCAATAACAATTCATCTACAAGCTCACAAATGCCCGCAAACGATATATGGACCACGATTTACGAATATGCATCTGGAATTTCCGTACCCTTAATAGGGATGGTGCAATATCTCGAAACATACAAAGCTGACATCACTTCAATCTAGGAAAGACGATGGATAGAACAGAGCTGCTCTAAAAAAGTGTCCTGTGACATCTTAAAAAAATATCTACCATGAGAGTAAACACGAATTTGGAAGCAGCACCAGAACTCAAACCACTATCTTGTCGCAGCCAAGCTACACAGTAGGCTCAACGTGGTGCACGCTGCACGACCAATCACGCACCGAAAGCTAGACGTCGGTAAGCTGCGATAAGAACAAACTACCGAAGCCTTCTCAGACACACTCTCCCGACTACTCCAGGAAACCACAGGTGTCATGGAGGTCATTTGTTATATAGGAGAATCGCAATGCTACTGCAGAGAAGAGAAGAACGTTATCGAGAGAATAGGACAAAGAAGCAAGATAGGCCTGAGTATGAGGGAGTTGAGCGGTTATGTGAATGAAATGAAGCTCGAAAATTTTATCAAAATGTCAAACTTCTGACCGAAGATTTCAAACTTTCTGTGACTACGAAAATGGAAATCTGGTTACAGATGCACGCGAATCATTGAATTTATGGTTGAAGGCAATGAGCTCACAATACCGCCGAGAAAGAATACTGGAATCTTCAGTTAATGATGGCACTATTGTAGAACCACCTGAGTATAACGAGTTCGATTCGGTTCTCGAAAAGCTGAGTTATTCAAGAACATCGCCGAAGTGTTAGTTATGAGTATGCTCCGATCATCGGCACACAAGAACGACGAGTCAGAAAGATGTTCTTGGAAATTGAAAAACAGTCTCAGTGGTTAATGAGTAAAAGACGATGTACTTGATGCTCTGTGAAAAGCTGCTATTTTGAGCTGAGCAAGCCAATAAGAAGTAAAGTCCTCTCACGAAAGACTAAAATAAAAATGTAAAAGACGCAGTTAACTCGGTCCTACTGTAGAGCGTAAAAACTGGACCACGATTGGGCCAGATGGAATTCTTTGAGAGAAAGATTATTTCGATGAGATTGGCGAAAGCTGATTAAGTTATACCCTATGGTACTGGATGAGATGCTCAAAGTGAAGATGATTTAACCAATTTCCAGGAATTGCAGTAGCAAAAATCAGTTTTTGTGGAGAAGTAAAAAATTATGCTTCACCTCAGCAGTTATATTGAGGTGATAGATAATGTGAGATACAATTTACAATAGCTTAGTCAACATACAACATAGATGCAATATCTTATGCTGGAGATTCTATAAACAACTAAATATAAAACTTCTTAAACCAAATTGTTACATAACCATTCATCGTTCAGGAATCTACACCATTTACTAAAATATATGTCACACAATAAACCGAATTCGTATTTAGAGCAATTGTTGTTACTCAACAAAATTCACTTTCTATTAATTCATTTCATTTAGTCTCTTTTTGTTTAATTCTATAAATCTATTTTGAAAACGCACAATTCTTACAAAAAAATCTATGCTTTTCAATGAGCTCAATGTACGCTTATCAGTTGTTGAGTCCAAGAACTATGCTCTGCCAGAGATAACCTTAAAAACTGAAAAAGTAGATTAACAAAAAAGTAGAAGTAAATAGAAACTAAAATAGTGTAAAATTTCATTCATTTAAAAAAGCCAAAACTAGACATGAATTTTATTTTAAAGCCGCTGAATTTGCTATTTTTGAATTATATACACGGCAGCAAATTTAGCATTTATTAATGCCAGATTAGTGCTGTAGCGTTTAAAATCTAAGAAACAACCAAGTCTATTGTGCGTCTGTAATATACAGCCGTTCACAAGACCATACGAGTCTTATGGGAAACGCTTATCGCTTAAAACGCGACTTTATTGAAATTATAAACGCGAGCAGATTTCAACAATAGTTTTCTTTAAGTTTATTGTTGGCAGAGTTGTCGAATGTTTTAGATATAAGAATTTAATTAAGAATAAGAAATTTATAAAAAAATCGGTTTCTATAGAATGGCAAGTAAAAACTTCAGACAAAAAACTACGAATTTGTATACAGAACTATTTTAACTCTGATCTAATAATAATCTGTCGCTCATTTGCCTATCATCTTTCTGAATTTCAATCTATCATAGAATAACTTAAGAATACTTATTTCCTGTAAAAGAGCGGTTCATTACCTCTTCTATAATCGTCCCGATCCCAAGGCGCTCATACAACAAACAGTACATATCTGCCTTACGCCCCGAATTAAGAAAGTAAGAATACAAGAAGATAAATATTTATAACTCCTAAGCGGATCCCGTTATCCCGCTTAATGCTCCTATCCAGCTGGTACTGCGCCTTCACCGACAAAAACTCGTAGCTCCTTTCTACCTGCTCCTTTACCGGAGACTACGGACCACTTTGCCGCTCCAATACTGACTCTCGCAGCTACCAAGCCATTAGGTCTGCTGATGTTCGAAGTGTAATTCTTGTTTTATTTGAAAACTGATGCTTTCGTAGTTCCACTTTAAATTTATATTTTGAACTAATGCTTTATCGCTAAAATAACTTTAAATGAAAAAAACTTAGAAAAATGCACAAAACGTGCATTGGTGCTGGTAAGTATCTTTCTTTTTTTTCACTGTATGAATCAAGATGTTAAAAAGTTTGTAGATTTTATATTTCAATAAATTTCTGATTCAAACGAGAAAGCTTTTAGATCATGTCAAGGTGAACTAATTCCAAAAAAAATTTATATAAGTGGTACAAGCTCTTCACAGAAGACCGAAAATATATTAATATTAATTAAGATATAAGTAATAATTGTTTCCAAATAAGAATTTCCCCAGAAGAGTCTGCGATTTTGTTCCTAAAGCACTGTTTCTGGTTTTCATTTGACGGATAATTTTATGGGCCACCCAGATGAGTTAGATTCAGAAATGGTCCTTTCATTAGTACATCTTTGGTATTTGAATATAGATTTAGACTTTATAAAATGGGCATCAAATTCTGAGAAGGCGACTTAATCGTTTGAGTTTAAGGAGACACGCTTCACATTAACTACACATCTGCTTAAGCATACCAAGGCGTACTGGATAGAAAAATCCGCTGCAAGTTGCACAATACTTTGGTCAGTTAGACTGAAGAAGTTTTGAATGTTGAGATTATATAGAAAGATTCCTTCTTCCACGCGGTCTTTCTGCTTCTGTGTAACTAATGTCTACATATCGTTGCATGTGTGTCAAACTAATCTATTCTTATCGATTGGATATTGTAATAAAGTATTATTTTTCATAGATTTGAGGAACACATTAATCGCTAATTTTTTGAGGAAGTATTTTCCTCTACTTGAGATAACTTATATTCAATGCTCGTGCCAAGCCCCTTAGTGAGGGGTCTTGATATACAAATCATACAAACCTTACTAATCTAGCCAAACTTCGAAGTTTTTGTATGGAGCTATTTTTATTGTTGTTGGCAATTTAGCTAGAAACCACAAAATTGGTCCATACCGAACGACTAAAAGGAGTAGCTCCCATGCGTAACTGTCCTACCTTTCTGAATTTTTGTATGAAAAGCATTTTGTTGTTACTATCAACTCAGCTAGAAACTCAAAATTCAGTATATTTTTCAATAAACCAAATAAAATTTTCGACAAACTTCCAAATCGGCCGATTAATAGGTGTGCCTTCATACAAAAAGTCGAATCGATATATACTTGTCCGTCTGTCTGGCCGTATGAACATCGAAAACATGCATATGTACTATAAAAAAATATAGTCTTTACGTTTCGATATTTTGTCTCTTCTATTTGTTCTTTAGGTAATTTATTTTCATCGAATGTGCCAACCCCTCTGTAAAGGTTGTTACTCATAAAAACTGTCCCTCTTTTCGGATGTTTTCTATAAACAAAGTTTTGTTTCTCTCGGTGTATCTTACTTCAATTGTAATAAATTATTTTATATAGGTTCTAATAGCAAGAGTAGAAGATATAGTCACACAAACCTGTCACCCTTTCTAGGTTTTTGTGTGAAAAACATTTTGTTCTGGTTTAGTTTATCTTGAAACGAAAAATTTGGTATATCTTAAACTAATCCCAATAAAATATCCTACAATGTTTCAAATAGAAAAAATTACCCATACGAATTTAAAGCTCAATGGATGTTCAGGATATTTCGATGTCGAGCCTTGTGTCTTGTTTAGACTTGAATCAAAAATGTGTTAATGGCACTGTTGGAGTTAGAGCTTCTGTCTGGTGCTCCGCCGGCTTCAATCCAACAGAGTTAAGTCAGCTAGGCCGTAAGTAGATATTTGACTATCACAACTTTCAACTGCGAAACTGATGATCTTGAACAATGAAGCTTATATGTATAAACCAAAGTTCAAAACTTCACCATACAACAACATGCGATCGGAGCAGTAACTTTGAACTATTTTTATATAGTTGGACGTTCTAAAGCTACACAAAACTTCCATTATTATGAAATGCTTAGACAACCACCGAAAATTATCAGCTTTGTAAGCATTTCCCTTCATCTGACAAGGCATATATGCAAGCGGCAAACAACACCTTGAATCCTTTTGCTTTTTATTTTTGCTTGCCCAAGGAGTCGAGATGAAAGATTATTCAAAAATAAAAAAGTAAAAATTATTTAAAAACAATCTACAAAACAATACAAAAAAACTTCAAAACACTTGACAACCCTATTTTTCTCTCATGCTCACATTCATCTCACTCAAACTCCAACAACCGCTGCTGCTGATTGCTTCTTAGCGCGTTGCGTCGCGAAACACGATCATCATCATCATGAACATGCTGCCGCATTCTATGAACAAGCAAAAGTATCTACAACGAACGAACGAACGAACGAAACCAAAGCCATTCGCGGAGATACACTCAACAACCAACTTATGCAAACAGAGAGCAAAAGATACGAAATTGTACGAAGGCGTTAGTAGCAAACGCCCGATCGTATGGGGAACCGCACCGCACTAGAGTTACACTCAACGAGAGCTGCGGCGCCGCAACAAAAGATACAAAATTCAGTTGAGCTCTGGACGTCCTCGTTAACGGTTTGTTCGATCGTACGTACGTTCGCACGTTTGAATTTTGAGTGCGGATTAGAGTTAGTGTGAAGTCGGTGAGTTTCCTACGGGCAGACACAAATTTGTTGCGGCTGAAGTTTAACAGATTTTTTGTATGAGATCTTAAAAATGTTGTTGTTTTAGTGAAGTGCATTGAACAAATTTATATACATATACACACAAACAGACACATACACAAAGAAAGAATTGAAGAAAAATTCAAGCAAAGAAAAGTTGAGATAAAAAAGTATCTTATTGTTATGTCTGTCTGTCTGTCTGTCGGACTGTCTGCACAGCTAAACAACGAAACGGATGAATATGTTTGACTGTTTATACAAAAGGTTCTTGCCTTCAGTGCGACTATAGTATTACAGAAAAAATAAGAACAAGCTAGTATAACAAAAAAATTAAATAAAAATAAAATAAATTGTGTTGTGCTCAGCAGAAAAAAAAAAATTATACAAGGAGTTGTTCAACTGTAATAAAAAAAATAAATAAAAATAAAATATACCAAAAAATCTCATAATTGACAAGTGAAATTTTTCTTCTAACAGCAAGATACATGCACTCAGTGCACCATGTGTGCAGTACAAAAGTATCTACAATAAAAATAGCCGAAAAATACATGAATAACTTAAAGATACTTTTGCAGATACTTTAGTTTGTTGCAGCACAGCGCAAAAGTATCTGTGTATCTGACTGAGTGCGAGTGCAATACGCAGTTTTTTTTTTTGTTTTGCTTTCAAACAGATGATTGTGTGGCAAGCGGTTACCTGCGGCGTCAACGAATACCGTGTGTAAACAAAGTGTCTAAAGTGAGACTAGTAAATGTGTAGATAAAAACAAATGCGCTAATAAAGATACAAGCAAAAGATACACAACAACAACAACAACAACAAAAAATAACTTAAAGTATAGTCATTGTGCAACTAAATTAATATATTTCTGAAATTCTACTATTTCAATATTGCTTTTTTTTTTTTTACTTTGCTGTAAGCTCCCAATTTCTTATCGCTAAAGGAACTCAAGCCGCATTCAATCTCGTAGTCCGACTTAATCGCTTCGACGCAGTCGCCGTCGTCGTCGTCAAATTGAAATCTCAATGGAGCGGATGTGTGTGCCTTATAATTATTATACCCTTTAGTTATTAAGTAGTAGGGTATATTAAATTTTTGTTATGAGAAAATGTTGGAAAAGTAGATTCCTAAAGTTCATATATGTATATAGCAACTGGAGATGTTTTCATATAAACATGTCCGTCTGTCCGTTCGGTTGTCCTTTAATATGTTAAAGCAACTATTTGAGCAATGAGTCTATAAGAGTTGAATCCAACTTTTATTTTTAACTATAGGAGATCCTTAAAACCTTTATTTGAATTATAGTTTGAACAACGAATCTAGAGATCCGATATAAACTTGATGAAGTCCAAGAAACAACTGCATATGTCCGTCTGTCTACACCAAAACTAATTCCTGAATTTTGAAAATATTGATCTACATTTTTTGTTGAACATTACCCCTGGAAGTTTTAACTTCCTCCAAATCTGCCTATCACTTTTAGATTCTTCTAAGAAAGAGTTTTCTATTTCAATCAATAACCACTTGAAACTGCTTATGCTGGCCTTCTGTTCCATCCTCTACGTTTCATCCAGCTCCATCCAACAAATTTTATTTAGCTCCATCAATTCTTACAAAATATGCCACACTCTCTGCTTGAAATTAGACAACTTACAGCGTATCACATAGTCAAACATACTCGACTAAATCTTTCTTGCTTGTGGTTAGTGCCGCTCGTTGGATTTATGTAGTTGTGCTGTGAACTAAATCCATAAAACTTATAAACGACTATAATACTTATATATTTGCTGCTGGCCTGTCGAAGGGTTTAAAAGAATTTTTTTCTCAATTATTTTTTTCCTGAACTTTGCCATGAATGAACTAAAATTTTTTTTTTAGTTGATTTGCCGACTGTGCTTTACAACATTTAAATCAAAGAAATTTAAAAGAGTTCTGTGGTTCAATAAAGTGCTTATCAGTTTATGAAATAAAACATAATAAAAATTCTAATAAGTGTATATAAAAAATTGTGATAAACGAAATACTTTTGTATAGTGTCAAGACAGATCGAAAGTATACAATATATATGTATATAGTGAAGTTCTAATCAGTATTAAAGCATTGAAATATATACATAAAAAAAAGTGAAAACGACTAAGAAAAGAATCTTCTTTCTTAGAAAAATATAAATAAAAAAAAAGAATTATCAGTGAATGTTTACTCTATATAATTCATGTTTAGAGATTATGTGAACTGAAACTATGAAACCGGAAGTGTGTGTGCTAGGAAGTGTGAAAATGCGTGTACTTTGGATTGATATTTAATATAAAATATATAGCAGAGCGACATATAATGGATAAAACGGAAATAAGCTAAATATTAACTATTATTATAAGACTTTATAGTTTTTTACTACGTTTATACGAACACTAAATGTACAAAATTATCTAAAAGCACTCGGAGAAAAAATTATACAAAATAAGACTATATTTTCTATAGAGCATAAGACAGTCTAGATTCCTAGGTGTAAACGTTATATGTCAAAAGTTGTTTGGATTTAAAAAGCAGACTTTTGTGCAAAAAAAAATGTTCCGAGAAAACCGTGGAAACAACTCGTTTTGTCAGTTTGTCGTTAGTTGTTCCTTTTTATCCGCGTTATCTGGTGTCTAACTATGTTCACGAACGTCAAGTGTTGATTCTACTCGGCTTATTAACGGAATATATAAACATTAAAGAATGTTAGTGGATATGTTTTCGAACCAGACGTGGAACTAGGTTCATCGACTTTCGCAGATTTAAAAATAAATATTAGTTCTTTCGTATATTTTTGTTTTCCGATTCTGCAATAGTTACATGTTTCAGTGATCAAGTCATTTGCCATGTACTAGCGCTTCTCTTCTACGTTAGTAAAGTCAAATTGTTCAAAAGTTGTCTCTAAATACTTTTTAAAGGCTGTGGCTTTAGTTCCGTCGCATCTACATATAACACATAGGTTTATAATAACTTCAACAGGGACATTTCTTCTTACTCAACATGTCCGTCCGTCTTTCTTTTCCGATCGTGTGCAGCATAATAACTTGAATACTATTTAAATTATTGGCTTCAATTATGGATGTTTAATCTCATTTACTCACTCTACAGCTAACTAGTATTTAATTAATGTGCAAAACCCGAATTCGTTACATCTTTTTAAATTTTAATAGAAGTAGTTTATATCAAACCACTAGAAGGGGTAGCCTCCATTCTAATCTGTCCATCTTTTTATGATTTTTTTTGTTGCTATGTATATTTTATTTTTCCAGGCTCGATAAATCGCTGCTCGAGAATCGTCTTCTGGGTTATTTATACACGAACAGCGACGAGTCTGTCTCCTTAGGCGTGGAGTTTGTCACTCAGCAATATTTGCTGTTGTAGCTAATTCAGCTAGAAACGCCATAAAGTGGTATATTTTACGTTGATCCTAACCTTATCCCACCAAATGCACAGCATCGTTTTCCGTCCGAAGCGAAATTTTCCCGGGATCAATCTATGATTTCTTGCTTTTAGGATTCTCAAAATATAAACTCATTCGCAAGCATTTTTTACGATTGGTTATATCCCACGTTCAAAAGAGCTTGCAATTGAGGTTCTTCAACCTTTCCGGTTCGATATTCAACCAATCTCTGCACGTTCTATCCGATAAATCGCTGTCGCCATAGGCCTCCACAAGCATTTGATAAGATTTGGCAGTCGATTTCTTTAAATTGAAGCAAAACAGCGAAGCTTTCCAAATGTGTCATTTTTTTTTTTTTTTTTTGCAAAAAACTGGACATGATTGTCAAAGGTAAAATGAACTTTGTTGCCTGAAATTGCTGATGATGCACTGATTATTTTGTTGTCAGATGTTAAACTCATAAAAAACAATCAATTGGCGTAGCTTTATATACTAACTCATGGCATCTATGAGCAAAAAATAGATTTAAGTTAATGCACCTGGTACACTAATCCCAAATTAAAAGCTCATGGGTGGTACTACAAAGTAGCTCGAAGTCAACTTTCATTTATTTCAAATCTAATTTAGAAACCCTTTTTCCAGTCCAAAAAAATAATATTTTTTTTTGCGCAATGATATCACAAGATTAAATCGCATAATTCCATCTCTCACTAATTAGCAAAGATTAACAAAGACCGAGAGCAAACGTTTATAAAAAATGCATTTGCTGGTTAAATTAAAACGACCTTCATAAGCTGCACAGCAAGTTAAGGCTAAACCAGGGATTAGATAGATACACACATTCTTTATAAATAGCGCAATACTTGAATATAGTATCTACTCATATATAAAGTATTTATTCAGTCAGAATTTTAACTAAATTTAAATTTGCAAAAAAAATAAAAAAATATTAAGTGCATGTTTACACAAGCATTTTACACAATGCTGTGTGAAGTGCAAAATGCTATTTTTTATCTCTAACTATTTGTACTGGAGAGTACATGTATCTAGATACATCATATACGCATAAGTAAGAAACAAGCAATGAGCAGCCAAACGATGAAATCATCAGTTGGAATAATTGTGGGCCATAATGTTCCAGAGCACATACAAAAAAAAATTAAAAATTAAAAGAAAAAAAGTGTTTTAGTTAAGCTATGTGGACTTGTGTTGCGCTACACTTTTTTTATGTTGGTGTATATTGAAGGGAACGTTCTTATGTTTAATTTTAAATAAAAATATGTTTGAAAAATTAAAAAAAAAAAAATATTTTCAAATTTGGGCTTTGAAGCTAGAAGTAGTATACTGAACAAAATTAATTAAAATCTACGAGTCTCAGCATTAAAAGGCGAGTCAATAGACCCATGTCCGTCTGTCTGGCTTCAAATTGAACTAAATTAAATACACACAACAAATATGTAGCGTATCTAAAAGTTCAAAACTTTAAACAAAATAAATCTACAAAAGCAAATTATGTACTGTGCTGCTTGGGCTTATTTTACGTACTTTTTGTTTGTTTATGTTGTTTTGTTTTGTTTTATTTTTCTGCGGTTATTGGATTTCTACAGTTTATTTGTTTTTCCTTCTCAAATATATAAACTCGTGGCTCAAACGACCAAATAATTTAGTTGGATATTCATTTCAGAGTGTGTAACATTCCATTCATGTCTACAACTGTCTGCAACAGAAGATGCAGATATACAAATCTGTGGTACGATGTATCTGTATCTTTTTATAGATATGCCGGCAAAAGCTTGCTGCAGCTAAGAAGTCAGACTGACTGACTGACAGACGTACAGACAAGCTGTGTGCGTTATAAAGCAAACAACTGAACGCTTTGACAGACAACAAACCATAAATATTTGTTTACTTAATAATTTCCAGTTTTATAGAAACTATATTTTTTTTTTAAATTAATTTTTCGGCAGTCAATATGTGCAGCAGATGTGAATAAATTATGCCAATATGGAAAAGTGTATAATTAAAAAAAAAAAAATATATTCTTCTTCTTTTTCAGCGTGAAAATCCGCACGCGTCATATGCCAAAATTAAATTGCAATAATGCTTTAAACTGAAAAAAAACTGCCATAGCAACATAGAGACTCAGAACAGTAAAGAAAATTTAAAAATATATTTTAGTGCCTTACACAACTAAATAGTACCAAAAAAAAAAACATAAAAATGAAGCGCAATAAATGGAGTTTAGACTCCATGCAACAACATCTCGCATCCGGTTTATTGCTCTGCACACTGTTATGCCTTATGCAATATGATCCTGCGCAGGCGAGTGGACACAGTAGCACAACATTCATGCCGGCGTTGGAGTGTTACGATCCTTATGGCAGACCACAGGTAAGTGTATCTACTATAGCTTAGAGCGTATAACTTTATATAAATAACCCAATTTCTTATGACAATTTTTATTTGACAAACATTTCAATAAAACCTATTTGGAAAGACCGACCACACATCAATTTAAGCTGCGCATGTTTATAATTCATGCGCACACAATTTCATCAAATTCAATTAACGCTTTTATGCAGAATAATTGAGAGTCGGGGCAGAAGATATTATAAAGATATAGATATACACATATCACTTAAGTTCATCACATACACTTGAAGGCAGGGCGTAGTCAGAGTCTGTCAAACTAAAAGTAAAATAACTCAATTGAAGTGGGGTGGCATGGGCCGGCAATGCTCTAAAGAAGAGAGAGAAATGCAGATATATTTTGGGAACTATTTTGAAACTTGGTAAAATGGTTTGCAAATACGTCATCATGCAGCATTGCGGTGATCACTAGATCTTATAAGCATCGTTCACAAACATCATTTCATGCCTGTTCAGTTTTTTGATACTCATATGATATACCCTGTGAACGGAAATGATACAGCAACATGGACCAAATTTCTTGTGTCAGGATCAATAAATCATACAAATAGTTTAGAGCATAATTTTATCAGTTATCATAATAATTTTATACTACATCATGAGTGATCCAATGTTTTTTTTTTTTTTATGAAAACCCAATCATCCGAATTTTTGGATGATGATCACTAATCAGAGCAACCTTCCAGAAGTGATCTAAAATTAATGATCAATAAACAAAGCACACTGGTGAATGTGTCATTTCTAATAAGAGATGAAATATAGGCAAAATAGGTGTACCGGACAAATAATTTTTTATATTTGAGTTCTTATTATAAAACTTGGATATTTTAAAATTGCTTCAAAGCGTTTGCGAAGTTACCCGAAAATAAATTCCGCACATGTTGTATTATATAGTCTATATGAACGGTATCAATAGTAAGACTATAGTTTGTACCTGTAAGGGGTACTATTATTGGTGATATTACTTAATGCTATATTACACATAATTCACATTACTTCTCAGTAAAGGCGGGCCGTTTTTACAATGGCAGTTAAACGTGTTATGCCTCCATGACATGTTGCATCTTTTAGAGCAATAAATTTTCGTTTTCAGTTTCTGAGTGTAACCATGCAGTCATCAGATGCCTGAATAGTTCCGAATTTGTATCTTAATCGATGAAAGTTAGAATAACAGTTTGCTGCCAGGTCCATAGAAATAATAATAGGCAGGTGATTAGAGCTAAAATCATTTGAATCTTCAGCTGCCACTGTGATATACGTCTGTAAATGGCAAAATAGATACAGGAGGGCTGAACGTTGCAGCTAAACGGGTATCTAGTGGGAGTAGACGTAGCCAGGAGTACTCAAGATATACAAGTATTCTTAAAGTTCGTCCCTTGATTCCCAACTTGACGCATAGAATATGCTCACATCACATTGGCAAATGTCGATGATGAGTAGCTTCGTGGATGGCGTTGTATTCATTGTTTCTGAAACTGGAACTGCTATATCCACTAATTAAATTGAGTATAGATTCCAAAAAGCTACTTTGCGAAAACATCGCTGGAAGTGGTTGGGTGGCTGAGATTACTGCTCAGACATTGAAGAGTAGTGGCAGCGCTATAGGCAAGGACACATCATTGAAAAGTGGGTAGCAGGCAACTCTTCTCTGATTTTGACAAGAAGACCAATGTACAGAACACGTTCGGAAGGCCTGCCATACATCGATGAAGATTTCATTGTACAACTTCTTGGCCTTTAAAGCATCAAGTTTGTGCTTGACAACTCGGTAGAAACTACACAGAACACGTTCGGTAGGCCTACCGTACATCGATGAAGATTTCATTGTTTCATTTCATCGTTGGTACAGGATGAGACGCTGGTATTACGGTGGTGAGGCATTTTTCAAACTTTTGAGTTTGAAGACTGGGTAATTATCGGCCAATAAGAACTGAATTTGGAGTTTGAGAGTCCATAAGAAAAAAAATTTTATAATTTCACACGTTCTACTTAAGTCTTGGATGTAACACCGGTTTTTTGACCCCGTATGGCATCATAAAGTGTCTCTTCATCATAAAGTCTCTCATAACCGATCGATGTTTCCAAGTGACAGTAAGGTGCAATACAAACAATATCTTCAGGTTTGTCACAAGGAAGTGTACTAACTCTAGTTGTCCTAAAGCATCTTCAAAAGTAGCCGCGTCCGTCTCACATTCTCCACTTCTATTAAACACATGTACATGTTTTCACTAGCAGAAGTTTTCCTATTGTCATCTGCTGTATTTTCTGAGGCTTTTTTCTTTCTACATTTTAAAATGTTTCAATTTGTTTTACTCATCCAAAATGTTGTATCAATGTATCCTAGATAGCTGAAGGCCTCAGTAGCCAATACTTTTTCCTTAGGCTAGGTTTCTAGATTAATCTAAGATCTTGGTTTATATAAAAAAGTTTTTAAAATGTGGTAAAAATTGCAGTTAACCGATTTATTTATTTTTAACTACATTTAAATACTATTCCAACGATTTATTTGAATTTGGTTACACTTTAGCTTTATGTAACACATATGAACATCTATTTAACATCTATTAAGACACCATGTATAACTTCAAATCTTCAACTAATTTTAAATTCTCCCTTTCTCCACTTAGAAATGTATGCCGGAGTTCATAAATGCTGCCTATCAGCTACAAATCGAGTCGACCAATACATGCGGCGAGCAAGGTGATAATCACTTCTGCATACAAACCATGAATCTGAATCATAAAAATTGCGAATTCTGCAGGTAAGCAAATCGAACAACAATTGAAAAAAAAAAATATTAATACTTCAACTAAACCACACGCAGATACGATGATCACAATCCCTCATTTTTGACGGATTTGCATGATCCGCAGAATCCTTCATGGTGGCAATCGGAAACTATGTTCGAGGGCATACAACATCCAAATCATGTTAATTTGACCATACATTTGGGTAAGTCGGAAATCTAAAAATTTCTCATACATTATTTTTTAAATTTTATGCCTCCATTTCTAGGAAAATCCTACGACATCACTTATGTACGCATATTATATCGTTCACCACGTCCTGAATCGTTTACCATTTACAAACGTACCTCGGAAACGGGTCCCTGGATACCTTATCAATACTACAGTGCCACCTGTCGCGATACTTATGCACTACCCGATTCGCGTGCCATACGCAAAGGTGAAGGCGAGGCACATGCACTCTGTACCAGCGAATACAGCGACATCTCACCATTGCGTGATGGTGAAATTGCCTTCTCTACACTCGAAGGACGTCCAAGTGGTACGAATTTCGAGCGTAGCAGTGAACTACAGGAATGGGTGACAGCTACCGATATACGCATAACATTGGATCGTTTGAATACATTCGGTGACGAATTGTTCGGCGATGCACAGGTCTTGAAGTCATACTTCTATGCCATTTCTGACATTGCGGTGGGTGCACGTTGCAAGTGCAATGGACACGCAAGCAAATGTGTGGCCAGCACTGGCATGCATGGCGAGCGCACGCTGGTCTGTGAATGTCGGCATAATACCGATGGACCCGATTGTGACAGATGTCTGCCGCTGTACAATGACGTCAAATGGAAAAGGGCAACATCAACCGAAGTCAACGAGTGCAAAGGTATGTGGCTGGCAGTGTAATGTATTACATATATAAGAGCTTGAAACAGGTTGCTTGAGGATTGACCTTATACGGCTATATGTTATGTTGATGGCACAAGACTGCTGTTTGATTGCCGTTAGTTGTTGCATCAGTTTAGTTGCATTGCGTTTGCCTGAAGATGCAGTTGCTTTTAGTCTTTTGGCTGCATTTTGTGGCAGGCAACGATTGGGAATACTCATTGCAAACAAATAAAATAAATTATCAAATGCAAAGCAATTGGTATCTGGTCAACTGTAAAGCAATCCTGCCTTAAAATACTGTTTACAACTATTTCAAATAATTGCATCTCTTTGACAGCTTGCAACTGCAATGGCTATGCGGATAAATGCTTCTTCGATGCGCATCTCTTTAATACGACTGGACATGGTGGTCACTGCTTGGACTGTCGCGATAATCGTGATGGCGCAAATTGTGAACGCTGCAAGGATAACTTCTTTATGCGTGAGGATGGCTATTGCATCAACTGTGCCTGTGACCCAGTGGGCTCACGTTCGCTGCAGTGCAACAGCCATGGCAAGTGCCAGTGCAAACCGGGTGTAACCGGCGATAAATGTGACCGCTGTGACAATAATTATTATCAGTTCGGTCAGCATGGCTGTCAGCCTTGTGGTTGTGATCAACGCGGCTCCTACGATAACAAACCATCATGTGATGCCGACAGTGGTATCTGCTATTGCAAAGACAATGTGGAGGGCAGACGTTGTAATGAGTAAGTTTTGAATAATTTAAGAGAATAAGAAAGTGAAATACACAGATGTGGGAGGTTCTTTCCTGTCTTTTGCATAATATACAAAATATACCATTTCACCTAAGGGTTGAATAATATTCAAACTGATGGGAGATAATTACTTAAATAGGCACTAAGCTGTCATAAGAAGGCATTCAAAGGGCTGCATGTTGACTTTAAACTTCTCGACTTCAAGCTTAACTATCAATTATTTATTTACTAATAAATCATTCTTCTTCTTACAGATGTAAACCGGGCTTTTTCAATCTGGATTTGAGCAATCGCTTCGGCTGCACACCCTGCTTCTGCTATGGCCATACCTCAGAGTGTCAGACAGCGCCCGGCTATTCCGTCGTCTCGGTTACCTCGAATTTTAACAAGCACAAAGAACGCTGGTCTGCCATAGATCTGAACAGTCGCGATATAGATATCAAATACAATCAATATAGTCGCAGCATAGGCACCACAGCGCAGGGCAATGAGCATGTCTACTTCCAGGCACCGGATCGTTTTCTCGGTGATCAACGTGCCTCATATAATCGTGATCTCAAGTTTAAGCTGCAGCTTGTCGGTCAAGTAGGACCCGGTTCCAGCGCCAGTGATGTCATACTTGAGGGTGCCGGCACTAAGATTTCGCTGCCTATCTTTGCACAGAACAATGGCATGCCTGATCAGGGTGTTAAGGAATACGCATTCCGTTTGCATGAAAATCGCGACTATCAATGGCAGCCAAGTCAGTCCGCGCGTGGCTTTCTCTCCATACTCTCCAATTTGACTGCCATTAAAATACGCGCCACATACTCTGTGCAAGGTGAGGCCATACTGGATGATGTTGAACTGCAGACTGCACATCGTGGTGCTGCTGGGCACCCGGCTACTTGGATTGAACAGTGTACCTGTCCGGAGGGTTATCTTGGTCAGTTCTGTGAGTCTTGTGCACCCGGTTATCGTCATAGTCCGGCACGTGGTGGTCCATTTATGCCTTGCATACCTTGCGATTGTAACGGACATGCGGAGATTTGTGATTCTGAGACAGGCCGCTGCATCTGTCAGCATAATACGAATGGCGATAATTGCGATCAGTGCGCCAAGGGTTATTACGGCAATGCGCTCGGTGGCACACCGTACGACTGCAAACGTTGTCCTTGTCCCAATGATGGCGCCTGCATGCAGATCAATGGTGATACTGTTATATGTACTGAATGTCCTGTCGGCTATTTCGGCGCACGTTGCGAGCAGTGTTCTGATGGTTTCTATGGCGATCCAACTGGCATCTTTGGTGAAGTGCACACCTGTAAGTCCTGTGACTGCAATGGCAATGTAGATCCCAATGCAGTTGGCAACTGTAATCGCACCACAGGCGTCTGTCTGAAGTGTATACACAGCACAGCGGGCCCACATTGTGATCAATGTTTGCCCGGCCACTTTGGTGATCCTCTTGCGCTACCGCACGGTCAGTGCGATCACTGCAGCTGCTATGCTGCAGGCACGGAACAGAATGTTGATGGCATATCGCAGTGCGATCAGGTTACTGGTCAGTGTCAGTGCAAACCGAATGTACTGGGCCGTGAATGCAGTGAATGTCAACCGGGTTATTTCAATATACGTTCCGGCAATGGTTGCGAGAACTGCATGTGTGATCCTGTGGGCAGCTACAATTCGACTTGCGACAAATACAGCGGTCAGTGCTTCTGCAAACCAGGCGTAGTGGGTCTACACTGTGATCAGTGTGAGCTCTATCACTACGGCTTCTCCACCGATGGCTGCAAGTCCTGCGAGTGCGATGAGAGCGGCTCCAAGGGCTTCCAGTGCGATCAATTTGGCCAATGTCCTTGCAATGACAATGTCGAGGGGCGTCGTTGCGATCGTTGCAAAGAGAATAAATACGATCGTCACCATGGCTGTGTTGACTGTCCCGACTGCTATAATCTGGTGCAAGATGCTGCCAATGAACATCGCGCCAAACTACAGAATCTTACGGCTACACTGGACGAAATTGCACGCACACCGGTCACAAATGATGATGAATTCGAAGCTCGTTTGAAGGCAGTGCAGGAGAAGGTGAACATACTGCAAAGCGATGCAAAATATGGCGTAGGTGAAAGTGGACAGACTTATGTTGAGGTCTTGGATGATTTGCACAAGCGTTTGGACAGCGTGCGAGTACATTTGGACAGCGCTGATCAGCTGCAGGACACCACCAATGCAGAGATTGAAAAGGCCAAGCAAAATCATACAAATGCGCATGAAATTATTGTTGCAGCCCGAAATGATCTGCAGAATGCCTTGAATCTGCTCAGCGATGAGGGTGCACAGGCATTGGCGAAGGCCAAGAATAAGTCGGTTGAATTTGGTGTGCAATCGGAGCAGATATCCGAAATATCGCGCGAAGCACGTGCATTGGCCGATCGGCTGGAATCGGAGGCACAATTTGATCTAAAGAATGCCAAGGATGCAAATGATGCAGTGGAGAAGGCTTACGAATTGGCTAAGAGTGCCATCAATCTGCAGCAGAAGGTCAGCGATGAGTTACGCTCGGATGTTAGTCTTGAGTTGAATACAGTCAAGCAATCGCTGGGCACTGTGGCACAGACTACCAAAGAAGCGCTACGCAAGGCCAATGAGGTATACGATGCAGCACTGACGCTGCTGACCGATGTCAATGCGCTGCAGGCGCCTGATATTGATATACAGAAACTGAAGCAGGATGCACAGGCAGCAAATGAGGAGGCTGATTTGTTGCTGAAACGCGTCAATGAGATTTCCGAGACCAATGGACTAATCTTTGGTGATTTCAAGGAGGAACAGGAATTGGCAGAGGTGCTTGTAGTGCGGTAAGTTAGTAGTTTATTTAAATCAGAATCGCCACTAATGACGAATTGCATGTACAGCGCCAACAAGCAAAAGGAAGAGGATATCGAACTCTTGAAGCGCGCTAAAGAAGCATTTGATAAGGCTACCAAGGCAGTGGAGCAGGGTGATAATACGCTCAAGGAGGCCAACAATACATACAATACACTTGCAGGTTAGTTAGCAAGAAAATTAATGTACTACAGCTTACCTAAAATTTTTCATTACTAAACCTTACTCCTTAGGCTTCCAAGCTAAAGTACAAAAGTCCTCCGAGAAAGCCGATTTGGCGCTGCAAACTGTGCCCAGCATTGAACAGGAAATACAAAACGCTGAAAATCTGATACATCAAGCCGGTGAGGCACTTGAGGGTGCCAATAAAAATGCTAAGGAAGCAAAGGATAATGCACAGGAAGCACAAGAGAAATATGCCGAACAGGCCTCTAAGGTAAGCACATAATATAAACAACAAAGTAAGCAAATAATGCTGAGATTCTATTCAACAGGACGCCGAAATGATACGCAAAAAGGCTAACGAAACCAAGGTCAGCGCTAGAAAACTGCGCGATGAGGCCGATCAGCTTAATCATCGCGTTAAGGTAACCGAAATCGATATTGCTAAACTTGAGGAATCCTCCAGCAAGGATGATAATCTCGTTGACGATGCCAAACACAAAGTCGATCAGGCCAAGACTGATACACAAAAAGCCAAGGAACAAATAAATAAAGCCTTCGAAGAACTGGCTGCAATCAAGGATGAGCTGGAGAATTTGAAAGATATAGACACTGCCGATTTAGATAATCTTGGTAAATAATATTTTATCCTTTATATTATTTATAATTTACTTTCCTCCTCTTGCCACAGAAAATCGTCTCAGTCTTGTCGAGGGTGAACTGACACGTGTCAATCTCACGGGACGCATTGATAAATTCCGTGAACAACGTAACGTACAAAAGAAATGGATCGACAAGTACGAAAAGGATCTAAGCGAACTGGAGGAACAAGTGTCGAATATACGTTACATATCCGAAGCACTGCCGAATGGTTGTTTCTCACGCAATAGGCTGGAACCCTAAATTATTCTGCCAGCTCAAAATGTGAAAGAACAAACCATTGCAATTGAACAAATCAGAGTAAAAAGAATTTTAGTCTTAGTCCAAATCAAAAAAAGGAGCAAATTTATCATTTATGTACGATAGTTAAAATACGAAAAGTTAAGCTTTAACGAAAAGGAGGAAAAATTGTAGAAAGGAACGATGAATTGTAATAGCCCAACGTCTTATAACTGCCTAACTAATCTTTATTTTAGTTCATCATTAATTGAACTGCATGCTTTGTATCATGTCTGAGCTACTTCAGCAGCCGTATGGAGTGCAGTTTGAATGCATTTTGAAAAACTTTTATTAAATTATAATTTTTTTGTAGACATTTTCACGTCATGCATGTTCCAGCACTTCTACTTTATAAATACTTACTATGACTACTACACCAAAATGCCATAAAATTTTCCTTTTTATGCTTAATGTGCCACTTTATTATATTTAAGAACCATGAACTAAACTTAAAAATCGAATATATTAAAATGTTTCCAACGTTGTAATTTTTTGTGTAATAATTTGTTTTATTATTTTCTGTTGAAGTGCAATTTGGTTTTTATATTTGGTTCTAGAAGTTAAGGTTCCTGAAAGTGTTGACTGTGGTAATCCTTCCTACTGGGTTTGCTCAAATGAAGTGCAAAGAGCTTAGCTAAAAAATTGTTTTACGAGAAGAGTCCTAAATAAAAAAGCATTTCAGATGGGCTTTTAAGGATATGCTTCTGCTAATGATGCTATCATCTGCCCACAGAATTCGAGAAACTGTTCGCAGCTCCCTTCCACTTCGGAAAGCAAACGGGTCGCAGCTTGCAGGGTAGCGAAAGACCCTACCGTGCTTGAACGACAGTGCGACTGGCCTTGCAATTAGCCAAGTTTGTACTAAGATGCACTAAAGACAAAGCTCGGATTGTGGTTACCTCTTGAATAAGCGGTAGCGAATAATGAGCTCAGCATATTAAGGAATTGCCTGCTTTTGCAGTACCAACACGATACGATGGACTTCATCACTCCTAAACTCATGCAGACATACATGGACTGAAGCCAACTAAATAATTTAATTTGAGATTCTTCCGCTACTAAACTCACCGACAGGTTGGATAAAACTGTCAAAGACATGCTAGGAAGAACGACAGCGAACAGCAATGTAATCCTTAGGAGCACCAAAGAAGGAAGTGGTACAAAGAAGTGGAGAGTGATGTAACGCCCAAACTATCAATTTAGTGGTAAGCACATGTCAAGAGTCCCATTAGCACTGTCACACAAAGGACTTGTCAACGGTCATATAATACAGCCATGTCAGATGAAGAGGTTATCTCTTCTCTGGATTGGTGTAATGGGTCGATAAGCCCGCTGCTATCGGAACATAACACGATGATAGCTCAGATGAACCGTCAATACGTGAAGCAATATCTGCTGTGTTCGCTAGGTTTATCGCCAGACTGGACCTAAGCTAACTGCTTAGCCAGAAACCCTGGATCTATATAGGGGGAATAAGAAGACTTAGCACTCAAAATACACAGGTAATTTGGGATGACAGAACAGACAAACCAGACAGAGAAAGGACATTGTCTTTCAGAACTTGTCTTTCAGAATCTCTAACAAAAAACTTGGTAGCTGTCCAGATAGAACTGGGTATAGGAGGAATCCTGCGCGAAGTGGTCATCGCAACTGGCTTCCTCCCCGGCGAGCAACCTGAACCTCCAGCTAGGAGGTACAGGAATTTGAACTGCAGTGTAAAATATTGAACCTACCACTTCCAATATAAATAATTGGTGTGAGTACCAACTTCAGTTTATCCTGAAACCTAACTATGGAACTAGAGTGAGGCAATGCTCTTATATCTTATTTTATTTATAACTAGATGAAGCACCTATGTCGGATCTTAGGACCTTAATACTCGATATAGCAGGGGTCTCGAGCTTCAATTAACTTATTAGAAATCCTAAATGTACTAACTCGGAAGTTAGAAGTACTAATCATCAAACTGGTCATCACTATTAGTTGGATAGGGCAAATGTAAGATCTTATGGAACCACAACAAGCCAATTTTTAGGCCAAAGTCTAATTAATCTAAGATTTGAAGCATATCTTCAAACGGAAAAAACTGTTAGTCGTATGAAACACAATAGACAACTTGACTTTCCCTTACATATGTGTGCATCACTTGATGCAAAGTCTTCGGCATAAAATTTCAAGCTGTAGAGAAAACCATAGACATTTTTTATGGTGCCCAAGATGACGGCAACTTTACACACTTAATTGGTAGTTCTCGAGGACCGCAGTCCAAATGATTTCCCATACTATTTCTTTAAATATTGCTAAATATAGTTCGGTTTGGTGTGGTAGTCTACTATGCTGTGCTAGTTATAAATCAGCTCTATGCATTATAGGGTGCAACTTAATACTTAAAAATAATAAAATTGCTTAATTAATTATTTGTATTAACATTTCTCAACAATAAAAATATGTTTCCACTCATGCGAAAGACCTTTTAAAAAAGTTGAAAAGTTAAAAAGTTAAAAATAAATTATAATAATTTGCTTCCAAAACTTACCAGCAACAACAATTTATGCGACATATAGGTAAAACCGCCAACACTTAAGCCAAAAGTACGATTGCCGAAAACTATCATCATTTTTATTATATATTTGAATTTTCGTGACTCGTTATACCATTTGCAATCATACCAATCGAAGCATAATTCTTCACTCTGGAAAAAAAAAATTTTAATTAAACATTTTATGTTAGCTAAGAAAGAAAAACTACGAAGGATAGGAGTGAAACTGCTTGAGGTGTGATAGGAATAAATTTTCTCAATTAGTTACATGAATAGCAATTTATATATTGGACCTCCCTACTCATCTTGCTATACTGACGAGTGTATAAGAGTGTGCTTCGTTTTCAGCTTTCGCTCCGAAATCGTGAATAGAAACTGTTGATTGCCGAAACGAATTATTATCCTGGAGTGGCTTTACGATGGTGCAACATGAGCATTGTAAGAGTTGGCTAACATACGAAAGTTTTGGTAGCTCTCACACACTTCAATACTACCGTCCCCATTTTCGTCACGATTTATTTCATTCAACCTACTTACACTACTATGCCTTAAGAAGGAGTTTCACTTAAAAAAAAACCAACAAAGTTTTACCTCAGTTTCCACCTGCTGCGCATTTATATTATATAAACTTATTTCAAATAATATGGCAACCAAATAAACGATAATCATGCCCAGTACAGCGAGTTCCAAGTTCTACAAAAAATATAAATTATTTTAATAGATTATTTAGATTCTTTATTGAACTAAATACAAACCAAACTCATGCTGGCCTTATAGAGTAGCATGCATATAAGTAAACAGCTGACACCGCATTGTACTAGTATGATGTATTTTAGTACAGCTTCAATAGCGGCATGGTGTCTGGAAGAAGTTTGGATTAGAAAGGTACATACTATAAAGGTAAAATTCCTACCTAGTAATTCGCACATATAACTTCACGCAGCACTCAATATAGGCATCTCTTAGACGCTGTGGCACGCAAGCATCTTCGGTCGAGTTACGCACCAAATAACGTAGAACACGAATTACAGCAACTTCATGGCGTGACATTACTATGAAGATGCTATTAAAGGCAAAAACAGCTGAAATTATAAAAAAAAAATATGAATTAGAGAATTAAGAATAATACATGATAATAAGGTGATAATAGTCTGGTCAACCGGAAACATTACTGGTGGTTCATTGTTAAAAAAATGTTTCATTCCCGTTTTCTACGCAACTATGCAACAAATGACATAATTTCAGTTCGGAAGGTCATCTTTTCCGCACTTGAGTGCAATAAAAATGTAATAAAGTCTTTGGAGAGAGAAAAGTGTGCCAAAGTGACTTTACTAATAGTCTCTCGACATTCTTTCTCATTGTTTCTCTCAATCATCGTGCTATACCTTTGCTTCTTTCATTCAACATCGAGATCAATTCATATATGTACTTACTAGCACCACACCATAGTGGTCCAGTTTGTAGCAAATAAAAACGTAGTAGATACGAAGGATACTCATGTTTTCCATGCGTCCAAAAGGGCACCAAGGCAGGATAGGCTATGAAGTATGCAAATTAATTTAAACTTCTCAATTTCTTCTAAAAAAAAACTTACTCAATGACATTTCACAGGTCTCCACTTTCGTTAGATAGCAATCGAGTATATATTGAAAATAAGGACGCACAATATATGCACCCACAGGCAAGCAAACGGTGACAAAAAAGAAGCGAACCTGCTTATTGATGCCATGCCAACTTTTTAATAGAATTTCACTAATTTCCTGACACATCAGCGGTTTATTTGGTAGATCTGTAAATTAATATATGTATAACCTATTTATAAGATTTAACCTGAAAAAAATGTCTGGTATAAATGACCTTACTTACCCATTTCAAAAATCTTCAAATTATACAACAGTCCACCGGTAGCAGTAATATCCAATAGACGCACAATTTTATCTCTATTCGCTTTGTAATAGAAAATCTTGATGACGCCAACCAAAAGTTGAAAGATCAGCACAACTGCCTGAAATGTTATAAAAAGGATTATCTAAAATATATATTTGGGTTTTAATATATATCAGCAAGGATTCTAATTACCTCCGAATACACCGTGAATGAATTATAAAAATTCGCCATTATAAATCGAAGCAAACCGAGCACGACAAGTAGCGCTGCTGTGACCACCGTCACCAATATGCTAGAACATTTAAAAGTTGATAAATTATTTCAATTTAGATAAATATTTAATTTATGTATTACTAAGCGAACAAGGTTCGTCACAAAGAGAGCAAACAGGTTTCGACTTCATAGAAAGGGCTTAAATTTTTCTCAAGCTAAGTCTTAACTTCAGCAAGCATTCATCTCTTCAAAATAACACGCTTGGTCACCATGTGGTGTTGGGATATATTACGGTGGTCACCGATTGGGGGATGGGGTAAAAAAAATTTAAAAAAATGGGTACGTTAAAAGAAAAGTGTCTGAATATTAGGATTAATCTCTGTAGCTAATATTTACTCTGCCTACGCAAATAAATCGTAAGTTCCGCTTGCTAGGAATAGCCTCCGACGCTAATAGTTCCTCCCCGACTGGTAGTCATGTTCGTCTGTCTGTATAATCCAAGGCCATCAATATATTATTTTTTCTTCTCAATTTTAAGAATATCACTGAAAACTTTTCACTAACGCATTTTCCAAACGACGGCTGCATTTGCCAGTTGTTAAATTTATGCCCAAACCATAGCTGCAAATCTGTACAATCTTTAAACCAATTCTATCCGAATTCTCTAGACTTTTCAGTGCTGCATGTAACACATTATTCTTATACGGTAGCTCCATTCTTTTTAGTTTTATTATTTATTTTCGTTTAAAATCACTTTCACTGCCCAAGCGAGACTGTTGAGTTGCAAAATTGAATTTCGGCTTTTATAGTCTGCGAAAATAGATATTTTTCGCCGTAATTATAGTTCATTGAAAAAATGCACATGGCTTTTTTTTGTGGTTACGCCGTAATTAATTATATATCCTGATAAAACGTGTGCGAATACATTATGAATGCGCTTAGAAATTACACTGGAATACAGAATAAGACAAATTTAAAGTCAAATTTAAAGCACAGGATTTCATACATGCAAAGAATTAGAAAGAAGACTGAAGATTAGTTATAGAATCTGATTTAGAAAAATCTATCCAATGTAAAAAACGTAAATGGCGAAATATTTTGAAGGATGTAGTAAATGCTATTCACCATTCCAGATCCAATTGAGCTCATCATTAAGCAACTACAATGGAGATTTGAAACTCTTCATAAGATTTCACAAGTTTTTGACTTTCTCACAGGATTGAAGATAAAATCTCTGCCTAACAATGTGCTTGAAAAGCATGCAATGCACTTAGCTATAATATAAGCTACTGACTTAAATGGGTTTTAAGTGGGAAAAAAATGTATTCCTACGTTGTGCGAACATCTACAGAAAATGGACCATTCACAGATGCTTCAATTGATTCATAATTTTAATTTGTCGTCAAATTATCAATGCATGCAAATAGCTTACAGGATATTCTTCACCATTCCTGTTACGTCAGCGTCAGCAGAACGATCGTTTAGTGAGTTATTGTGGATAAGAAATTACTTGAGATCTTCGATGGGACAGAAGAGACTTCGTAGTCTCAGTTTGTTGTCAATTGAATATGATATAACAGAATCACTAAACATTGAAACAAATTATAGACGAAATCTTAGAAAAAATTCCATTATGCATGTCTCAAAAGCAAAATCAAATAAAAAATCAAATCTAGGGAATATGATGTGCTACCTTTATTGGTAGATTCTTAATATTATTCTGGTATTACCTACTTCCAATTGCTGCATTATTTTAAAAAAATACTAGCATTCTGCACTTCTTTTCTATGTAAACTATAAGTGTTCCAAATTTCATACTCCTACGTCCGCGCAATTTTCGTAAAAAAGGGTACAAAGTATTTGCTTCACGTATTAATATAAAGATTTTATGTAATTTAAAAAAATTTAAAATAAACTATTTGTTTAAAACTTAAAATTTTTTAACAGTTCCTGAAAAGTACAAATTTTCAAAAAAAAAAAAAACGTTAGTGTCAAGTTTTTCACAAGATGTGAATATATTTACATTATATAAAAAAATCTCCTCCGATTAAAAAAAAAAATGCTTAAGGAAGGGGTAATGTCGGACAAAAGTTTCGCCCCTGGAGCTAACTTTCCTAGACTTGGCTCTGCTCTCAGCTACATATATTGTGAGAGTTGCGCTACCTTCTATAATTTTAAATCAATTTTTTATCTTAATTTATTACACCCTCTCTTTCCCCTTTGCTTACAGTGCACAAAACTCCAAAACGAAACATAATTTTGAGTTTTTTTTCCTTCAATTAGGCCTGTGTCACGCACTGAGCGATAAGCGATGAGCGACGATGCTAAGCGTCTTATCGCTGAGCGACAATACAACAAACGCACCGCTCAGTCGCTCTTTCGCTTATCGCTCAGTGCGTGACCGAGGCTAACTAGAAATGCCGTTATTACACTCATGTATTTTTACTGTAAAGTATACCGTTATTTTAACTTACCGAAGCAAATATGTTTTATAACTTTAATAAAAATAAATATTTCTAGTAGCCATAATTTATAAATAAATATATTTTAGCCACTTTAAACCTTTTTAAGCAAACGTTTGACATATTTTTTGACACTAATGCGATTATTACACACCGAAAAAAAATTTAAAAAAAAACACATTTTCCGGCGGCGGGGAATAATTTGACCGCGGTTACCGTCGCGACGTGTCTTCAATCAAAGATTTTTGTACACTAATTTGCGCGATTAAAACTGAGAATCTTTAATTGAGAAAGCTTTATACGTTTGATTAGAGGAAGGGTGCGAGATAGCATTACAACTTATCAGCTCGCACCTGCTTTTACCGTTATTCATTGTAAAACAAAAAGAATCAAAGTAGTATCGCATAGAATAACCGTTACAAGCAAATAATTTCGCTGCCTTCTCTTTTTAATTTACTGAGATGGCAATCGAGCAAAGCAAAGACAAACAAAAACAAACAATTTATGCATGTTCATTTGTTTATACCCTGCACGCAATGAGTGAATGTTATATTAAGTTTGGAATTCCACACAGTCATATTTTTAAATATTATTTGTTTATAATTTTAAATGAAAAACGCCGCCACCAACTAATAACCACAAACACATGACCAATTCAACTGCTCGGGCAGTTTCCAACCTGTTGCCTGTTGCCATTGCCTGCAACACATTGGCAACACTTGAAATGTGCAACTTTTCAGCTATCTCTGTCGCACTTCAAAAGTTTGCATATCTCTTCTTTCAAGCATTAGCTTTTTAGCTAATAACAGCTGTGTTCAGCAACAAACAACAGAAGAAGAAGAAAGTAACTGCAACTTTTATCAAACGCTACCTCATCAAAAACAAAAAACAAAAACTATTTAACAAACTTAATTTATTATTAAAAAAAAAATAAAATAAATTATTAAAAAATAAAAACAATGTTACAACCAGTAGATGCCACAAATCCTATAGTATTTCTGGACATAAACATTGGCCAGGAATATGGTAAATAGCAACGAAGTTTTTATTTGGCACAGTCTACTCAAATATTTTGCACACAGCGGGACGCATTATAATTGAACTGCGCAAGGATGTGGTACCACGCACTGCTGAAAATTTTCGTGCACTCTGCACGGGTGAACGTGGCATAGGACAATTGGGCAAACCGCTACACTACAAGGGCAAACGATTCCACAAAGTGAAACGCGTCTTTGTGGCACAAAGTGGCGATGTGGTCAATAATGATGGCACAAGTGGTGAGAGTATCTATGGGCCGGTTTTTGAGGATGAGAACTTTACATTAACGGTGCGTTGAAGATTTGTTTTTAAAAGAATCGTAGCTAAAATACATAAAAAATTTAAACAGCACAACGATGAGGGCATTGTCAGCATGGCAAATTATGGCCAACCAAATACAAACAACTCACAATTCTTTATAACAACTGTGGATTGTGCCAATTTGAATGGCATTAATGTTGTCTTCGGACGTGTGCTACGTGGTTTGGGCATTATAGCCGAAATGGAACAGTATACGACAGATGATGGTGAACCCACCGAGGAGTTAGTAATTAACGATTGCGGTGAGCTTGCACCGGGTGCAGACTGGTGCATTAATTGTTGCGATGAAACTGAAGATACACTGCCACCACATCCACAAGATTGGCCTGGTAAACTTGAGCCACAATATAATGTAAGTTGTTTGGAATTTACTGTTTAATATTATTATTTAATAGCCTCATTTATTTTTTAGTGCACTGCCGCCGTTGCGCTACTCAACGGCCTACGCCAAGCGGGTAATTTTTTCTTTACACAACAACGTTTTCCGGAGGCACTCAATAAATATCGCAAAGCAAATCGTTATTACAACTTATTACGCAAGAATTTTGACTGGCAACAGTTGGAAAAATATCGCACTGCTGGCGCTGATAGTGAACTACGTGCGCTCGATGCATTCTCCGTGCTTAATCATATAAATATAGCCGCTGTCGAGCTCAAATTATGCAGATACACAAATGTGGTATTTGCATGTTCGGAGGCTTTGCGCTTGGATGCACAATGCAGTAAGGCATACTACCGACGTGGTCAGGCACAGATTGCGCTAAAGAATTACGATGATGCTATAAATGATTTAAAGTACGCACTTGAACTCGTAAAGGATAACAAACAAATACTAAATGAGTTGAATCGTGCCAAACAACTATTAGCCGAATACAATCGCAGTCAAATGCATGCCTTGAAAAATCTATTTCAATAAAACAAAATTTAAAATAAAATCCTATTTTTTATAATTACAAAGTGTGATAAGTTGTGACATGTTTTTACTAAATGTGAAAGTTTGCCATTTAAAATACGCCTTTCGTCATTGTTTAATTAAATTTCATTTATTGTAAATCGTCCACGTTTTTATACTTCATCATTTTAAGCAAATTTACGAAAATAAACTTATATATAACAAAATATACTATTACAAAAATCAAAAAAAAAACTTATTAAAGCGTTTAAATCAAATAAAGTGCAGCAGCATTGCTTGTGCTTGTAAATATGCTGCTTAAATTTTTATTCTCATATCACTAAACTCATTTCAAACTGCATGGAAACTATTAAAATAGAAAACAAGTAAGGAAATACAGTCGGGCGTAACCGACTGTAAAAGGCCCTGTACCAGTTCAGGTCGCCTAACAAACATATTAAATGTTTCCCGAGCTTATGACCAAACACATGACCACTTCTCACTGCGCGAATATGAATGAAAAGAAAAGGGGGGTTGTTCAAATTCAATTGCTTATAAAATCGCCATTTATTATCCGATTTTGATGAACTTTTTGGATTTTTGCTTAGAGAGACGTTATCTCTATATTGTTACACTCAATTTTTTTTGTGCCGAAGAAATTTTCACCCTAAGGGGTGATTTTATGGGGAAGGGGGGGGAGGGGCAAAATTTTAAAATAAACTTGTGAAATTCCGGAGCAATCCTAGTCGAATGCAAAAAACACGAAGTCTCTATCTATTACCGTTTCCGAGATCCTTTCGTTCATACGGACGGACGGACGGACGGACAGACGGACAGACGGACAGACGGACAGACGGACATGGCTATATCGACTCCTCTATCACTCCTGACCATAATGGTGGTAACTTTGGGGGGTCTCCGACCATTATTTCTACCTGTTACATACATTTGCACAAACCCAATAGGCTCTTGTACCTTCGGTACAGGGCCTAACTATAGTTCTGCACTCTTATCTTATGCATATATAATAATATTTAAATACTAAGTGCTCTTTTAAAATTACACATTTAATTTAAAAATAAATAGTTTCTTCTTGTTTTGTTTTATAGATTTGTCACAATATCATTTTCGCTGCGATGCAGCAGTCCACTGCTTGCGTTGTTCGAATAGCTTTTCATGTTGTATTCCATGCTGGTCAAAGCGCTCGAAACATGATATAAATTCTCCGATAATATAGCATAGACCTCAAAGAGCTCCGAGTCCGATTTGGAGACAATAAAGGCTTCTGTAAAGATAAATTGTATTTAGTATAAAATAAATAGTACCATGATTTTTTTATGAACTTCATATACAATGTTTTAAACCTCGGTTGCACCGAAATTAATATTTCAACTTATTATAAATGTGCTCTATTTACCACTGCGATCCTTCATGACACTATACGCGTAAGCATTCAAAATCACTGTCATCTCATCAAATTTCAGACGATGTTCCATATTGCTATAGCCAAATATAGTCAAACTCTGATCGCATGAATTGAGCGTAGAGACACGTTTATATTGACGCACGTGACCAATGGCGCCGGACCACTTTTGTGCATCGATATACTCATGTAATGTAGATTCAAATTCACAATGTGTCATCGGTGGACCCGGTGAGGGTGTAGGCGTATGTTCACCCTCTGTTGAGGTAGAAGTATCCAGACATTCGAGTTCTGCTTCGCTTATGGAGCGCACCAAAGCATCGCGTACGAGCGCATACAAGTCGGAAATGTCGTGCATCTAAAAATTAATAAGAAGCATTTTAAAACTATACTCATTTTTAAAGCGCATTACTAACATCTTCATTTATGCGGAAATGATTCACCACATTGGAGCTTATCTTATGATTTGATTCGATTAGCAGTAATAGTTGAAACATAAGCTTATACAAAGCGCGTCCCAAGTCCAGCACAACCTCTGTTGAAGCGGGATCAAAGGGCATATATGCAGCACTTGTGCTGGTGGGCAGTTCCAATGATGCAGCCGCAACATCCGTTTCATTGAATAGCGATAGCTTACATGAAGTTTTTACCGCATCGAGGCACTGAAAATTAAAGATATTAGTTAAAGTTTATATTAATAAAACAATAAAAGTATATAGTATACCTCCAACACCTGATCCTTACGATCGAAAAATGTCTCTAAATGTTCTTGCACCTCGAGCACATTGAAACGTAATGTTTCGAATAGCTTCGGCGTTGTTGTCTGCAATTCACTGCACCAAACACGCGGCGGATCGGCACGTGAATTGAGTAAATCCGTGAAGAGCGATATGCGATTACCCAACTGCGAACCAATGCCCGTAAAATATTTCTTTGCTTCCTTCGAGATGTTGATAGTCTTGAAGGTCAACTCTTTAATTAATTGATATAGCTGTATCAACAGCTCCGAAGTATGCGCCGACGGTTGATTGATGAGCAACGACTGCAGCTGTTTACGCCAATTCTCTTCGGCCTCATCACGTATAGCAACAGCACCGAAACGTATAATGCCCGGCAAATGTGGTGAGGCATTACATGGTGTTATATCACCCAAATCGCCAGCACTAGAACCGCTTGTATCGCTGCGTGATATTGAATTACGGCGCCGGCGTTCGCGTAGACTCAGCGAAGTGGGTGGACCAACACTAAAGCCCGACTTCATAAACGATTGACGATGATCTTCATCTAGCGGGGATTCTGATTCGCCTTCCTCATCGGATGAGTCATCTGCTGTATGACGCTTGCGTTTACTCAATATGGGTGTCTTGTCGCTGAAACTATCCTCCAGCGCTGACGAGTGTCCACCTTTTATAGAACCAAAACCAGAACCGCAGGTGAAGCCATCCTCATCACCGTCACACACATTGTGCCGACGCACGCCCCAATTAAAGTTATCAGTCGATTCGCCGGCAATGCTGTCCTCGTATTCCAAAAAATCAAAGTCTTTGAAGACAGTGAAGTCTGGTTGGCCATCATCACGCCGTGAACCGCTGCTGAGGTCGCCTTGTGGTCCAGAGGTTTCCTCCGTGGATGAGGCAGCGGATGACTGACGTTCCATGAGATCGGATGATTGGCTGAATATGACCTGTTTGTGTAGCATGATTTTGAGCAGAAAAAGTGTAGACATTAGCATATATTAGGCACTTTTCAATTTCGTTTACACTGAACATAAAAATATACTCTATATATATATATAGTACACTGAGAAAATTGAAATAGAATTAAAAAAAATAAATGTGTAATTGTTTGTGTTACAGCTTACGCTTTGTCTGGTTGTGATTGATCCACCAGCAGTTAGTAGTAGTGATGCGCTCAACGACGACTTTGAGGTGCAAGTAAGTACGTCGTTGCAAACAAATAAATACATGTTTAAAAAAAACGAAACTTAGACGACATGCAAACATGCAACAAATTGTTTTAAATAATTTAAACATAATAAGTGCAATAAGAAGCATGTTGGGCGACTAATTACAAGAAAACGCCAACGAAACAAAAACAAATATAAAACAAAAACAAATCGGTTGCCAAAATGAAACATGAACGTACATGAATAGACAATTCTCAAAATTGTGACTGTTCTTTGATTCTTTACCTTGGAGCAAATCGAGTTAATGAAATCATCCTAGATAGTTTTTGGTTTGATTTTTTGTACATATGAGTGGAGTGGAGAGATAGTGGCGCAAGTTAATTTGTTTGGTTTTGTTTGTGGATTAATTTTTTTCGTCATGAAAATAAAAGAAGAAAAAATCAAATGCGTATAAACACTGTTAAATGTATGATAGAGAAGTACTCGATACGAACGAACGGCTAGCATGAATGCCAAAAGGGTTAAATTAAGAGCGTAGTTTCATGCAGTTCGCTTAACACTATTTAGGCATATAAATTGCACTATTCATGATACACAATAAACCAAACGCCGCGTTGCTGCGTTAAGACAGTAACTTACCGATGGTGATTTGGGCAGTCCGACGCGTTGACCACAAGTGGTCAGCAGATTAACCAGTCCCTCACGCACACGGCATTGTGACATCCATGGACGTTTCCAGCCACTAAGCGGTACAGTATCCGCAGGCGAAAGACTAGCGCTGCGACGTGGTGAATTCGGTGTACCAACAGCGCTGTGCGATAGTGCAGCAGCGTTACTAACAGCAGCAGCGGCGGCATTGCCAGCAGCTGCATGCAATTGTGCACTGCGTTGCTGTAGGGCAGTTTGCTGCTGCTGTGCAGCAACAGCAGCTGCACTACTCGATCCTTGACCAACTGTTGTTGCATGCGACACAGCGCTGGCATTTGTCAGTGTAGAACTTGTGCTGCCGCCTGACTGCGCAACGCCGACTAAGGGCACAAGCGCCATATTGGCATCATCACTCTTAAGCAGTATGCGGCGTCCAATGAGCGGCGTTTGCGAAACATCAAATGTAAATTCCATAGTGCGTCCGGCCAGTTCCTTTTTACAGAACATATCCGAATCCGGATATGTGCCATAGAAAGAGAACGATAAACCGGCGCTGCCGCCTTCACTGGGCGGCACTACCTGCAGCGATGAGCTTCGCGTTACAATCAGTTTGAGTATCTTGAGTGCATCCTTCCAGTTGGCAGACTATAATAAATAATTTAAGTTTAAAATGTTCAAAAGCGTTTTTTCTAGTTCTTTTACTTACATCCAAATACTTTCCAATTGCACGCAACAGATCGCTATTGATGGTCTGCGCTTGTGGCGCCGACAAGTCTACATAGTGTAGCATGCAGTGTATGACATTAAGCACTGGCACTTGCACCTGTTGCGGTCCTTTCTCCAGCACTTCAATGAGAAAAGCCAACATATGCAGGCCCATATGCGCATAGGTATCGTGCAGATATTTTACCACACATTTTGTCCATTGGAACGATTCCTTGCAGAATGTCTTGCGACTGTACAGCGTCATGACAGTGCCCAAATTTTCCAGCTTGGCACCCAACTCCGTAGATACCTGTGCAATATTCTCTGCACTGCGTATACAAATCTCATTTGCATCTTCATAGTGCAACAGCATATAGGGCAACAAGGCAATGACATTCATTGGAAATGCGCAACTCTGTGTCGGATCACAAACGGGCAGCGTCAGTAGTGGCGCAAACTGTGCGAGCAATGTAATCGTCGGCTCATATGTGGCGCTATGCGTGCAACCCTTGAGCAGTAACGCATGCACGCCAGGATATGCAGCCCATTTCAGCTGTTGCTGCAACTTCTCTACTTTATCACGCGCATCCGGACGATCGAGCGGCAAGCGATGCAGCACACGGGTCAATAGACGCAAAGCGAGCATGAATTCGTGTTCGTAATCACTCTCGAGCAACGAAACGGACAACCAGAAGAGCTGTGCCAGTATGGTCATTTTATCGTCCTGCGTGGCCGTATCGCCAAGCATTTTTAGGCTCTGTGCGCTGCGCGAACGTGATAAAGCAGAGACGCCGCCGACGCCACTGCCATTGTTGGCGCTAGTGCTACTGGACATGCAACCACCAAATTTGGAGACAACGCTGCGTTCCAGTTCAATGCCCGAGGCGCGATTGCGTAGTTCGACTGTGTAAAAGCATAAAAACAAATTAAAGAGGTTAATATGTATTGCTAATGGCTACAATAGATCACTTACCCTGCTTATCACACGGTGAGTTGTTCGCTTTACGTCCACAATACGAAACCGAATAACTAGTGCTGCGGCCATGACTTGGTATGCTAAAGTTAGACGATTGCGGTGTCATGCCTGGCGACTTTTTGCTCGGTAATATTGAATTCGGACCACCATCTTTGTTATTTAAATTTGGTGTACTCTTGAAAATATCCTTCATAACATCCAATGGTCTAAAGTCTGAATCCAAGCTATCGACTGCTGCCTCCAGCGTCAGCAGGAGTTCGGTAACATAACCCTGCATATCTTCACCCTGTTCGGCAACTGTCTCTACCAAACGCGACAATATATCGGATAACATGCGTGAATTAATGGGCACATTCAGTGCACGAAATATTTGCAAACAGCGACCGGCATAGTGTCGCGATGAACACGAAAGTCCCAGCTGTAAAGCAGTCTGTGCCCAACGTTCAGCAATGCGCGCCTGCGGATAGCTATCGGCAAAAACTTTCAGCATATGCTTCAGAAAACAGCTCAATTGCTCTGCAGATTTAATGCTCCACACCTTAGCAGTAATATCTTCATAATTCCAAAGTGGTTGGCAGGTATCTTGCGCCAGAAATTTAAGCAGACTTTTTATAACATGTGCAATTGGCATAGTAGGTCCCGGTTGCGGCGGCGCATGCTCATCGGCAATAATCAATGGCACCTCTGAATTTTCCGAGGTATTCGGATTGATTTGTACGCCACCCGCAGGCATTGTTGTTGCTGATGTCGACGCTGTCGTTGACGTATTTTGCTGTACCGGTGATTGTTGCTGTTGATTACTGCCGCTCGTTGGCGAAGTATTCAAACCGGCAACGCCTTGATGTGTCAGCGGCGGCGGTTGTTGCAGATTCATCTGTTGCTGTTGTATAAGCTGTTGCTGATTAACTGCACCCGTTGTGTGATATGTATTACCGCCAACTGCCGCAATGACAGTCGATGTTGAGAGATTATGTTGCAATGGATATGCTTGGTGACCATTTGTATTTATGGGTTGCACATACAACAGATAACTATCAAATTCTTGATGTGATTCGGTAAAATTATTATCGATGACAGGCAACGCTGGCACTGTTAAACCCAAATCAAGTTTTGTGGTCTCGCTGTTGAGTAATATACGCGCCACTGTCAGATGATCATTATGCTCGGGCAACACAATCTGTTAAAGAAAAAACAGACAATTTAAATATGAATAAATAATAATTAGACTTTAATTGACTGAATTATACGCACCAACAGATTGACGCACAACTGTTTGCAATGTTCACGCACAATAATACGCGTATGATCGAGTCCGAGAAAGAGTATATGCAGCATGAGTGGCAGATGCAGTGTCCAATCAATGCCCGGTATGCCATCGACAACAATATCCGTGAGCAACATGACGGCGACATTGCAGCTGCAAACGCAAATGAAGCGAAGAGTTAATAAAATTAATTATGCATTTCCAATTCAATACAACTTACCGATGGAATCCACTGATTGGCAGACTGACATCTGGCAGAAATTCAGTTAGTGGCGCAAAATAGCCGCCGTATTCGGGCATCGGCAAAGGATGCGGCGCAATTGGTGCTGCTTCAGCTGAACGTAGTTCAACATTCTCTTCCTGTCGCAATTCCGGATCATTAATTAGTATATCTTCCGGTCGTGGCAATATTGACGGCCCGGATGCAGCGCGTATTTTATCAGCGCCGCGTGGTGGCCTGATGCCTGCCAATGAACCGGCACCAGGCATGGCACTGGTTGCGGCGGCAGCAGCAGCTGCTGCAGCTTGTGTATAAGCACGTATACCACTGTCGGATTTGCATGTACTACGAACAAACGAAATTAATAAATCAATTATTAAAAGACAAAACGAAAAAAAAACATCTCCACTAATTAAATGCAATCAATGCTGCTTTTATGCTCATTAAATGCAGAAAATAATTTCAATTGAAAGTCACTTACCCAATCTTAATTGGATCTTCGCCGCTGTGACGCTTTGTATGTATGGTGCCTTTCTCCACTGCCAAGTCCTGTATACGTGAATCGTTGATGCCGCCTACGGGTTGACCTGCAACGAAAATGTCAGTCAGTGAATGCTATTAATTAATGCGATGCAATGACGTGGTATGTACTACTAACCGTCTGCCGAATGACTTGAAGCTTTTCGCATGCTGGTAAGCCGATAGAATGGCGGTGTTTCGGTACGTTCAATCAAACAATTAAGCGTTTCCACTGTCTGTAATTCCGCCATCAGTTCGTCAAGCAGTCGATCAGGACAACTACGCGCCAGGTAGAGTGCAACACGTTTGGCCTTCGAACAAAGTGATTAATTTATTCAATTTAATTGGTATTGTCTCTGTGTATGTCTTTGTGTGTGGATGTGCGTGGGCAAGTGTCTGTATTCGACAGCAGTTTGCCAATAAACTTACGTATGGTAGCAGTTCCGTGGGTGCCATGCCGCTCATTATAACCAAATAACGTAGTATGACCTTTAGATTGTTTGGCCAAAATGTGCACAACGTGCCCCAAAGCTCCTCGATATCACGTGGATGCGCATCAGAGAACTGTAAGTAGTGCAGTTTGGATTGCTTATGAAAGTAGTAACTTGAAGATTATAGACGGACTTTAACACAAATTGCAAGAGAAAGTCTAGTGAATTGCGGTTGCACCGAGGCTATAATACACTGCGCATATAGCTTAAAAAATAATAATATTAAGTATTGCAGTGCTTATTTGAGGCCTTCAAGCAGTTTTTCAGGTGGCCACCTTAGCTTAGCACAAATTTCTAAAGCATTCAAGTGGGCGGCATGCCTGTATGACAGTTGTTCATAGAAGTGGGCGGGATATGTTCAGCATCCTTTCTTACGAGCCAACTAAATTGAAATTCGAGTTGATATAGAATATTATAAGGAAGTTTTTCCTACAAAAAAGAACGGGGAAACTATAAACAGTCCCTAGCCGGAGGAATCCCAAAACGGAAGATTACCAAGACAGGGAAATGCATAGACGAGAGAATCCGAACATGTAGAAGTCCCAAGACGGAGGATTCCTCAGACAGATGGATCCCCGAACAGTGGAATCCCGAGACGAGGCATTCCTTAAACAGAGGAATCCGTAGATGGATGATTCGCCCGACAGAATATTCCCCAGACGGGCAATCGACCTCCGGCCACAGGCGAATTTTCGATCAAATCAACTCGGTTATATCAACTTCTGAGAATGGCATTTACAAAAATTAAATTTCCGACCAAGGTCTTCTACCTCTCCCTAATGTCGCCGGACCTTTCACCTCTGGACTTAACCCTGTGGATGTCAAGTCCGGATCTTGGGACGTAAAGGAACCAAAGCTATCGACTTCTGGCTAAAGTCATCGACCTCTGGTCAAGGTTATTGTACACTTCAAAAGAGAAACTCCTGAGACGGAGGATCTGAGAGTCAACGGACGTAACCCCTTTGGAAGTCCAATGGTCTTAACCCATTGGAGGATAAATTGAGTTGACCGCTTGGGCAGTCAATGGACTTGACCTCTTGGGAGTCAATGGCCTTGATCCTTTAAAAGGCCTTGATCCATTTGAGGAATCATTTGACTTGTTTCCTTGAGGGGTAATGGACTTGTCAATGGTAGTGACCGCTTTAGTGGGTCAATGGTCTTGACCTCTTAGGGGTCAATGGTCTTGACCGCTTGGGGAGTTAATGGTCTTACCTCCTTGTGTTTTCAATGGTTTTAACATCTTGGGTGTTGAATTGTCTTGATTCCTTGGGAGTTTATTGGTCTTGACTCCTTGGAGGGTCAATGGATTTGATCCCTTGAGTAGTCAATGGACTGGACCCCTTGCAGGTCAATAGACTTGGCGCCTGGGGGTATGGGAAATATTTCGGGTCTGGTGATGTCACTGAACTTCTCTTTAACGACGGGACTGATTTTGATGGAAATTTTGTGTGTGTTTGATGGAGCCCCTGGATGGTTTAGATTTATAATTGGAACCGGTAGGTGGCGCTACGATCAGGTTTGTAAAATGTTTTAAAATATTTTGAGAAACATTACTTTTATATCTTTATCCTGATGCCCGGAAAAATGAAAAACTCGAGAACTGAAAAAATGAAGTATGCTTATCTGTCCGAATGTTTGTTCGGGCTTATCTCCGAAATGGTTAAACCGATTTTGACGGGACTTTTATTATCTGATAGCTTATTATTATTCTTAGAAGTATCTCAGGCTACATTAATTTAAAATCCCACCCACCATACTCAAGATTATACTCAAAATTTGCTAAGATATCCTCAGTCAAGATTGTACATACCGCTTAATCATAGATCATTCAAACGTATTTTAAGCATAGCAGACGCTTTTGCGCCCCCAAGCACGATTGATATTTTTAATGAATTTAATTTCAAGAATTTTCACTTAGCTGATTAACAAGCAAAAAGTGATGCATTGCTCGAGTGCCTTAACATACTCCTACCTTCCTAAAGCTAAGCACAGCACAAACCTAGATTGAGATTTCTCAATAAAAGTTTTCCGCTTTCAGCAAACTAAAAATAACTTACCTTTGCCGTAATGTAAAAAAGATTATTAAGTATCATTTCCGTAGCTTCAGTAGAACCAGTGCCTTCGCGACGTCCGCGTGTGCCCGAATCCGGAAAATACTAAAATAATTAAGCAGAAAAATAGATCAATTACAGGATTAAAAATAAAATAAAAAGAAAAAATAGAAAAAGGTTGCCAATCGGCATACAAAACAATTAGCTACACTAAGCTTAGCACACTTAACACTTGCCATTATATAAGATAACGGAGTCGCCGGCGGCACACTGGTCGCCACTAATTCCATGTTCTGTAACCAAGGCAACAAACATTGCAGCAGCAGAGCGCGTACATCCTCGCGTGCGCTTTGAAAGCGATGTGTAATTTCTAAAAAAAAAAAAGAAAAAAAAAAAAGGAAAAATAAAAATAAAAAGGTCAAAATATAATATGAAACGGATAAAGGAATCAAAAGTTCGTAATTGAGCCTTTTATTCACCCGAAAAAATTGACATTGTCAACTCTGGACGCAATTGTGCCAGTTGCTTGGAGAGAAACCGCTGCGAACGACAATAAACGCTGCTGAGCAGTACATCCAGCGTGCCCACTGCTTTGCTGTTGTGTTCATCTTCTGCAAATAAAATTGAAACCGCGGGCAAGCGCGTGAGAAAGGATTAGTAATTGACAAAAATTTTTTATAAGTGAGAAAAAAAAATTAAATTGAAAAATGAACTTAGCGGATGCTACCCAATAGAATTGTCGTCGCTGCCGCCGGCGGCAAGGACTTAACAATGCTTGCTTTCATCTTAAAAATACGTAGTTATTTTTTAAAGGATATATTTATTTAAAATATAAGCATAACACTGTCGCACGCAGTACGTTTATCTGCCAACTAATTGTGACATGCTGTAATAATTTGGATTTAACTCAAAGCAGCAGCAACTGGCTTTCCAGTGCGCTTTTGAGCTTTCATTTTTTTGTTGTTGTTGGGTTGGTAGTCGGGCTGCCTACTCCTCGACTTCCTATCTGGAAAGCCAGTATAAAATTTGTTTGCATATTTAGCAGTCGCTAACAGTTGCACTAAGCTAATTGGCTCTGTCTAATAATTTCTTTTGCCTTTATGCAAAAACTTTGTTTGATTAAGTTCGAATAAAATGCATATTTTGCAAAGGATAATCAAAGCTGCAGCATTAGTTAATTGAAAGGAGTTTAGTTGTACAAAGAAATTTTTTTTTTTCAATTTCTGCTAATTAAAAAAATTGTCAAAAAAAATATGTTTATATAACTTTTTATCATATTTCATTTTAAGTTGAAATACACTTTATAAATGTTGTTGTAGTAGGGTACATATATGCAAAATTTTACAAAAAAAAAAAAAAAGAGCAGGCTTAGTATTAGCACCCTACTATAAATTTTGTCTAAGCATGCTAATTTAAGCATATTTTAAGCTCATAAAGCGTTTATTTTAGTACAAGCACCCTTTCGACACCCTGTCGGGTATTTTCTAAACAGCTGTTGAGAACAGCTGTAAGCTTTAGCATGCTGAGTATTGCTGTCGTGTAGCGAATTACAGTTAGGCGTCGTGTGTATCAGAAATGACAACAATTAGTAAAAAAATTTTCCATCAAACTTAAATAAAAAATTATTAATTTGCTTTTAAAGTAAATAATCTGCTTTTATTTTAGCAAAAACACCCTGTAGACACCCTATTTGGTACTTTGTTTTTATACCATATCAATTTGGTTACTTCTCTTTAGCTTCTACAGTATTCAAATTGCCTTAAAAGCCCTACTGATATTTATGAAGTAGCCTTATTTTAGTATAAGCACTCTGTAGACACCCTGTTTGATATATTTTTAACCGTTGCCCCATAACAATTTGTTTACTGCTTTTTTGCGCTTACTGTGCATCATTTTTCTGCCTTGTGACACCCATTTAGTGCTGCTATGCTCCATTAAACAGCTGATTAAAAGCTGTTCACAGCTAAATAATCTATTAACCAATCTATTTGTGACTAATAAGCTTCACTAACTAAATAATTATTTATTTTATTTACACAATTAATATAAAAATTTCATTTGACACACATTTGACGTTGAACTCTTCTTTAGGTTTAAAAACAAAAATTTTGGGGTCAGTACGCTTTGGCCTAGAAACCCAGCGTTGTTAGCTGAAATAAATGTACTACGAAGAAAAGAAAGAAAGGCCAGACGACCACTTGTTGACATACAAAAAAACCGGCAAAATGCCAGAAATTTCTCCCACATAAACCATCTATTTATGAATGAATTTTCGCGCCAAAATGAAAATATGACAAATGCGCAGACGCCGCCGAAAAAAGCTTTCCTCGGCTTCGGTAAACTTCCAATGCGAACTTCAAGAAGGGCGGTCATGTAGGTGGTTGGCAGGATTCATTTAAAAACAAATGTTGAACAATTTGCAGATTCAGTTGCAAACGGAATTTTGAAGAAAAATATATTCGAAGCTTGGGAAATTTAGTCTACAAACGTCTAAGAAAGTGAATAGTTTAAAACGCGAGTTTTAAATATTTAAAAAAAAAAATTTTAAGCGAAATATTTTTGTTAGTTTGAAATACAGTTGAATTATTTTAAAACTTATATAAATGAATAAAAACAAATTTAATAATAATATTTAGAAAAATAAATATAAAATAAAAAAAAAATAAAAGCAATAATAATAAAAATAATAATAATAAAAATTATAATAATATTAAAAATTTATAATAAATAATAAAAATATTATTAATAAACATAATAATATTAATTAATAATAATAAAAAAAAATAATAATAAAAATAGTAATAATAAGAAATAATAATAATTTAATAATAAAAATATTAATAATAAAAATAATAATAATTATTAATAATAATAAAAACAATAATAAAAAAATATAATAATAAAAATAATAATAATAAAAATATTAATAATAAGAAATAATAATTATTTAATAATAAAAATATTTATTATTAAAATATTAATAATAAAAATAATAATATTAAAACTAATATTAAAAAAATAAAGGGAAAAATAATAATACTAGAAATACATAATAGCATTAAAAATAATTGTAATAAAAAAATAATATTAAAAATATTATTAAAAAAAAAAATATATAATCAAAATTATGTAATTACTAATAAAAAAATAAAAATAATAGTGAAAAAAATAATAAAAAAAATAATAGAAATAAAATTAAAAATATTAATAATAAAAAAATTATAATAAACATTTTTATATTAAAAATAATAAAAAAGATAATAGTAAAAATAATAATACTATAAAGAATAGTAATAATAATATTGAAGACATTAATAAAAAAATTAATAAAAACAATTAATAGTAATAAAAAATTTTAATAAAAATTATATAATTACTCACAATAAAATAATAATAATAGTGAAAATAATAATACTAAAAATAATAGAAATAAAATTAAAAATATTAATAAAAAATTTATAATAATTTATAATAATAAAAAAGATAATAGTAAAAATAATAATACTATAAATAATAGTAATAAAAGTAATAATATTAAAAACATTAATAAAAAATATGTATAGTAATAAAAAATTATAATAAAAATATTAATAGTAATAAAAAATAATAAAAACAATAATACTGAAAAAATAATATTAATAACAAAAAAAATTATTAAATATTTTATTATAATATCAAAATACTTAATAATAGTAAAATAAAAATCTGAAAATTAAAATTTTACTAATAAAAAAATAATATTAAAAACAAAAAAATTAAAAAAAACAATAAAAAAAAACTATGTAAGAAATTTGAATAATCAAAAAATTATAGTACACATAATAAAATAAAACAATAAAAAATTAAAAGTAATAATAATAGAAACAATACAGAAAATAATTATTAAATATCATCAATAATATTTTAATAATAAATTTTTAGCCAATTAATAAAAGAGCATAAAAAAAAATAATTAAACATTTTAATATTTAAATAACTAATTCAATAAAGTATAAAAAAATTATTTAAATTAATTAAAAACAAAATAAAATATTTAAAAAATTTAAAAATTAAAACAAATTTAAAAAAAAAATTAATTTACAAAAATTATTGAAATAGAAGCATAAAATAAAATTAATAAAAAATAAGTTTATGGTAAAAACTAAAATCTAGGAAACAAATTAAATATTTTTTAAATTTAAATTAGCCATATTTAAATATGTAAATTAAAAAAAAAGTATTATTATTTAAATTGAAAACAAAATTTCCAAAACTAAATACGAACCATACAACCAGCCAAGCTAAATTTACAATTTAAATTGCCAAACTTTACTACAAACAGTTTCCACAATTTCTACTGCATTGAGAAACCGAAGCAGTACTCTTTGTGTGTCAAAACTTCACAAACTATCTCCATATAAGAAACACCAATATACCGAAACTTGTTGCTTAAGTACATCACATCACTAACTGAAAATTCTAGACAGTAGGAATTGTTCGTGCAAAAACTTTTAATTGCAGCCAATTGCAAGCCAAAGTACTTGAAAACAATAAACAGAGGAAGAAAAAAAACAAAACTAAAAACTTGAAGGATGTTCATTTTTATAGAGTATTGCGCATTTAGGTTGGCAGCTCGGTTGAATAAGGATTTATTTCTGTGGAAATTCTGAAAATATTTATTAACAGAGTGTTTAATCGCTTAAACTTTATGAGTCTGTCATAAAGTTTGTGGTGCAGATAATCGCCCAAACCTGCGTACACTAAATGTGTTGGCATTTAAATTGAAAAACTTCGCAAAGGATTTAATAAAAGTAAATAAAATATATATAGCAAAGCTGTTGAGAGTAGTTTTTTTTTAAGCTGGTTTTAATTTAACTGCCGTATGGCTAGTTAAACATAAAGATTTCACAGCGTTGGTTAACCGAAATTGCGTGGACCGTATATGGAACATAAATTCAATGGAACACATCAGTTGCCATCTGTCTGCTTTTTATGTTCGCGTTCAATCACCTTGAAACATAAATCTTTTAATGCAAATGACTTACAATTTGAGCGAGGATTAATGGTAGGCCATTCCCTTGATACATTTCTGAAAATCTCTAAAATATTTAAAATCAATTTTTCAAATTGATTTACAAAAAAAAGCATATTTGCAAAATGGTTCCAAATCAATCCAAATCATCTTCAACATCGCAATTCAGAAACGCGTACATACTGCAGCGCATATCGGCACAAAATCGCGTCACTAAATGGATGCAAAGATATGTTGACTTTTTGCATCGCTTGTAAGGGTGGTCGGGTATAGCCTCCTAAGATTTTGACCAAACTTAACCGGATTACTTTCGTGACCTAGCCGAAGTTGGTGAAGCTGTGAAACTGAAGCTCAATCGGTTGAGCGGTTTTGGAGTCTATAAGGAATATACATACTTTTTATGTGTATATATAGATGACACAAGCCCTATTTATAATTTGCAATTATAAAACTAATCCGATTCCGATCAAGGAACTACCTATACTATTTATAAAATTTTTTCATTGAAACGTATGTCGCTTTAGACTGACAGGTGCGTTACCACATTTTTATTGGATCTACCTTGACACTGAGAACGAACTTGGGATCTAAACTGATATTTATATATATATTTTTTTTTTTTTTTCCAAAAATCAACTATTTGAAAGTGGCCCATTTGGGGGAGTTACTTATGGCAATCTGAAAAATTTACAAAAGATTGTAAAAAACCTGATCATAATTGGAGCTTATATCTTCGAAGAGATGCCACTATTTGCGGGAAAACATGCCAAGCTTAATTAATAAATATTATTTCGTCCTTCCACCACCCTCAAGCCTCAATTGGGCAGATAGCTTACTTCTGCAGATTTGTGTTCTAAACTTTTTGGTATAAAATTTGGTTTATTTATTGGGTTCTTTAACGACAGTTTCTCAAATTTGAAAATCTAGCCTCCGGTTACAGACTTACGAAGATAGAGCAGAACACTAAGAACACATTACAGGTTTGGAAGGTCATTTATTCTGTGTCGTGTTTTGGTTATTTTGTAGGGTTTAGGAATTTGCGAATGGATTTTAGTGAGAATTGAGTTGGCATTCATTCATAGGTTCTGCATGAAGCGCGATCTATTTCAGTTTTTACAGTTGCGATGTTCCGATCATTGTGAATGTTAGTATTGTGAATATACCAGGATGCACCGGTTAGAGTTCTAAGTATTTTCGATTGAACTCTTTGTACTATACTTGCATTGCCCCATATTTGTGAGTTGTACGTCCAAATAGGGTTCATTACAGAGTGATAAAGAGGGACTTTGTAGAGAACTTCAACACGTACTGTAAATATTCTTTTACTAAGATATGAGTCAAAAATTTTATGGCTATTTTGGGAAAGCAATATGTAGAAATAATGGTAGTATACCCCCAAAGTTATCCCATTATGGTCAGTAGCGATAGAGGAGTCGATAAAGCCTTATCGTCTGTCCGTCCGTATGAACGAAAGGATCTTGAAAACGGTAATAGATAGAGAGTTCGTTTTTTTTTTGCATAAGACTTTTACGAGTTTAAAATTTGTGAGTTAGGGAAGGATTTAGATCCTTAATAGGAAATTTGAACAGCGACCTGTACTGGTACAGGGCGTCTTTCAGTTGGTTTTATGACGCTGTCCGCGATTTTTCTTTTCGGGTTTCGGGATTATGACTATGATCGATTGCTTCCACTGATTTGAAAAGTATTCACATTTAAATATCGAGTTGTTATATACATACATGGGAAGCATCATTATCATTTTTGGGAAATTAAATTATGACCTCGAAGTGGGTGACCATTAGGACCATCTATTAATAATAATCACTAATTCAGTTCAACAAAAATGTTTCCATAAAACTAATACGAAAGTATGTAGTAAAATACTTTTTTAACGAACTTTCCAAAAATTTAGGAGGTGGGAGGTGGAAATGGCCGCTTTGCGTCTTCCTTCGGTATACCCTTCCCTTTCAGCATGTTTTGGGATTTAGTTGGATTTTATCACTTCATGTACTTCATTGGTGTTAACTATGAAGGGTTCAAGGTAGTTCGTAGTTGTAACAGAGGAAAGCACGAATGAGTTTGTTGACTGATTTGGCTGAAAAACATTTCTTAAATGAGTTGCAAATACCTCTGCTTTTTCTAAGTCCTTGCGAAAGTGAGCTCTTTCTAGTGTGATATCCTCAAGCGAAGAGACTATAACATAAGGGAAACTTAAAACTTGTTGAAGTATGACGTACGATGTATAGTCTGTGGACGAGTTTCTCCTCACGTGTTGGAATCTTTAGTTTTTTGCTTAGATGCTGGGCATCTTAGACACTGCCATTTGCTTCTTAGACGTCATTTCTTCATTACTAGCCGTTCAATATGACAGTTAGTTATGCTGTGGTATATCAATTGGGGTTTAGTTGGTTCTGGAGTGTTGAGCTGCAGCAATGAGAACAGAACTCAGGATACTGGCAGAATTTTCAATATCCATTTCGTTGCTTTTTAACTGTGTTCAGCTCGATATGACTGCTTAGTAGAAAAGTACATACTTTCATATTTCTGCCAGTAAGTTTTTTATGTAGTAAGTTTGTTGGGAAATTCTTTAAGTTGAGGTCTATCCAGTATCCTTAAGAAAACTGGAGGATGATCCGATGAGAGATCTGCAAGAGATTCAGCTGATATTAGACAACTAGAGATACTTCGTGCAAAATCAATGACTTCTGGAATTGTCATCGGATCTGTAGGCCAGTATGTTGGGATACAAGGCGAGACATAGTTAAAACTGTTTTTTGCTCTGTAAAACTGCTTTCGTCCTTTGGGTTTTGAAAGTCTTGAACCCCAATGTGTAATCACTAGCAGCTATGAAGCCAGTGTTGAAGAATTCAAGAAATAGTTTTTCGGTTATCGTAAACCTTGGAAGACAATAAATTTCAATTATTGTGATATTACGAAAATTTGAATAAAAATTTTTTGACGTGGGTTTGAGAAATTTAGTTGCAACCACCTATAAAGAATAATGTTTTATGGGACTTCTAATATGTCTCTTAACTTGATCGGATTTTTGTTCATTGATTGCACATCTGTTGTATATTCTAATGAAATCTTCTACCCTGCTCCTCATTATGATTTCCAAGATTTACAATAAATCGATTCAAATGAGAATATATGTAAATAATTAACTTCAATGTTCATGTTACACTCAAGATCTCTAAAATTTGACAAATCTTCTGATCTAATTGTAAATAATTTTCTGATTTATGATACTCAAGAAAATTATGGATTACAAAAACAAATCATCTACATGTTCTCTTTTCGAGCTCATTCTTGGTTTCGAGAAAATTTGTACTTTTCTGCATTAAACTCAGTAATTATTTTCGATAAGTTAAATATTCAACAGCTTTGTTTGGGGTCTTCTATAAATTCTTTCATAATGTCAAGTTTAATATGAAGCGCTGGCAATATAATTCGATCTCGATTCATCAAAGTTGGATTTATTATATTTTACGAATCAATAACAAGTAATTCTTTCCATGACCACAATTTTTCAAAAGTTCAATGCTTCTTTTTATTGTGGCTGTGCCACAAACACATTAAACAAAGATATTTTCAAATAAAAGTCTGCTGCCAAAGCAAATAAGAAATTAAATTTTAAATGAAAATATTTCTATGACATTTAGATTATTTTTTCTTCTATTTTGCTGTTCTGAGTAACAATTCGATAGAATTTGTATGAAACTAAAATTGAATTTCGATTGAAATCTATTCAACGCCAGGAAAGAAAACTCATTTGTTTTTTACGATAATTTTCTTTCTTACATGCTGGCAAGTGGAAGCAAATATTACAATGAATTATATAATTAACATTAACAATGCCATAAGCTTATTTTTATTTTCGTAAAATAATTTGAATAATTTTTTTTTTGCTGCAGCTTAAACTTAAAAAAAGAAAAGTGAAAAAATTTCAAGTTCAAACAAATTTGCATTAAAAGTGAAAGCAAAAACGGTTGCAAAAAATGTGACTAAATAAAAAATACATTTAAATATAACGAAATAATAAACCAAAACTATGTTCATAACAACCACAACAATTAGTCCCAAAAGTGATTATAATACGTCGAGCACAAATATGACAGCAATATACCCTACCAGCAGCAGCAGCAGCACCACCAGCAGCAATATGAATAATTATATAGCAATGGCAGCCTCCGATGCAACCGCATTAAATGAACTCAACGAAAGTGTTTTAAATTTAAACAATAACTTTGCAACACTACTAACCGAAGCGGATGCCATCGAGCTGGGCAACAATTACAGCAGCACAAATTACACCTCAAACCTCAATGAAACAATTCTGCTGGAAATGCAACCATATCACTTTGCGGTTATGATCAGCGATTTCATGCATTTGTATTATTTGCCCATCATCTGCATCACTGGCACTCTGGGCAATGTGCTCTCCATATTTGTCTTCTTTATGACAAAATTGCGTAAATTATCATCGAGTTACTATCTGGCTGCATTGGCTGTCAGTGATACTTGCTATTTGTTAATATTGTTCATAAACTGGTTAAATCTGCTGAACATCGATATTTATAATCGTCGTATACTATGCGAAATATTTACGTTCTTAAGTAATCTGGCGTGTTTTTGTTCCGTTTGGTTTGTTGTTGCATTCACCGTGGAACGTTTCATTGCTGTCATGTATCCGTTGAAGCGTCAGACTATGTGTACCGTGCGTCGCGCTAAGATGGTCTTAGTTGGTCTAACCTTCGCCGGTTGTGCACATAATGCACCATTTTTCATATTTGCAGCATCGATAGTCGATAACAAATCGCATAGCATTATGTGTGATATTAATGAAGGATATAACGTAAGTATGAGATGAGATGAAAGGGAGCAAAAGCTAAAGCAAATATATTACGTATACGCAATGTTACATATCTCTGTGTGTGTGTGTGTGTGTTAGAGTTTTCTCGGAAAAAATTATTTCAAATATTTCAATTGATATGAAAAATATTCTATTTGCTGCAAATTCTTCTTCATTGTTACACAAATAACATTGAAAATATGCAGATTATTTTTTGCTTTTAATTCATAAACTCATGCTTAAAAATATTTACATATACACAGAAGCGTAGACATTAGCTAAACTATTACAAATCGGGGGGGAAAGACAAAAACCCAACACAATTTTAATACCTATGCTATATGTTCAGTCGATATAAACTGGTATCCTAGCCACAAAAGTATGCTTGGCTGCGAGATATGCTGTAATCTCATTTGAACCTTAATGTTGTGTGAGGCATATGTTGCCTAGTTTTATACGTGTTGCATATTTTATTTGGGATTATTAAAAGAGAAAAAATTTCGTTTCAAGGAAAAATAAAACAAAAATATATCATATAAATGTCCAGTAAGGTGGGAGAAGGGGGGGTTAGATTTGGTTCGATCTACACCTACATAAAGTATTTTCTTAGAATTGTCGTTTTAGCTAAAATAACAAGAAATAACGCTTCAATCGAGTGGGCTGGTCCACAAGACACCCTGCTTCTAACAATTTGTAGTAGGTGTAGCCCTTCTAGTGTCTCAATCGTGGCCATATAGAATATTTTCTTAGAAATATTGCAAACTACACCGAATTTGTCGTTTCTGGCTAATTAAACAACAATAAAACTTTTTACATACAAAAACCCATTAAGGGAGGACAGATTTGTATAGGGGCTACCCCTTTTAGTGGTCCGATCTAACGTAAGATTAGGTGTTTCTAGCAAAATTAACATAAACAATAAAATTTTTTAAATTGAAATGTCACTTGGCATGGTAAGTGTTAAACCCCCGTTTAGGGAGGCTGTTAATGTCTTCATTAAATACTTGACATCTGAAGAATGAATAAGATAATCTAAATATGCCAGTCTATCTTTTAAAGCCTCCATGTTATCGATATTCATACGGTAAGCCAGCCAGACAGACGGACATGGTTATATTCAATCGACTTTCTGTATGAGGGTTGCCTCTTCTATTAGTTTGATTTTGAAAAAACCTGACGCAAATGGGCGGAAGTACACCTTCTTTAGGTCGGCTAAGTAAAAAAGAAAAAAAAAAAAAAAAAAACGTCACGAAAATTGGGACGACGTTGCATACTATTAAGGGTTTACTCTGTATACGAATATAGAAAAATCACGCCTAGTTCAGTGCTGCTTTGCATAAAAATTCGTACTTTTACGGCTTGTGCTGCAGTTTATAAACATTATTGAAGTCCAACTTCTTTAGCCATATCTTGCTTGACGTCAGCAGTGAAAACGCAACAAATGAATGTTCACATTTTCATGTCGGGCATTTTGTGACGCAAATTCAGCGCATTACAAAATGCCCGACACGAAAATGTGAACGTTCAATGGTTGCGCTTTCATTTCACTGCTGACGTCAAGCTGTATATTCTTTAAAATGAATTGTGTAATCAAGTCGTCATACAACTAAATAAATTGTCTAAGGTATTTGTGAATAAGTTCTTTGTGAATAAATTTTGAAGTGAAAGTTCTTTAAGCTGCAGCTTTATAAAAACGCAGACCGTGACAAAAACGGGGACGGCTTTAGAGTGGGCAGAATCGCATATCACTGCACTACTAAGTGGTGTTTAGCAATATTAATGTAGGCGGACTGCATAAGGTTCTTAAGAGCGTTTTCCGCCTTTGAATTTATGAAAATTTTAAGCTTCTTTGCTGTTTTTAGGTTATGCCTGTTTAAAAGGTATAAATCTGTGACTCAAGGCTTTAGAAAATGGTAGAATTTTGCGACATCATCAAATCTTTGAGACAGTATTCAGCATTTACCATTCACTTTCTATCTTAGACTGTGTTAATTCAATTCATTGTTTCCTTTAGCAAAGGCATCGCAAGTCAACTCGATATAGACATGTCCGTCTGTCTAGCTGTCCCTATGAACAACGAGAACTTGTTTACTATAAGGAATAGAACCTACAAGTTTGGATACGAACGTGGCTACGCATATTTAAGTGGTTGCCTCTCTACAAATCTGTGCTCCTTTCTGAGTTTTTGTATGAAAACAATTTTTTTTTTCTTTGCATCATCAAGTAGCCTCGCTATAAAAAATATGCTGTGTAAAAATGTTAAAATGTTGTGTAGACATAATTTCAAATCGAGAAATGAATGAAAATAAATGAAAATGCTTAATTAAAATGGCGGCTTGACTAAATGTATTAAACGAATTTAGAGAAGGGTATTCAAAAAAATATGCTTGAAATTTATTCCTATTAGTCGAAATCCGTATTTTTTTTAACTTATTTTTCTCCTACTTGTTTATTTGCATAATGCGGTATATTCTTTTTCGGCAAATATTTGTCAAACATAAATTTAAAAATTTGCCATAAATTGTGAAGAAAGAAAGAAAAAACAAATTTTTTTTTTGTGGTAAGTTCAACAGCAAACTCCTACACACATACTCAATGTCTCACGCTCTTACTCGGTTTGTGGCAAGCCAACAAAACTGTAGCAGCAGCTTTGTGGTGGCATTTGTTTGTCTGCACGTTTGTACGTACATACTTCTTCATATACAAGTATATATATGTATATTGATTATAAATGAATGCTATTTCTTGTTATTGCCATGGCAACATTCAGGGCCATGAACTATCTTGGACAGCAAAGTTATGCACAATGTACGAGTCTCGTCTGTGGTACTCAATGCTCTTCTTTTCTTCACTCATATAGTTATTTCTTTATTAAATTGCATTTGTTGCCTCTGTAAGAATTTATGCACTGGAATTAGTTTGAAAATGTTTCTCCATGTGTTTGAATCTTTCCAATTTAAATGGAGCCAACTATAAACATATGTGACCGACCGACCATATCAAATATTGATGATTGGAAATTTATTTTATATATTATTTGGTATGATAAGTTGATGAAAACTTTTTACACATACTCGACGCCATTTAATTTTTTTCTTTACTTGGAAATCCATTTAAGCTGATTTTATTTTTTAAGGTTTTTAATGACAGGTCAAACTAAAAGCATCCAAAACTTTGTTGTGCAATGAAAATAAGAAGATTTTTCCAAATATTTATCAAACTAAGTGTATAAATATTACAAAAGCGTTTTCCATTGAATCAAACTTAAAGTTTTTAATAAAGTTTTTTACTTCAGTGTAAACAAGCTCACTTTGGCTTGTTTGTTAGTTTGCTGTAGTTGGGTATAAGTGCGCCATTTTATGCTACTCAAAGTATGCCAAGCTTGTGTTTGGCAACAATAGAAACTATTTATTTTATTTACTATTGGAATTTAAGGTATTCTAACCCTTTTGTGGGCGTCGATTTTATTGCTTATGTTGGATTTTTCACATATTTGAAAAAAGGATATTTGTATGGATTTGTTTGTGTTGTACATATATATTTTTATTCCGCATCGTTTCGAATAAACTATTTCGAGCTTTGAATTCTATCATTTACATATTTAAAGTGTTGGATAGCAGAGAGTTAAATAAACGAAAATAAAAAAGGAAGCAATGAGTGCGAAGGAGCTTCAAATTACGTGTATTAAAATTTCGTTTTGAGTTTGAAAACTTTGATGACAAAGTTTTACAAATTGCCAAAATAGTCAGACTCCGATTTCAAACATATTCGATTTTTTAAAATAAATTTTTTTTTTACTGAATAGAATTATTAATATATGGCTTTATGTGCTTATGGGCATGGTTTAGACTTGGTGATCATCTAGGTCAATGTGTCTCTGTGTATTGCAGCATTGAGCCTATAAGTGTGAGGAAACATGACGAAATAAAATCCAGGCCCATATCAAAATAATTACACAGGGCCACAAAATGAAATTGAGGTGGACCTTCTTTGAATACGATCCCGGTGTCCACATTACCCCATCAGGTCAAAATGAAGGTCAAATAAAGGTCAAGCATCAAGGATTTGACCGAAAAATGACCTCCGAATGACCTTTAAAGGTCGGGTCAAAAAATAGGTCGACTTATTCGGACGTAAAATTTTCCGCTCTTTCAGAATCTAGGGTCAAAAAAATTCTATCAGTCAAATTTAGGTGTTTGACCTTTATTTGACCTTGATTTTGACCTGATGAGGTAATGTGGACACCGGGATCGTATTCAGCGACCCCAAAAACATAAAGATCAACTTGACTCAGAGAAGGTCCTCCTCAATTTCATTTTGTGGCCCTGTGTTATTATTTAAAAAAAAAAAATAATAATAATAGCTTCAAGTTAATTGCTTAAATTAGCTATGTATGGGAGCGGTACTTTCTAGTGGCCACATCGCGGTCTTACTATGTAATTCATACATAACTTCAGCATCTAAAAAGACTCTATGCCCAATTTAAGCAGGATATCTCAGACAGACGGACATAGTTTTCAAATAAAAATAAGTAAGGAAATTTCAGTCGGGCGTAACCGACTGTAAGAGGCCCTGTACCAGTTCAGGTCGCTTAACAAATACATTAAATGTTTCCCGAGCTTATGACCAAACACATGACCACTTCTCACTGCGCGAATATGAATGAAAAGAAAAAGGGGGTCGTTCAAAATTAATTGCTTAAAAAATCGTCATTTATTTTCCGATTTTGATGAACTTTTTGGATTTTTGCTTAGAGGGACGATATCTTTATACTGGTGTACCGAAGGTACAAGAGCCTATTGGTTTTGTGCAAATGTATGTAACAGGTAGAAATAATGGTCGGAGACCCCCCAAAGTTACCCCCATTATGGTCAGGAGTGATAGAGGAGTCGATATAGCCATGTCCGTCTGTATGAACGAAAGGATCTCGGAAACGGTAATAGATAGAGACTTCGTGTTTTTTTGCATTCGACTAGGGCTGTTCCGGAATTTTACAAGTTTATTTTAAATTTTGTTTATACATTTAGCATTCGCTATTTCAGTTACGCGTTGTATTTTCATTTATTTTCCGCGATTTGAATTACGCTTATACAAAATTTTAATTAAACGCAAAACTGAAAATTGTATAAAGAAAATATGTTTCAACTGTGTTTTTGAATTTATGGCACATAATAAAAAAATATAGAATGCTGTTAAATATAGCAAAGTATGCAAATAAACTGCCAGAAATAGGCACGAAGCTGTGCAAAATATAATTTTTCGGTTGAACTTGAAGTTTAATTGCGCGGCATATATTTTTAGTTGAGGTTGAGCTTGTTTTAAATTTTTTCAATTTTAATGCAAAAGAATTACGGCCTTGCTTTACAACGAACACAAAAATGTTCAAACATATTATAGCGTGGCTATTTGATGGTGGAGAGAAAAGTTGGTATGACAGGTTGACAGGTTGGTATGAAGGCTGTCTCATATGTGTTGGACTATGTTAACCTCATCGAATAGCACATACGAGACCTTAACTCGTCACCAACTCCAAAAGCATCAAAAATCCTATGAAGAATCTTTCTCTCGAAGACTTTCAAAGTCGTTTCATCTCACTTAATCACGGTCCATACATTTTTTTATATATGATTATTTTATTTGATCAGGAATCAGTATTCGGTATATTCTATAACCATATCATGTCGCACCCTTCTTTTATAATCTCCAAACTGTACAAATTATTGTGATAGTATTTTCGAAATTTATTAACAGTCATCTCCGTCTATTTGGTGTAGCGCCGACTCCAATAATAGTTCTTTTTAATCTTCTTATTCAACGCCTATATGGCAAACTACTTGCAAGCCTATTTTCATGATTTAGCAGCCTGAAGTTGTAGCGGCTTGTGTGTGTGTGTGGATGATTTCTTATTCTATGGTGTTCAGTCTCAGTGTAGTGTTGTGTTGCGAACGTAACAGGGACAACCACTAATCTCACGAAGACTTCTATTTTGCAGCTTTTCAATTCGCTGCCTGTGTGTTTGTAGCGCATATCTTCAAATAGAATTGTAAACTACTCGCTTGCAGCGTAAGGATAGCTTACTCCTACTATTGAGCATCCAAAAGAGCTGCCTTAGTCTTAGGATACATCTTGATATTAAATTATGGACATGTCGTGCAAATGTAAGCATCTTATCCACCGTCACACCTAGGTGCTTGACGTCGTCTGCCTGATCAAGGGCGATGTTGTTAAGCCAAATATGGAGCGGCATTTTTTTTTTTGAAATGTGTGAAACACACATTTATGCACTTCCCTGCATTTAGTTTAATATTCAATCGCTTGATCCAATTCTCCAGCACGTGGACATACTCCTGCACGCAGTCTGCTGCATCGTATTCGTAGATGTGTAAGATGCCAATATAACTATCTTGGATGGCATTATATTCTCATCGGGTATAGGGAGATCGGCACTGTACAAGGAGTACAGCAACTGTTCCAGCACAATTCCTTGTGGGGTCCATACCTATGTGACATACAGTAAAACCGGAAGTATTACCGTCTTATAGATCTTGATTTTAGTCTTTCTAGAGAGAACTTTACTTCTAAATGTTTTCAAATGTTTCAGCTCTAAATAGCATCTATATTAAAGGGTAATAGCGGATAATAGTTGCTGTTGCTAGTCATTTCGCATCGCAGATAGACAAAGTTTTCTACAACATTGAAGTTGAAATTGATGACGGCGTGCGAGAAGACACCAAATACCTGGTCTTGTCCTCATTCACCCATGGAACGAGACTGTTTTTCAATCTCCGCGAACGCATTGCTGACTCGTCGTTTTAATATCATCCGCATAAGTGAGCAGCATTACTTCCTCTTGGAAGATCGAGCCCGACATATTCTGTTTGTACGTGCACTGGTGTAGGATGCATTCCATCAGCAGGTTGAATAATTCGGACGACAGCGCATCACCTTAGCTGAAACACCTCTTGTTGTCAAAGGGGTCGGAGAGGTTTTTCGATTAGTCTCCCTCCATTATTTGAGATATTGTCGTGAAGTCTAAATACTCTGATTTCTTCCTTCCCAAATTTAAATTTTATTTTTTAAACAGAAACTCAGAAAAGAGGGGCAGGTTCTTATGGGTTCGCTCGTTGATTACTAACTATTTGAAATTTGAATATCCAAACTTGAAGAGTCCGTCCTTCAATTTCCCTAATTTGTTCCATTAATTTTTTTGGTCCTTTTTTCTTTAATATAAATTTTTTTCCTAACATTTCCTTTAAATTAATTTCTTTCAAAAATGAACAATTGACGCCAATTACTTATTTAAAATTGATTAAATTTTTTTTCGGCTATGCGGCAGATGCTTTTCATTAACATAAAGCAGTGCCATTTTTTGGTAATTATTTCTGCGTTTATTTGTTTTTTTTTTTTTTTTGTTAATGTCAGTCCTTCCTATTAAGGCAATTTAGTCCTTTTTTTTGTGCGTTGTTGGAACATTTTTATAAGCATTTCGTTTGGCTAATTCAATTTAGCATTCGTAATTATTTTCTTTCATGCCTGACCTTTGGCTCTGTTCGTTCATTTGTTAACATTATTTTCAGTTAATTCTATTTCATGTTGTAAAGCTTTGCATCCTAAATGATTGTACCATCGTTAGGTTTAATTATATCCTGCGTCTTGCCTTTTCACAGTCAAGGAATTTCCTTTATTTGTTTGGTTCATGTTAAATTATCTAGAACTCAATTAAAGTGATTTGGTTTGTGGAAAAGTGGTTTGAACTAAAAGACAAATATTGACAAATATTTCATGTTCGTTCGCAAAGTTTAACAAGTTCTGTGGTTCAATTAAAATGAACTAAACACCTCAGAGTTGTGGCATGCCAGCAGTTATTAAATAGTTGCACGCAATGTGTTTATTTTTATGTTTTTTTGTGCTGACAGTAAAATGTTTTTAGTAGCTATCAATTGAATTGAATTGAATTTTTGATTTCATGAAAAAATTTTACGATTATTTCAATGCCAAAAAAAAAGAAGGACTATAAAACATTTGCAATCATCAAAAGTAGTCGATTTCGTTTAATACGCGAGTCAAACTAAATAACTTGCAGCTAGCATATATTATAAGCCCTTGAAACGAATAACGCCAGGATTATAAACAAACGCAGTAAATTAAAAGTAAATACCAACATTGTGTTTAGTTGTGAGTATACAATTTAGAGTTAAATCAATAAACAGCAGACGCGCTGCTATGCCTTATGCTCGAATGAAACTTTAAGCCTGAAATTCGCTAAATTTATATAAAAATATATAATGGAGGTTGACCTCCATTGGAGTGGTATTTCAGCGAATGAATTATGGCATTGACAATAAAAGTTCATTGGGTCTGCTAAATGTCAATTCGTATTTCTTTCATTTACAAGAAATATAAAGAAAAATGATGCAATTTATTTTAGCCATTCATTTCATTCTTTATTTGGACAAATATTTTGTATACTTGAACGACATCTTGAAAATGTTTACGCAGTTTCAAATGCTTTTGTTTAAAATAGAGAACTTTCATTTCAACGACATTTTTTCGGTAATAATTTCTAGTTATTATTTTTTGTGAGCGTCTGCGCTATTAAATTAATTTAGTCCTATTTCCTGTGACTTCAAATAATATTATTTATAATAATTTTTAAGCACAAAGAAATACGCAATGTTCTCTCAGCAAAATGTCCATTTTGTGCATTTCACTTGGGCAATGTTCCATGGAGGTCCGTACTTCAATGTAGCTAAATGCAGTGGTCGGTGAGAAGAATACAGATGCTCCTGCCCAAACAACATCTCCACAAAATTATCACCAAGTACACGTCTAATGATATAGGACTTCTGAAGAGACAGAATGCTCACTACACTGAGAGTCGACAGAAAACTTTAGATAATCTTTTTCAGGTTCACTTTACTGAAACAATAATTCAAAACTCTTCGCCCATAATCAATAATTGGCTACAAAACCGAAGACACTGCAGTTTAGCTGGTCTCATTCTAGATAAAGACAAGATTTGTTGAACAGTCATATTCTTCCAATCTAAGAAATCTTCTGTGGAGGGTAACTTTTTTGCACTGCTGCTGAACTGCTTAGTTGTTTTGAGCGACCGAATTATATGCCTTATGAGGACTAGCCTCAATTTGGCTGACATATCACGATCATAGAGAAAGATGATCTTCGATTTCATACCCAAACATGACTGCTTCATCTTAGTAACACTTGCGTGATAATGTGACATAGTCCCTACTTCGGCAATGTGTCTGTCCACATCAAAGCCATCAAAGTATATCCAAGTGGGGATCCTTTCTACACTTTTATGGTCTTTTATTTTAGATAAATTGTTTAGCAAGCAGAGTGAACTATTCTATAGCGACATTTAGTACTCACATGACTTGTCATGACTATGTCAGAAAACAACTCTCAGATGTGATGTGTTCAGCTCTTCGATGAAGACCAAATACTTAATCCTAATAAGGCTGTATTATCATACTTTTCGAAAATAACACAAGCCAGAGTTAGGTCCTGCTTATATTCTTAACATAATCTTAATTCTTCTGCGATGAAGTCAAATGTTTGAAGATGACCTTAGACAATAGACTTAACTGCAACCACCGTCTTGCTGGCCGTACTTTGGATATCTCTCCAAAAATGATCTTTTGAATCGATATAATGGACCCATCTTCACCTATGCTTCCTTTGTATGGTAGCTGAAACTCCTGGAAACTTGCGCCATCAATTTTGATATTTTTTATAAATGTGATATTTTTTATAAATGTGATATTTTTTAATATGTGGTATTTTTTTTTAATATGTGATAATTTTATTAATATCAGTGATATTTCTTTTAATATCACTGACATATTTTTTTTTTCTTTTAACAGTGATATTTTTTAATATCAAACTAATATTTTTTAATATCAATGATCAGTGATAGAACTTTTCTAAAGTGAGATAATATCAAAATGAAATTGAACCTTTTCTCTCTGGTAAAACGCGAAAGCTATAGAAGAATATGAGATGTTTGTTTAATGACCTTACCTCAGTAATAGGCGTGATAGGTTTCGCTACTAACTGAACTGATATCTCTCACATGTAATAATAAGAATTCGCACGAGATTGGATTATTTTCGAACACTATTAAGGTGAGGCTCTAAAAACAGAAGCTATAAAATGTCAATTTAAAATCTTGTCTGCCAACCTTACATTAAGTTGTTATGCTATTTAATGGCGTAAAATTTAGCTCGATTCCACTTTACGTGCAGCCATTTTAAGTGGCACAGTGAGATCTCGCGCTGAATTAATTAATTATTTATGGAGCTCATAAATATTTAGCTTGTTTGGATATTTAATGAAATTTTAAATTCAATGAGTTTCACTAATTAAATTAAGTCAAAATATAGCAAGAAGTTATAGAAAAGAGAAAGCATGAAAGAGTGTGAGATAGAGAGAGAGCGATTAATAGTTGCCAAAAGTAATAAAATGTTGACCGCTCATTAAGTAAAAAACACCACCAAATTTTTATATGCTGTCAAGGATATACAAAGTTCATTCGAATGCATGTAACAGGCAGAAGAAGACAATTAAACATACGCAAATATAGGCTTGAACAATATTAAATATCAAAGGCGCAATGATTTATACAGCAATGAAGTGTTGAAGGTTAAGAACTGCAGCTGTTGTGAACTAACTTGCTGACATGTTGCATTGCACGTTGCAACTTGTATGAAAAAACTGCACAATTTAATAATTATGAAAAATTTGGCAGTGTATTTCGAAGTCGTACATGTAGCACTACATTTTTTACATGTTGTGTGTGCATTGCTGCATTCATTTTTGTGGTTTTTACTGCAACATTAAATAAGCATTTAATGAATGGTGGTCCTGTATACAGTATTATTTACACTGTCGCTGTTCAACTGATGAAGTTTTAATGCTTTATAAAAAATTTGACTGTTTTTTAATAGTTTAATTATTTTTTGTTTTGTTTAACTTTTGCAATTCAAATTGCTTACAGTTCGGGGAACCCATTTAAACTAAAAACCATTACGCAAGTTTATGAATGAACTATTATGTTTATTAATAATTAAATAAATATACAGCAAAATCTTTCGCTACATAAATATGAATTTTCACGCTTTAGCTTACCAATTTTTTACCTCCACATACGTTGCATAACTCTGTTAATATTTCAACTAAATTCAACCGAAAACACTGAGTGAATCTGACATTTTCTGCTCCTTGCAAAAAGCGAGCAAATGGAATTTAAAAAAATAAATTAAATGCATATAGCAGAGCAGTTGTTCACACCTTCCTTTTTTTTTTTTTTTTTTTTTGCCAGAAGCATCAAACACGAACTAAAACAAGAGCTGCCAACTCGTTCTTTCCACAAAAATACACAACAAATAGCAGAAAATATAAAAACGAATATTCGCAAATAAATTAAGTTTCCCTCACATGTGAATAGCGAGAAAACAAATTGGTCAAAAAAAAAAAAAAAAAAGAAAAGAAACAAATAGATAAAATAAAAAAAAATAAAGGAAACAAACCAAATAAAAAATTCGCAGAACGCGAAAGTTTATTTCCCTTCATTTGAACTGCGCAGTATTTAAATTGTCGAAATGGCAACTTTTTATATAAAATTAAAATATTTAATATTATTTTGCGCTATGTGCTTCATGCATTTGTAGTTACATAGCGCACTACAATAGCAAGGCACGAAATAGTAAGGCGTAGCATTTAAAAATGTGCAAGACTAATCATCAAAAACACAATTTTCCACCATTTAAAAATCATTGATCTTGCAGTCATCAATCTGACTTCTCGTATAGATCAAAATGATATTTTCATAAATATCAAAGTGATAATTTTTTATTTTAACATATTTCAATATATCATAGGCTTAACTATGCCAGCTAAGGTGTCTTAAAATTATCGACTTGCTGAATATATAGCCTCTCGACTGACGATTATGACTAATACAGGGTTGTGGGTTCTTCACTTCTAAGGTAGATCAACATTTTTATGGAGAACACAATATTGTTTTAGCCCAAAACTCCTAAAACTCGATTTATATACTTTAAAGAACAAATATTTTATGTTTTCCAATTTTGACACCAAAGAGGTTACACTCGGCAGGTACATCCTACATATTTTATGAAACAATATTTTATTTTCATTCACTCATCATCAAACTCGACATGTTTATACTAAACAAAAAATAATTTGAAACGTATTTTGCCGAATTTGAAAATTTTCTACACTACTGGTAAAATGGAGCAAAATTGGATTTGAATAGAAATTTTATGGAATATATTACTCTTTTTTACTTCTTTTGGTCAATCAAATGTTTTAAAAACAATTGGTTCACCGGGCAAAGCAGAGATTAACTGCTAGTTTTTCTATACGAGTAACTTTAGTCTCATTAAAGAGAGCTTCTTAGCCATTTGGTCTAATTGATGCTTCTTTAAGAAACTCTTTCAATTTAATTCAGTCTTTAGAACAAGCTTTGAAAAATAATATTATGAAGGGTATAGCAAAATACAGAGTGAATTACAAAAGTCATGAAGATAACTTTGTATGAGTATGGGTATTTGAAATCGTATGTTTCGGATTTCAACGCCTAAAACTCAAGAGCCACCGCAACAAATGACAACAAATTTTCAATATATGTTGAATCGATCTGCAGGATGGTCTCTCTTCAGTTTCCGTCCGTTATGTAGCGCAGATTATTAATTTTAATAAAATTTTTTCTTTTAAATTTTCATAGCAATTATAATTCTCAAATGGTTCTAACATATTTCATTTGAGTAACATAACAGTCTCTTGAACCATATTTATGTGTTAGGTTTTAATGTGCGATAGTAGGTGATTATGATAGGCGGTAGTCTAAAGGGTGTGTCAAAGTAAAGCGAGTGTATTGAGTAGTAGGCGATTTTTTAAAAATAAAATCACTTATAATTTGTTGTTATGTTGCTGTGGCAGTAAAGTGTGCTAGGAAGATGAATGTAATGAGGAGAAAATATTGTGCGAGAAGGAAGTCTCGAGGAGGATGCTGAGAGACATTGTGATAAGAAGGAGAATATAACTTAATCGAAAAAAACATGTTGAAGAAGTGGACTTTGGTTATTATCTTTTTTTAAATATAAGCCATAGGTGACTAAAGGTTATGTCTTAGTATTTATAAAGTTTGCAGCCTATCTTATGCGATAGAAGTCAACAGCAGGGCAATCTAGAGTCACTGGTTACATTTTGTGGCGTGGTCTCATAAAATAGATATACAATGGTATATAGCGCAGAGCACGCTTAGCATGCCATAATAAATCAAATATTGTATAATTTGACTTGAAAAATTTTATTCTCGGAGATGTCTCAAAAGAAAGAGGAAGCGTCACTTAGAGAGACTGAGACACTTAGCTTCAGGAGGCACGCAAGTATAATGTATATCAGTCATCAGTGCAGTGAGGATCTCTAATTAAGTGCAAAAACCCTCATGAAATATTCAAGCAAATCTAAGCGCAGTTTGCTTTATCATATATGCAAGCTACAAGATGAGTGAATAGGTTTAATGACCATACTAGAAGGACACCACTTTGAGAATTTTGAAGGGTGTAAGTAACTGCCAGAAGGAGGTGTAGCAAACCTAGCAAGCCATGCAGCAAAAAGGATGTGTAAATTGAAGCATACTCAGCAAGTCCTTTCAGACATCTTTAAGTTGATCTCAGGAAGCATATCCAGCAAACCATGAGTCTTTTAAGACTTCTTTAAGTAGACCTCATGAATTATACCAACAAAGCCATGAAATAGTAAGACTCTAATAATGCATTTGATTATATATTTCACATTAACAAGCTTGTCAACGTCTTCGTGTAAAAATGGATGCACGATTAGTGTGACTCGTCCTGAATTCAGCTTAAAGAAGACGATTACAAACTACATAGGAATAGATGGTCGGAAATCGGTGTCATCATCCTCGCTTCACGACGAAAATGTCGCATCATCACCCAAACTTTCCGACTAATGCGAAGGGCGACCTTGCCACGACTATCGATTCTCTTCTGTGTTCGTTGGCTAACACCCATCTCTGCACCGCCAGCACGACATGCCTATTCTTCTTCAACAAGAGTCACCAAGAGAGAGTCACCATCAGAAATAGATAAAAAGAGCTAGCAATGCATGCCGCGACCGCTAATATTGTATCTTATAGCTGAACAACAAGTCAAGTCGATATAGATGTGTCATACGGCTGTTTGTATGTACAACGAGATGTGCAAGACTATAAGTGATAGAATCTTCAAGTTTGGTTATTTAGACGCTACGCTGCCTATACATAAACAGATAATGTTTAGTAAATTTTAATATATATTCCACCATAAGCGGGTAGTTGCCATACAAATTTCGGCGTCCATCCTTTTTCGGCATTTAACTTTCCACTCACATAAATCTATGGTTCAAGCGTTTGCAAGGTATTTCAAAGTCAAGTACATTCGTCGGCTATAACATTCTTCTTTTTTGAACACAATGCTTTGATTTTCCATGGTAACCGACCGAATCGGTTTTGTGTATGAGTTCGTTCGCGCTTATACATTGGCAGCCAAATGCACACTTCTGTGCTTGCTTCATGCACCATTGTTACAAACAATGAAGGTCATTGGGCAGTGAAGTGACATATAGTTAGCATTTGCACTACGACTATGCTACACTGCGCGACTAATTGTCAAAAGTGACGAAGCACGAATACGAAATATATCAGCGTAAAAAGAAAATCATGAATTTGAGCGCTGAGATTAAAACCAATATAGCAGAAGAGTGGACAGACAGTGGCTGTAGCTATGGTTGCTGTAAAAAAGTGATGCAATTTTTTACAGCAAACAGATTTTGTGTCATGAAATTTTAATATTTTTCTATCAACAGAAATAAAAAAATTATGTAATATATTTGCACACATTGCGTATACACAACATAATCAAAAGCAACATAACAAAATATTGCGTATACGTAACGTGCAGACAATCCAGATATTTGTCGCACTGTAACAATTGAATATAAATTTATATACTTCTCGCTGCAGGAGACATACGTATTTTTCAACTATTGGGACACGCTTGTCGCCTTCCTAATACCATTCACAACAATTGCCATACTAAACACCTATACCGGCTGCACCGTCTGGAAATTTGCAACCGTACGACGCACGCTGACAATGCAAAAAATGTAAGTAGTATTGAAATTTTTATAAGGAAAAATGTGTATTAAAATGTCGCAACAACAGTTGTGCAGCTACAGGTGGCACAAAGCATATAATCGATGAGCAATATACAAGATAATAGATACAATATAGCAGCAGCAGCAGCTATAGCAAGCAGGAAGCTAGGAAGTCGGTTATATGATGATTGGCATTGCAAAGTATCTCTCGATATATATTGAACTAATTTATTGCATAGTGTTACAGAGAGACTGACAGTTAAACAGACAGTTATTGAAGTTCTTTCTCAGGGAAATACAATAAGCTAAGCAATTTGTGTCTAAACTTTGACAGCGAACATCATGCTTCCTCATGTGGACTTCATAAGTTAATTGTAATCATTTAGTAGCAGTACTCAGACTGCTTTTAACAACACTTTATATGCATTACTCAGTAAAAAAAGTCCACGGAGCATCAAACAAATCTAAAAAAGTCGAGTTTCGTAATTCCATATTTAAAGGCTACCAACAAACTTAGCATACGCTTGTTGCGCCGGGACAGGATTTAAAAAAACTAAAACTACACACGAGTACATTGTTTAAACAACAAAGCCACTATATAAGCTGCTACTTAGCTCAGATTGGCAGTTTAAAAACATTTTACACAATTTCCAAGTATTTTAGATTTATATAAAGCAAAAAAAAAAATACGACTTTAGTCGACCAACTGCTGTATGAACCAAAGAAAGTACACTAACAAGTAAGCAACTTATTTGCGCTGAGTCCTTCCGAATACATGTGTCCAACCATAAAGCTGACTATACAGTCAGCCTTTCAGAAATTATATATAAAAAAAAAATAAAGGGTGCAGCAGCATGCGCGTATGTGAACTTCAACGTTGAACTTTGTATTGCTAATTCGACCGCATTTTGCAAGCCACGCGCCAAGCATAGCTGCTATATGATATGCATAATAAATTCTTTATTTTTCTTTTTGATTGTAACTTAAATCTCTTTCGTTCTCTATTTCTATATACGCTACACATATCATATGAATGGACGTGCAAACAAACTAACAAACAAAAACACACAGGAAAACGCAATCAGCCTCATCGATGTCAACAACTGCAGCAACGCCCAATAATGCGGCAGCAACTTCAGTAAACTATCGCATTTCATCGTTAAAGCGACAAAAGTCAACGAGTACACACCCAAGTGGACAGCATAATGTCATCACAACTATGGCGACCGGAAATGGCACAGGTATGGATAGAACAATATCCAACATGGACATAACAACAACAACAGCAACAACAAAAAAGCATCAATCACAGCAACAGAATACACATCAAAAACAGCAACAACATCAACAGCAATATCACTGTGAGATAACACAGAAGTCAGGTAAGTCAAGTTGTTGCTTCGTACGTACATTAAGTAGGAGTGTCTGTGTTTGTCTTCGATTCTATTTTATTGCGCACCTTGATTTTCTCAACAAAATAAGCAATAAATGCTTTGAATTAATATGATTTAATGGCAGCAACATATCCTATGACAGTGTAAACAAGTATAATATGACGAGTGAACAGGAAAGACAAGCAGTAACGCTTTTATTTGTTTAAATCGTCTTTGAATAGTTTAGCATTTAATTAAGTAATACGCAGATTTTTATATGTGTGTCTTTTAAAATGATTTCCTTTTGAGCTAATGGATCACACATTGTAAAGGAATAATTTTTATTTGAATAAAAGCTTAGCGCTTACAAATGCCCGACGGACAAAGTAATAAACTTACGTTCGTGGTCATCTGCATTGTGTATTGGTCATTGCTATGAAATAACACATGTCTGAACATCAAACCGTTCGACGAACATGCGCAACATGCAAAACAAATAGACATGTTGTGTACATACATTAGATTCGAGGCTTGTTCAGCCATATTACTCTCGTAGCTATGTCAAACAGTGTCTGTTTATTTGTTCACCTACATGCTGGGCATTTAAGTTCCTGCAGAGAGCACTTTTCCGTATGTACCGAAATTACGCGCTTCCGAAATTACGCCGTACCTTATTTTGTATAACTTGAAGCTGCTCGCACAGTTGGATATTGTTGTTGTTCACTCTATAACAGTAATCGTTTGTATTTCAAAAACTTGTCACTTATAATAAATTGGCTTCGCTGGTTTAAAAATGATAAAGTCGTAGCAGTGCAGTCTAATCAGTAGTTTGTACTAGAATCATTCCAAACCGTTCACAATGCGTAAAAGAAGTTAAGTTCGAGTCAAAAGGGATAAAATGCTTGATTTTTGCCATAAGTCTGCATCGGTTAGTGCAGAAATAGAGAAGTTTTATACAACACACCGCTATGGCCCTATGGTGCTCCAGCAATAGTATGAAGATGACGACTGCGCTGAGTGTTTGAAGTCATTTATTGAAAGGTGTTCGCAGAGTTATCAAACAGATGTATGAGAATGATCTGTTTGAACAAAGAACTGAATGGTTTTCTACAAATTGAATTGAAAGTTTCAAAATATTTTTCCTTGCCTTGTGGCATCATATAGGCAGTTGGAGGTGATCATGAACGATGTATCATGAGTAGGAGCAAATACTATCACATATAGCAAATAAGTAATGTTGGCATATCAGATGTGTATAGTATAAACCCTTAAAGAACAATTATACTAGCGAAAATTGCCAATTAGGTTATGGATCTGAATGAATCTACCATGGTTTATATGCATCAGAAATATTATGCCTTTCATAGATTTTCTTTTACGACTCTCGCTTTTGGTGATTTAATTTTTTCAAATACTTCAGTTGGAAAGATTTTCTTAGAAAAAGAAAGTTGTTCAATGTAACGTCTTACACGTAACGTATTACACGTAACGTCTTACACGTAATGTCTTACACGTAACGTCTTACACGTAATGTATTATACGTAACGTCTTACATGTAATGTCTTACACGTAACGTCTTACACGTAACTTATTACACGTAACGTATTACACGTAACGTATTACACGTAACGTATTACACTTAATGTATTACACGTAACGTATTACACGTAACGTATTACACGTAACGTATTACACGTAACGTATTACTGCTAGTGAGTGTTTGGCAATGTGAAGCCACAATACGTAGAGTTTTCGCGCTGTTTTGTTATCGTAGACGATATATCCATTCGTCACACAATACCAGAGACCATGGAACAATCAAATTAATGGATTTCTCCCGGTGAACGTGCACCAAAGAAGGCCAAAGTGATCTATGTCGCTCAAAAAGGACATGGTCACCGTTTTCTAAGATGCACACGGTGGCATTACTTTAAATAAGGTGAAATAATTACCGGTAAATATTAAATAGCTCTTATGAACAGTTTCGATATTGATTTGACGCATAATTGATCGCTTTTGGCGAAGAAAAAAATAAGCAAAAATCAATAAATTGGACACATCCAACATATTCTCCAGCTATGGCCCCTTGTGATTATTTCAAAACCCCGAATTATTGGTAAAATAGTAAGAGATTTGGTTCGAATGAAGAGCTCGTGAATGAAACCAATGCCTCTTTTGAAGGCATTGAGAAAACCTTTTTGTTTGAAAGAATTAAACAAATTGGAAAGAAAACGCCATCAAAAAATTATTTAATAACAAACTACCCTCATATCTTCATGTAGTTTAATGTGTTGATTTCAAAACATGAGCCAGCGATGCACTTTGGTCCTGAGCTATATTTAATAACAACAAAATGTATTTATATCCACTTCATCTTAGCGATGCAAAAACGACAACTACAGAGTCTAAAGCAAACTAATATATTGTACGTAAAAGTTGGTCCTTCGAGCCGGATCATAAGTGTAAACTGATTTTGGAAAAAAAACACTAACACAGCTAAGATCCGAATGGGAATGCAACTATTGAGCATGGTGTTTCAGGCATATCACACTCGTGAAGAAGTATTGCGACAAAAGCTAAACAAACAGTGCCAAAGTCGATTTTATTTGAACACTTGAGTACAAGGAAAGAGGTTTAGGAAACTAATTTGCATTTACATATTAATACATAGTCACTTTTTTATGGCTCTCCATTTGACAAACACTTCCCCAGTGTAAAAAAGTAATAAAATGTCAACATTTTCGCGAAATGTAATACATTAATCTATTCATGTGTTTTACTTTTTTATGTGAAGTTTTTTATTGTCGCACTGTTATGAGCTGTTTACGATTTTAAATGTCAAATTCAAAATATTTCACTTAACAGCTACGAGACTGTTCTTCACTACTCACAGGTATATATTTTTTTTAATGGGGTGTCTTCTAATATATTTTAGTTAATCAAACACACTTTATTTTTTTATAGCTTTCATATTTCTTGCATCAAGCTAACCATGAAAAATTAGACAATTATTTTCCCTACTTTACGTTTGAAAAAACTCATAAAACTCATCAACTTATCCAAGAGAAATTCAGCAAATATTTTATTTAAAACTTATAAAATTTATTTTGTAGCGTTTACAAATAATTTCTTTTCGCTACACAACGAAAAAAAAAAATATAAAATTTTCAATAAATTCGCAGGAGTAAAATAAAATAAAAATTTTACGACTGCGACTATTTCGTTTTTTTCCCCTTTTTTTGTTTACCAAAAATAAACAACGTAGAAGAACCGCAGCTCAAAAAAAAAAAAAAAAATAGAAACATGTTTCGCTTGCCCATACACGATTCATCGGCCGAGGTGGAACAACGCGCCAAGGAAGCAGTACGCGCCAATTTGGTCGTTTTCGGCATGCTGTGCCTTGCCATACGCGTCATTCCCCTGCTGTGGCGTAAATAAGTACTCAAAGGCTTCAAAGGACAAATAGCAGCAGCACAGATGAAGCACAAATGAAGCAAAAACAAAAAGGAAGCAGCTATTTGTCTGTCATTTTCGACAAATTGTGCAGTGGCTTCAAAAGGCTTTCGGATGAATTGTGTTGTCACAGCATTTTTATATTTAATCTTTAAACACAAACGAAGAAGAAGAATATTAAAATTAAGCGTTTTCTCCAAAAAAAAAAAAATTGTTGCATTTTTTTGTAGTAATAATGGTCGAAATTGCTAGTTTGGGCACAATTTTTTGTTGTTTATGTGGTAAGTACTGCGCGCACACGGCGTTCCGCTTGCGTGATATGCTACGTGTTACAAGACAGAATGAGAGAATGGGAAAGAACATGCATTGCTCACTTGCTCGCTGTGTGTGCATTTGAATGCGTTGTACGAGTGCAACTTATTAAAGCGTTTTACAACAAAAATTTGCAACCGATTTTGAAAACAAAAAAAATAGATTTACTCTTCACAAGCCTTACCACAGCACAGTTTTGCTTTCGGCTAAACACATATTGCTGCAGCTATATGCAAAATGCTTTCAACAAACTTTTAAATGCCAAAATACTTAAGTAATTGCCAAAGTTATTAGTGCATAGTTCCAAAGGTGCCAAAGTTCTTCTCAGAAAATGTAAATATTTGCTTGCATGACATTAAAGTCAAAGTTGCACTTCATAAAAGCTTAAAACTAAAATTTATTTCTATTTTCTTGTCTTTGCAGGTCGTCGAAAAATGGCCAACTCCTCACAGCTTAAAGTGACAAAAATGTTATTGATTGTCTCCACAGTTTTTGTGTGCTTCAATCTGCCAAGTTTCTGTCTACGCATTAAGACGCTCTGGGAGGTGAGTTAGTTGAAATATGAACAAAAGTTTTTATCACAGCTTAGCACAAAGTTGGGTTAAGTAGCTTAAGATCAACCGCGTGACGTTGAACCTTTGTTTGACCTAAATTCACAAAGTTTATTCAACTTTATCTGATTATCCTTTTTATGCGCACATTTTATTTAATTTGTTTGACTGCGTTTAATTAGGCAAATTGAAAACCTAATAGAAATCGCATAAAACTAATGAAGCATTTTATTTGTTTGAAGAGTTGCACGAATCTAGACAGCTGGGCATTGGCATTGAGTACAAACGCGACGTAGTCACATGTTGCATGTTATAGTACGGGCATTAAATAGATAGTAGATACTTTGGCAGTATATGTCGAAAAATTAAAGGAAGTACGTTTGTTTCAATTTAAAAGAATTTTAATTTAACAAAACTTTTTTAACTTAGACTAGACATGAAAACAAGCTCACTTCTACACGCTCACTTACACACAACGTGTTCGCGGTTAGTTTCACGTACGACTGCGTGTGTAGTGTTGAACTAAAAAAAAACCAACGGAGCAAGTGCCACACTTCAATTGCTGAAGTATATGTGCTTAGTTAGTTGTGTATTATACGCTCTTCATGATGTGACATTTGAAGCTACTCGGTCTTACTTCTAAACGTATGAACGTAGCAACAGCTTCAATTTCTTAATGGCAATGTGACAGTTTTTGTGACACATAATTAGTGCAAATAGTTTGACAGCATTTTTTATGTACATGCGTTATTCCTGAGCAAAGTCGAATCTTTCTGCTAGCGGTCATACATGAAAAACATGAAATAATTTCGCAAAGTACATTAAATATTATATAGCTCGGAAAATACATAACAAAAAAACATTACACGCACACATGACAGAGCCTTACAACAAAGCAAAAAAAAAAAAGGAGGACGAGTGTGGAGACCACGTGCGACATCAATGAAACTTGTTGAGATGTGAAAGGAAGACTAATATATAAAAAATCAAGATAGAGTAGCATGAACTTTAAGACGCTGATGTTAATGGAAAGATAGAATCCATATTATTGGTTTGTAACAGCTGAAATATAATACTTAAATAGGCGACTTTATTTGATCTAAATATTTGGAATATAGAACATCAATACTGCTTCTCGCTTTCGTTGTTGATAATTTTTAAATTTTCTTTGAAAAATTGAAGCAAGTGCCGAGCTTCTAAAGAAGCAAAGTTCACGTCCGAATCGCCACTCAAAATCTTTGGTCGTTTTTCATTCTATAATATTCTTCACTGACTGATTCGATGATATATGAACAAGAAAGTATGGGAAAAAAAATTAAAATTTGAAACTCCCCTGTAGGTAGGTAGGTAGGTGGTAAATTTTCTTTTCCCGGGTGATAGTTGTTAGGAAGGTATACATATTTTGTTGGCAGAGTGTATACACGTTGACAATCATAACTCTCTCCATGATAATGTCTCCAGGATACAGCGAGCAAAGGAAATATCGCTAATAGGTATTATATAGATTTATATCCATGTTTGATGTAGCAAAATTTATAAAATTATTATAGATGACAATGCTTCTCAACAGAACTTGTACCATGCCATCAAAATTAGGCACTGCTAATTGTTCTTCATTTTTAAAACAAGCTTTCAGAAAGGAGTAGAATTTTGTATCATTCAGATATGCAACAATCGCTCGAAGCCTGTGACAATTGAGTGATATAATTAAAAGCGCTCTGTGATAAATTTTATGAATAATATATTAAGCGTGTGAAATTCTTCTTGTAGAGTGTCTTAAGTCGTCGATGGCCAACGCCCATTGTAAAATCTACAATCGTTCTTTGAAGTTTTAATACAAAGTCCATTCAAGCTTAGAACTCGCCATAATTTCATATATAAAAGCTGCTGCGAATGATTCCTATTATATTCATATAAGATATGCTCCTTGAGACTTGTGTATGATAGTTGCTACTGCAGAGAATTAGTTCTGATTAGCTACAATTCTCTTGTTTTTATTTAAGGGAATACTCTACGAACATCGGGCGATTGACACTCATGTTCGACTTATATTATATTTCTCTACAAAGCAGTCCTAAAAGTATGCACTGCGTGGCACCTTAAGTCTTATGCAGAGTAATCCTTAAAAGTATGCAACATCGTCCCAGATTTTGTCACTTTTTTTTTAAAGTTAACCAATTTAACAACAATCTACAAACTGCTTGGATAAATTGACATTGAAAATAAGTTCAAATATGTAAAAATTTCCTCAAAAACCAAATTTAACAAATAAATATAAATTGTTGCCAGATATCTGTCACTGTGTGAACCTGCCTACTATTTTAACATACTATTTTTACATTTTATATACGATTGGATTGAAGTGCGCTATGCAGCTATCTTATATATAAGCCACATGGGGAAAAAATAATAAAACAACAAATGCAGAGAAAGAAGTATGAACAATAAAAATAAAAGTGTTGCCGGCTGCTGAAATCTCTAATTTTTTTTTTTGGTTTTTTCTCTATATTGGCGGGTAATATGGAGTGAAAAAGAGAGATAGGAGAAAAAGAGACACAGAGAGAGCGACAGAGAAAGAGAAAGAAAGAGACAAACAAACAGAATGTGCATATTTTTACTAGCTTAAGTTTAAAATTGCTATTTGCTCGAATACTTTCTTTCCCTTGCTTTCTTCCTTCGACAATATTTGAAACATGTTGCACTAAAAGAACTAATACCTACTCTTGGCATCGATATTTTATTATTGGGTACAAATATATTTGCTTTGAATAACATAGCAACATCTTGGAACTCATTAAAGAATTTTTACATTTTACACGAAATGTGTCTAAAAGCATTTTTTCACATTTGATGGTCTTAAAGAATTTCGACGACAGTGGAGGTACATATTTAAAGAAAGAATCGCAGCGAATTTTCGGTAGAGGATACGTATTTGTGTTGGGTGGATCTAGCACTCAGTCACTGCGTTTTGTATTCTCCAGAATAAATGATTCTGAGTATATGAAGGTGTTGAATCACAGACAGGAAATAGTGTGTAGTCAAAAGTTTGTATGAATGAAAACGCCCGATTTCTTACAAGTCGTCAGACGACAGCATATTTGAGAGCAACTTCAGTACATATTATGGACTGACCAGTCAACTCATTAGACCTAAATCCTATAGAGAATTTGTGGGTCATAGCCATGCCTGTTTAAATAAAATATTTAAATGTTTGGGGAAGTGAAAACTTGCCATTTTACATCGGTTGTACATCGGTCACCAAGTCCACTGATTTTTGAGATTTCCTTGAAATGGTTAAAATATATTTAGACCGCATATTTTTCAGATTTAGAGTCCAGTGACTATCTCCTGTTTCCACACCTGAAGAAATGGCAGGACGGTGAGAAATTTACCTATTTTGATGGTTTGGAAAAACGCTAGAATAGTGGAAAAATAAACGCTTATTCGTCGAGAAAAATACTTTTTATTTAAAAAGTCACAAACTTCTCAAGCCAACCGCATAGTTAGCCAAGGCAATGATTTACTCTCTCGCGTTAATTTTCGCTGTTGAATGGGTTATCAATTATTTCTTGTGTCGGATTCTTACTTTACCAGTTAGAAAAATTCTGATAACTCTATTTGTATTTTCGTGTACTCAAGAAATCCAGTCTATATGCACTATTCTATACATGCTAAATATATATCCCTGCAGTATACTAAACTTGTTGCTGAAATTTTATTTGAAGTAAAACCTTTTGATGGCTTAAATGGAGGCATTCGCAGCAGTTAACAAAAAAGTATGTAAAACATTTTACGTTTTAATAAAATACCTTTGTGAAATACATTAAATTTTTAACATAAGCGTATACATGCGTAGAGTATAAAATAAAAAAAAATATATATATATCACACGTTTAAGTATGCTGTAGACAAAAAAGTATTACTAAAGCTCATTATATGATATTCCTTGTGGCAAACTTTATGCTTGAACAACATCAAAAGTGCGCATCAAATGAAAATAAATGTCGCATAAAAATGACAAGCGAGACGCAAAAACCAAACAGACAGACAGACAGACAGTCAGACAGACAACCATATAAACAAAATCTTAGCACAAGGATTACACGTATGTATACACAAGGACAAAGTGGATGTGTGTTCACTAATTAAGCTTTAATTAGTTTGTGCACTTTAGGCTGACACACACATGAATATCTCCAATAATAAAAAAAGATAAATTTATGCGCTGCAATAAAAAGTTACTCAAATATAGAAATCTGTAAGCGTAAAAGTGTCAAGCAAAGTCACATAAAGTTTCAAGTAAACGCATAAACTTTTTGCCAGACTGTTCAATGGGACATTTTGTTAATTACTTCTTTAATATAATTATTAGACTGTGATGAATCGAAGTATAAATTTGTTACAATGTTGGCAATGAATTGAAGTATAAATCGAAGAGCTCATTGAAATATATATAGATAAATGGTCTAGCCTTATCCGTCTATCTGTCATATTTTCTATGCATTCTATTTCGGCAATCTATGAAAATTTGTTTAAATATTGTCTTGTTTTTTGAAATAAATGGCTTTTAAAAAAATATATTTTTTATTTAATGCCAACCCTTTAAAACATACAAGCTAGGAGCCAGTATGAAGTGTATTTAAATTTCGGTACCATCAAGTTTAAAAATTTCTATTATTTTTTTTTTCTTCTTCTACTTCCTTTATACATATATATTTCATCACTTTGTTGCTACAATTTTGCTTTAATTAAAATTCAAAAGAATTCTACAAGTACTTCATTGATGCAAGGTAAATAAATTAAAAGTATAAAGTATCTCCTTGCCAAAGAGGTTTTCTATATTGTTACATAATAGTACAACAACAAAATATATATGTATGGGCGTTACAAACTGTAAATAAACTTCTCAAATGCAAATACATCTCTCAAAAAAACCAAAAACCATAACAAGAAGATATTCGTGTTAGTTAATGGTTTTTGTGAGATGTATTTGCATTTGTTGACACCCACATGATGTGTTTTGGAAGCATAGAGCTACTTTTTTTGGAAATACGCAAAATATGTTTGTTTTTCTGTTAACATTTTATATGCGTAATTATATATTATACAGCATCCAAGCATCTACAGTAGCAACAATTTGATGTCAATTATTCCAATTCATGTAGTTTACAATGAATCGATGATGAAAGGTTTAATATGAAGGCAGCAAAACAAAAAAAAAAAATGAATTACGAATTATTTATTCCTGTGGGTTATTTTATTGGGATTATTTTGAAACACAACAAGCCAAACTTAAATCTATATCCAATTGTTGCAAAAGCTTCCCTTTGAAAATCTGGAAAATCTAAAAGACTCTCGATAGATTGAGATTCACCAATAAGTCACAACCTTACATTTGGCAACTGTGCTTGTAGTGAAGAAAAGATAAAGAATATATTTGCAAATCATCAAAAAAAAGTTTTGAAGCCTAATGCATCCTCAAACGGAACGCCAGGGCACGATCTTTCTAAACCGAAAATTCTATTATTAGCAGTTCCGAGGGAAAAAATTTAAAAAAAAAAAAGAAAAACAAAACGAATGGTGTCTAGTTTCGATTTGGAGATTCCCTTTTAAGTTTATGTTGTATTCGTGTGCTCAGAAAAGCGAAAGAAACATGCCGAATCGACTAAAAAACTTCCAAAACTAACCTTAATCTTTGCACACAAAGAAAGATATTGGTTTAGAAGTGAAGAAGTACCAGTTCCAGTGTATATTTACACACTCGAGCATGAAGCATACTCTTCAAGCTGCAGTACCTTACACGTGAACACCTTAATAATGGGAATTTCCCACGATCCGGGTACTTACTGTGATGTAATATTTACGAAAGAATTACGCGATATTTGGATTTATAGAGAACCCGAGTTTTCCCGAAACAAAAATAGCAACTTTGCAGAAACTTCCACAAGTTTTACCGAAAACATGTGTGAACAGAATTTGGCTCCTTTAATCGCTGTCAAAGAAATTCAATTATTGCTACCGGCTTTTGTTACTACTGGCACTGGAAATGGGTGGTATAAAGATTGGAAAGCAACTTCCTGATGGAGGATGAAAATAGTGACATCCAGGGTCTTGGCTTCCTTGGGGACAATAAAATTGTGTGATCCTCAAACAATAAATATCTGTCTGCCAACATTTGCAATAGAATTATTAATAATGGCTATTAATGAATTAAAACCAGGCAAATACTATTCAATAAGCTTGGATTTCACACTAGATCTCTCCCATGTTGACCAACCATTTGTTGTTCAGAGACGGAGAACCGATTGATTGTTTTTGCAAATTTTGCCAATGCAGGATCATAAGGCTCAACAACATAGCAGAAACCGTCCTCAAGTCTTTGGAAAGCATTCAAATTGCCGCGGGTAGAGCTACGACAATGTTCGAAATATGGCTAGATAGTATAGTGGACAATTTTGACAACATGTCTCACTGGAAAAAAAAAGTTTGCATATACCTCTCAGAAATTCGATAGTCTGATGCTTTTAACGAAAGCTGTAAATTTTTAAATGAAGAAGCAAAGTTTCGTCTAGTTCTATTTCTTCCTATAATCGATAAATTAGATGTTCAATTAGTGCTTTAATTTAAACAGACCTATATGCCCAAAGATCACACTGAACAGTGCCATAGCTCCACAGTCCAATGAATGTGACCTATTTAGGAGTTCTGTTAGACAAACGCCTCACTTGATAACAACATGTTTAAGCTAAAAAACTCAAAAGAGATTGAAAACCATCAATATGGGTTGGTTCAACTCCATATAGCGCTATACTTCTTTATAATAGCATACTATGTACATATTTGTTTGGGGGATACCCTTCAAATAGTCCGATTTGGATCTATATAGAACATTTTATTAGAATTGAATAGATTTACACCACATGCGAAATATTTATCTAAAATCATAGGAAAAACAAGCATTTTTTTTTCAGAAAGAAGCTGTAGTTTTTATGGGTGTTACAATTTATAGAGGGGTAGTACGCATAATATGCTCTTCAAGGCTCTATTTTTTACAGACTCCAAGTTCTTGATGTTGTTCGAGAGATATAGATAGGCTTCAAATTTCGATATTTAGACTCTACTCTCCGATAAATTGTATTAAATGAACATAAAGCGTTTTAAATTGATATTAAAAAATATCATATTGATCCGAATTCACATCATCTGCCACTTTGAGAGTAGCAAAATATAAAAAAATGCAGAGAAAAAATTAATTGTTGCAAGAGAGATTAAATGTGTCCAACTTTAAGTTTAAAAATAGAATATAACAAAATATATATTATTCTACTTGCGAGAAGCCTCTTAGAGCAGACTCAAGTCGATAACTTGAGTGCATGTTAGTTGAAGTAGTTAATACCATCGTCTTAGACACTTAAGACCGAACATGCGCTCAGAATATATTGACTTAACTCTTTGCTTTTGACTGTCGCCACAAGCAGAAATTTATTTTTTTCTCTTCTATTCTGTTTACATTGAATTAGGCACCGTGACATGTTGTTCGCAGTGATACGAATAACAATTATCACCAGCAACTGCCAACTTATTGACAAATATTTTTGAACCAGTTTTTATTACAGGTAAAATTTAGAAACCCCTTTTGAAACCAAACTACTTTAATGTAAATTTTTTAATCAATTTCGCTTTAATTATTAATATTTAAACTTACTTTTTTTTGGCACTTATAATGCTTCAATTAAATAAACCAAATAAAGACATACCTGTAAAGAGAAAAAAATTTAAAGAAATTTAAATATTAAATGCTATTAAAACTTTACACATTTAAAATATAAACAATGTGTTTAAAATTCTAACTAAAATCATTGAGGCTTATACTAATTACAATCAGTGCTATTCAGTAAACTAATTTGCAGCACATCATGTCATACAAGTTAAAAAAAAATTTTTTTAAATATTTTTTACTAGGAAAATTATTTATTTTTTGACATTGACCGGCGATTGACTTTGAGATTAATAATTCCGTAGAACTTGTTTGTACTAAAGAAGCCAACTTCTGGCTGACTGACTGCAACAAATCTGAATGAAATAATAAAATAAAAAAAATAATATTCCTCTAGAAATGTCTGCTATTTAGGCATGAATAACATATATCGAAAGCGAGAAAACCTATAACAAAAAGTTAATTGAGTGTGTATAGTCAAAAATTTATGTTGTCAGGACAACCGGGATAACAATGAAAGCCATACGTATGACGAAAAAATGTCATGCTGCTGTCAGATGCATTTAAAGTACTACAAGCACAGAAAATTTAATAATAAATTTCTAAATTAAGCGCATTTTGGAAAATCTTTGAAAAAAATATCACTTTTTATTATTAAGTTGCAAAAGCTGAACAATTAAGTAATTATTTAAATACGCACAGAATAAAATAAGGATAATAAGCTTAGATTAGCTTAAATGCACACAAATTTTAATTCCGGAAATAAAATAATTAATACAAATTGCATATTTGTAGTTTGAAAATTTTTAATTTAATTAAATTCGCGTAGTAACTCATCCGCGTAATTTAATTTGCTGCCACAGCAGTTTAATCAATAAATTAATTTAATTTAAACGTTTAAAATTAAAAATATAAAAAAATGTGAAATTAAGATTCGAGTTTTATCAAAGAGTGTTGGATATGATAGAACAAATTGTGTGCTTCAACTTTCAAAGTAGGTTGAGACCGCTCAGTTCTCTAAATTTATTGTTTTTTTTTATTTTTTTTTTTTTATTAGAATCGCTTAAATAGAATCATGGATCATTCATTTGATGTAATCAACAAATCGAAAGAGGGGCATACGCTCACAGAATACTAATAGTTTCTGCAATAAAGTCGTTTCCTTATATAATTTGGCGCCCAAAGTGGGGCTAACTAACTTTTGTTAAGAGCAAATTGATTATCAGTGTTAACTAATATGAATACAAACTACTTTTATTTGAGTATTAAATAATTTGGCGCCAAACGTGGGGTCAACTAGGTACTGTTTGAACAAATCGATATTCAAAGCTATATAATATGGTGGCTAATGTGCGATCAACCTAGTTTTATTTGAGCCAACTGGTTATGTGTGTTCAATAATTTGGCGCCCAACGTGGGGCCAACTACCCTTTTACTTTGGGCGAGCCGATTATCGTGCAGCTAACTAGGCGCTGTTTGAATGAACCGATTATCAAAGCTATATTGATTGGCGTCCAACGTGGGGCTGAGTAGCTTCGATTATAGAGAGACATACATATGTGATTAAGTTTTATATAATTTGGCGCAAAACTAGATACTGTTTGGACGAATCGTTTATAGGTATTGTTCGGACAAACAGCTTATCAGTGTTATTTAATTTGGTGCACATAGTGCAGTCAGTCTTAAAAATATAGCGACCAACTGGTGGTCAACTAGGTTTTATGTAGTGTTACACAATTTGGCGCCCAACGTGGAGCCAAATAAGTACTTTTTGGACGAATCGTTTTTTAATGTTTTATAATTTGCAACACAAAGTGCAGTCAGTCTTAAAAATTTAGCGCCCAACGTGGAGCCAAATAAGTACTTTTTGTACGAATCGTTTATCAGTGCTTAATAGTTTGGCGTTCAACGTCGGGCCAACTAGGTTCTGCTTAGCCGAAACATTTACATATAAGCTTTAAATATTATGGTGACCAATGTGGAACCAACCTTGTTTTATTTGAGCGAATTGGTTATAAGACAGACGCAACATGGGACTAGTTTCTGTTTTCGACGAAACGCTTATCGGTATTATATTATTTGGCGCCCAACGTGGGACTAACTAGATTCATTCTTCGACGAACCGATTATCAACATATAAATTGGCGTAAGTCCAAATATGGACTTTTTTTGATGAAACCATTATCATTATTGCATAATTTGGCGCCCAACGTGCGGCTAATTAGATTGGACGAACCGTTTATCGGTGTTTTATAATTTGAGCCCAACTGCACAATCCGATTATAAGTCTTACATAATTTGGCTCACAACGTGGGGCTACCTATATTATGGTGCGACTATTTGGACAGTCCGAGAAGCAGTTTTACATTATTTTGGAGCCCAATGTGGGGCTTACTAGACTATGGTTCGACTAACGTATTATGATTGTTATATAACTTGGCGCCCAACGTGGGTCTAACTATATTGGACGAACGCTTTATCTTATCAACTTGGCGGTCAACTAGGCTCAATTTGGACAATCCGATTATCACTTATACATAATATGGCGCTCAAAAGTTTTTATTCGAAAAATAAAGGCATTTATGTCAAAGAAGCTCGTATTTCTCTGGAATACATTTTTCGCTAAACTATTTTATCAAGAATACACTTAAGAATTTTAATGAGTGATAAAGTTTTTTTCCAAAATACTTATTTAATCTTTCTTATTGTTTGTTTAAGCATTAATTTGTAAGCTCTAAAAACTGTTTACTACTTCTGAGATTCACCCACTTTTCAAATTAACAAGAAAAGACATTAAAAAAAATCAGCTATTTCAACTTGAATAACGTCAAGCATTTCATCTTTTATTTACAGACCCAAGCGGCCAAAAATGATCAACGAACTGTGGCACTATCTTACATATTTCAACCTTTTTATGTCACAAATTTTGGTATTAATTTTGTGCTTTACTGCGTAAGTGGACAAAATTTTCGGTGAGTAGCGCAAAAAAAAAAAAAAGCCAAACAGATATAAATAGTGAATGAAATCTGCAAATTCAAGCAAATAAAAGTTGTTATGTCAAGCTCAACTAGTAAGGATCCTTAAGCAGACAAATGGCAAATATGCAGATTATATAAGATTTTTTTTGTATACTAATATTTTTTAAGAGTATGTGTTCTAATATTTTAAGTAAATTTAAAAGAATTGCTTGTTTATTTTTACATTTTTGTTTGTTTTTATTACAGCAAAGCAGTGCTAAGCATTTTCCGGCGTGTATCCGCTGCACAGCGTGAAGGATTGACACAGGTGACTGGTATGTATATATGTATCTGAATTATTTAGTCCATAAATGTCAACATCAAAGGCATAACAATGGGGAAATAAACAAAGGGAATGTCATACGTTGCTAAGCTATTTAAGATAATATTTTGCATCAAATTCTGAAGTTTATCTAATAGTACAAAAGCAATTTGGTGTGCAAGCACAGCGTAATATATATCGAACAAAGCCAAAAGGCAGAAATGCATTAAATTAAATGCTTTAATTGTTTACTTTTAATTAAAAATTAATTTAAAAATAGATGGATACATTAAAAATATAAGAAAAAAGAGATACAGCTTTATAAAGTTTGCATATAAGAGAAACAAATAGATTTACAGTGAGAGTAGCTATCAGTTATACAATTTGGCGCCCAATGTGGGGTCAACAAGTTTTTGTTTTGGGTGAAAAACTTAACACAGAAACATAATTTGGATCCCAACATGCGACCAACTAGTTTCTGTTTCAGTGTACAGTTTAACATTGTAACATAATTCGGCGCCCAACGTGGGACCAACAAGTTTTTATTTGGATGAAACATTTAACAGTTTTACATAATTTGGCGCCCAACATGGGACCAGCAAGTTTCCGTTTCGGTGAACAGCTTATAGTGTAACATTGTTTGGCGCCCAAAGTGGGGCTAACTATGTTCTGTTTAAGCCGTTTAACTGTACTGTACGACATAATTAATTTGGCGAACAGTGTGATGACAATTATGTACTGTTTAGACAAATCGATTATCGTTAAATAATCTGGCGCCCAACGTAGGGCTAAATAGGTAAAGTGCATGTAGTGAGCGTGATATTCATAAAATTTCTGAACTGAATTTGCTTTTGCTTAAAGAAAATGTAAAATCTTTACCAGAATTTTGCGAGTTTTAATTGCGATTTTAATATGAAAACGTCAGTTGCCATTCACTAGTGCCTTAACTAACTCTAAGTGACTAGCTACCGCATTGCCGATGCTCTTCACTTCTTGTATTGCTTACCTTGCTTAATTACGTTAATTAGTTTTATATGGGAGCGGTACTTTCTAGTGGCCACAACGCGGTCATTCTATAGTATGCTTAGCTGCAGAGTACAACAAGAGTCCCTACACCTACCTAGTTTCAAAGTGAGAATTTATAAGAAAGGTCGGTTGAAATTAAATTTTATGTAGTTGTGGAGGTATCCAGTGCCTCCCCAAAATTATGCCTTCTACACTGCGAACCCTCAAGGCAGCGTCCTACGACCATTATTTTTTGGTCGCATAATGGTCTTAAAATTACCCTAAATTGGTCTTAAATAGACCACAAAATGGTCTTAAAATGACCTCAAAATGAGCCCGAAACAGACTTAAAATGACCTCAAAACGGACTTAAAATAACCCCAAAATGGTCTTGATTGAAGATCGGCGGTCTTAAAAAATGCGAACTTGAATTGAACCCACCGTTGGCAGTTCAAGAAAAAGCGGATTAACCCTAATATTTACAACGATGTGACTTCATTTCGGTACTTTTAGAAAGGATTTGTCCCTGAGTGTAGTAGCGGTTCTTAATCTTAAATTTTTAAAAGAGCTTTAACTGGTCACACAATGCACCCACATTGGCCTAGAGAGCTACCTCAACCAAACCTTATTATATCATTAACTGGTGGTCAGGTCACAGCGCTATTGATTTTAATTTTTAATTTAGGAAAGTTTAAACGTTGTGACTGTAGTTGTATTAATTTAGGAGATATGTGGCTGAATTCTCGTATAAAGTTCTTGTTTGTCCTTCTTTAGGTATTGTCGCCATACAAACCACCCACTTTTGTATGGAAACCTTTTTTTATCGATTTTTTCCATCTATTTTCCATATTTTGAGAATATATCTTCCATCTACCTTTCAACTATCTTCCATCGAAATTCCATTTTTATTTCAACTATGTTCCATATGATTTCTTTCTTTCGTCTAACTTATACCTTCTAGCTTCCATTTCTCTGATACATATCTTCCAATTATGTAAATGTGTCTTTCATCTATCTTTCATCCATCTTCCAGTTATCATCCAACTATCTTCAAACTGTCATTCTTATTTGAATGCTTAGGCTTAAAAATAAAAAAAAATCCTAGTTATTAGTTCTATAGTAGTACCAAGGACTAGTGAATTCACTAACCACTGGTAATGACTGTCTTCTTCAAAATGCTTTTAACAGTCTCGTGTATTGCCCTTGCAAGTCTTTCTTACATTTGCTACATGTGCGAGCAAAATTCTTTGAAGTTTGTTTCACTTTAAACACTCGTGTGCTTTTGCTGTCAGAATTTGTTTGAAAATAAACAGAAATAATGAACGTTTAAATTTATTTATTAACTTCAGCTAGCGCTGCATACATTGTACAATGTTTGAGTTGAAATTGACACAGTTAACCCTTGAACCTATTTGAACAATCCTTTATCGTTTTTTTGTGGTTATATTTAGTACCGCATATTGTAAAGGAGTTCACACCCACATGCTTAAATTAAGAGCGTCTTATATTATTAGATATGCGTATAACCTATATAATAATACTTTGTAAGCAGACATTTTTTTAAAAATGGCGGTTGTCATAACGATTCTGCGGTTAACCGCTGAAGAAGTTCATTATACTCGTATGCAAAGGTTTAAAACGCCAAAGACGAAAAATTAAACTTGATGTGGGAGTTTTTTCAACTCAAGCAAAAATTGAGCTGAAGAAAAAATTTATTTCAAAATAAAATGGTTGAATGGAACATATTAATGAGAATTCTGAAGTCAAATGTGCTGAACTTGCAGATACTCTGTATTCCAATTGAAGCTTAAATTTGTATTGAGGAGTTATATCTATCTGTTGTATGAAGTTAAATTGAAACACAAACAAAAATTCAGGAAGGGGAACAGATTTATATGGAGACTATTCTACCTAGTAGATCAATATGGAACTATATAGAATATATTTCATTAGAATACAAATGAGAAAAACGAAGTTTATCATTTTTGATTAAAAAAAAAAAATTTTATACAAAAACTCAACAGAATGAGTACGGAGGGTCATTGACAAGTACATTGAATACAAGTTATCTGAGGAAGAAATAGGTGCATCGAAATATTTAAATTTTAAGGTTCTATCTTTTATAGTTTCCAAGTTTCTGCTGTTCAGACAGACGGACATATTCATACCGCATTGGCTTTTTTGCTGGTCAGCCTCGCCTACTTCTGCCTGTAACATACATTTGCACAAAACCTAATATACCCTTTTAAGTCTATGTTTAGAGTGTATAAAAATAGAAAGAAAAAAAAACAAAGTTAAGCTCAGAAATCTTTATATAGGTTTGCTGGTTTATGCCACACAAACCACGGCTGGCAGCTCATACTTAACACATTCGAGAGTCATTTAATTGTTGGCATGCGATTTCGCTTTTATTGAACGGCAAAACTTTTCTCATAAAAAAAAAAATAAAAAATCTAAAAGGAAAAAAGCAGAACATATTGTTGAAAACAATTCCCAGCAGCGGCTGCTTCTTCCAATTTATTTCGTAGCAATCAATAAATGCCAAGTGTTGGTCTGCCTTCATTCTATGCCGTAGATCTAATTGCAGCTGATAGAAACTTTTTGACACTTGTCATAACAAATGCTACCAACCGAACCAACCAACCGACTGACTACCTTTGTAAAACTTTGAAAAGTTGCTATTTGATGATTCAGTTTATTTGTATATATGTACACAGCTAATCTATTTCGCTGAAGGTAGAACTTTAATGTGTATGTATAGAAGGTAATAAATAAAATTTCGTTGTTGCACGTTTGTATTTATTGATTGTTTGTTTTGTATGGAAAATATTGTGAATACAAAGGAGAGGCTTTAGCATGAACAGGGTATGCGAGAAGTTGTAAGAAATTATTTAGAAATTTGCTAAGAAACTATTTTATGGATGTCCATGTATCACCAATGCGAATCAACCGCAGTGGGTGGTCATCTGTAAACATTTAAACGCGGCGCGAGTTGTAATTAATGACATTATTTACGGCCAAAATTGCCAACCGATTTATAATATAAAACAAGATTTTAATACTATAAAAACTAAGAAACTTTTGTTCTATATTTTTTCAAAATGATAAGCTTTGTCTTGAAAAGCCAAGATTTACATAAGTTACTGAGTCGTTGAAAAGCTCTTTCAAACAGCAACAAATACAGAGAAAGAAATATTAATAAAACTAACAGTGTCATAGGCTGCTTCCATATTTCTTTTTCCACTTCTTTCGACACTAAGCTCATAAGAAATGTGTAACATTGACAGGTAGAGAAAGTTACATAGAGATATAGAGAGTAATATATATATATAGAGAGAGAGAGAGAGAGCAGCAGGAAGAAAGTGAAAGAGAGCGATAAATCAATCCTGAATACTAGTATCAATTTGCTGTTGCTATTTTCTGCACGAAGCTACATTTGCTGCAATTAAACATCACTTTGAAGATTAATCTATTGACTATCATATATGACTGCTCAAAAGTTTCCAAACTGATTGACTTTTCTTGCTAAAAAATATTTTTAAAAACTATTTAAAAGTAGAAAACAGGATTGACCAAATATAATAACAGATGAAGTTTGAAACGCAGGTCTATCTATCTAAACACGTATATAAAGTATTAACCGTAAGCAAATGTGTAGTATAACAGAAATTTAACAGCTGTTAACGATAATAGCTCAACGATTTATTTATATCAGAATACATCAATAGGATGTTAATTCTTCTCATGCTTAACATGAAGGGCACAGAATATTTGACTTAAGTCTCGGTCGTACTAATATCAGTTTCCAATATTCCAATTTAGATACGATCTAAAATATTTAAATGTACAAATTTTTATCATAATATGGAATTCTGACAGATTAAAGAACCAATTAAAGGCGCATTTTTGAATACGTATTATATATATAGTTCTTCTATACGTGTGTATGTCACTAAACGACTGGAACGATTTTCAAAACTTCGTGCAAATATTTCGTGCGGAAAAATATGGGCAAAACTTTTTATAGAATATTGTTTTCTGTGAGACTTCTATGAGCCAAGATATACAATGTCACCGATTGTTCTATACATCTGCTGTCAAAAAGCTTATCGTTAACAGCTGTTAAATTGTTGTTAAACAAAATTTAAGAAAGATTTGGGGCTCTTTAAACGAGGCATTTCGAAGCCCATTTTGACTTCTAAGATATCTGATATAAATGTTGATTTAATTAATAGACTGGAAGCTATTTGGCTTGTAATGGCATTTTATTGGAATTATGTCATCTGAACCGCACTCGCAAGGACAGTAGAGCACACACCATATAAGATTTGGTTCACATTAAAGAGTAAATCAAATTCACGCTTCTCTAAAAGAAACTTTGTGTGGGATGATAGCATCAACCAACTCCTCTTATTAAAAAATTTTTTATTTAAAAATTAATCTTTTTTTGTTGAAAATTAAACAAAAAAAATAGAATTTATTACAATATTAAAAAATGCTTCCGTCTAGGTTAGTGGTGTTCTTTTAAAGTTTATAATTTTCCGGCACTAGGAACCTGTTCATTGCAAGTTTAAAGATTTTTCTACTCGAGCGCTATTAAGAAAATTATCGTTAACAGCTGCTATATGTCTGTTAGACTACACATATAAGGGTTTTATTACTGTTAATACTCTACATGAGTGTTTGGAGTTTCTATGGTGTGCTTTTTATGAACTAACATAACGTTATAAAAAGAAATCGAATGTCATCAAATCTCATGAGCGAGTTGGTTATTCGAACCGAACCATTATTCTAGATTAAAAGCTTACCAAACTTCCTTTTCAATATATAGATTTTTTGATCAGCTGCATGGCATGTAATAACATTGGGTTAAAACCACATATCACTTATGTAGAGTCGACCAATTTCTGACCAAAAATAGTCTTCGAACATGACACAAAAGAGTACTTCATTCATCCTCATATCACATCATTTTTATCGACGAATAAATATAAAACCACATTACTTGGTCACATTAAGGCGAAGAGGGAGCAATATTAAAGATTTGGTTGTTTCAAGTAAACGATTTTTTCTTGTTTTATTTCATAAAATAATCTTCTGTGAATTTATAAACATTATCTGTTCTCGAAATTCCCGTACAAAGTTGAGTATTTTTTAAAGCAATATAAGCAAAATTATCAAATATGACAAACTTATATCACACATGCACATGAATTAAGCTTAAAGAGTTCAATTCCGCACACAAGTCTATGTTTGATGTATTCTCGAATACATATAAAACTAATTGCACACCACAGAAAATTGACAGCTTATGCCATGTTCTAATTAAGCTGTCAAGAAGCTTATATTACGGAATCAATAATTTGTATGATTAAAATGTTATTCAAGAAATACGGATTAGTTAAATTGGATAATGTTAGAGTGCGACAATTTGTTGCCAAACAAGTGCATTGAACTGTTCAACTATTATCTGTGCTGACTTCCAATTAATATAAATTAAAGATGTATGTATGTAGGACATTATTGAGGCAGTTGCTTGTGATAAAGGAAATATAATTTAATAAATTTTCTCAGCTAAAAAACTGTCAAACAAATATTTTTAGACATCATTCAAAATAGCATATTTTAAAAATATTCCATTAAAACTCTTAACTAATATGACAAAATGTCACAAGTGATAAAAACTAAAAGCCAAAATTTAAATAAAAATTACTTTCAGTTTTGCTGATAAAAATGCCTAAAGAGCATTTAACCCACAACTTTTTAAAGATTATGTGTTAACCATATATCCATCCAAGTCAAGTGTCAAAAGCTAGCAAAAATCACAGCAGTCTTTCCTGCTCGCTCGCAGCAAATGCTATTAAAATCCCACGCAACACTTGCTGCAGCATAAAAATTAATGCATATAAAAATAGCAGCGACAGAATGGCATATAAATTAAATGCTGATGAGCACTCGATAAACTTAATTTAAATACGACAAAATTGAATGAAAATTATGTTTGCCGGAAAAACAAACAAACAAAATGGATAAAATTGTGAAAAATGCTTGAGTGAGGTCGACATTTTAATACCCAACATATTTAATAGCGAAGTGATACTTTTTAAAAAGGCAAATACTTTACGAATATCAAGCTGAGTAATATCTTAAAAGCAAATGCTTTCGCACATTATTCAAGCATCTTCTTTATACGTCACACTATATACAATGCGCTCTCACTAACACAAGCAGAAAGCACGAAAGCATAAGCAGAATATTTACTGCTTCTCAAGTGTTGAGTTCTCTATCTCTCCAATCGTGGCAAAGTGCCCTTCTTTCATGAGACTTTTCATTTTTTGCAACAGGAAAAAGTCGGTGATTACAGTCGTAATCGAAAAATAAAACCTTCACATTTGCCTGAACTTCGACGTCATAACCATATACCCATGATTCGTCACCAGTTACGAACTTTTTGAGCAAATCTATCCACCTAAAAAATAATAATTTTGGAACAAACTGTGCTGTCAATTGTTCTCCATACAAATTTTCTTCATCGTTTTAATGATTCCATTTTGACTTAGTGGAGCTCCATCCAGGCATTGTAATAAACATCATCTCTGTTTTCCTTGAAGAGCTTGTACCACTTATAAAATTCGCCAAACTCTTTGATTTATTTGTTTTTGATAGCAAAAAAAATGTCGCACGAAAATCAGATATAAAAAGTTTCTAATAATACAAGTTTGAGGAGTAAATCCTAAGAAGTTTGTGATTCTAAAACCTTAGGTGAGAATTGTCACCAAAATGTAATCATATGTCGCTTACTGGTTTAAGTACAAGTTCATTCTTTAAAACTGATATTGACCCCATCGAATCTTTATCAAATTTAATGCACTTATGCCAGCACTGTATTTAGTTTTCAAATCTTTTGTGGTACTCTTTGATATGTCCATATATTTCTATAGATTTTTGTATTCTCTCCTTTCGTCCGCTTAATAGTTCCGTAATAGTTTTCCGACTTGATAAAAGAGTTACAAGACGAGGAGAGTTAAACCAGATGAATACGATGGCTGGTAAATGGTATACATTTGGTGAGAAATTCGACAGTAATGAATCGTTATCATGGTGAAAAATTCACGAATTCTTTTCACCCACAAATCCTTTTTTTGGTAAATTGTTTCATGCAAATGTTTCATAAAGCCCAAATAATGTTCCTTATTGATTGTTTGATTTTTCTAACACCATTTCACGATGCACATGAAAACCATGGATTGAAAACGAAGACTTCGATTTTGATTCAGTGCTCACTAGCTCCTCTTAAGTCTGGATTACATTCCATACTCATAAGCCGCCATATCGTCTTCAGTAATGATGCGTTTGATGAATGGTATTTGGTTTCGGCCTGGAAAATTAAATCTTTGTGGATATCGAAAACTTCCGATGTTTTGGCGCTCACTTTGCACAAACCCAAATAATTATCTTAAATGTCTTCAACAGATCAATAAGTACCGAAAAAGTCAACTCTTAGTTCTCTGTTCTACGGCTTTTATTCAACATTTCATTCACTTTGTTGATGTTCTACTCGATTTTCCATGTCGCCAATCTTCCACTGGGTCAATGATTCCCGAAACATTTTTCCAAAATTTTAAGGCTCCGTTTTCAATGTAAATTTTAAAAAATAGATTCGAATAGATGAAAGAGCTCCAGCACGCATGGTTTATATGGGGGACCCAAACTTGATTGAAGAACGCCGAAATAGAGTACGACCGGGCACGCGTTGGAATGACCAGGTTATAGAGATCTCTCCGTACTTGGCATTCAATAGAACTGGCGCCAGCACGCATAAGATTATGGAAGCTGGCACGTCTTCCTAAATGAGGTCATAATCGAAAGGCGGTTGAAGGCCATTTAAGTCAGTGCCCTCCCTCCGCCGAGTTATGTGAGTTTGTAGGACAAATTTCTTCAGTTAAAAGAATATCAGCTAAATACCATATATGTTAATATGGGTGTAACGGGCCTATTATTTTGAGTACACCCTATCAAACATATACCACACAAGTATACAAAATTGTGTTTCATTAAGCCTTGTCAACTCTTCCGATTTAAAGGATAGGGCAACTTATTTGTAGCAAGGTATATTGAGTTTGTTCTGCTCTGAAAATGCACAACTTTGAATATATTCTATTAGCTGTGAGTGCGTTCGACTATCACTTGAAGAAATTAGAAACAATCATAGATGCTCTTAAAATAAATACTAAAACAACACACACGAACAACTCAAATAAACAAATATGAACCAAAGTGAAACACACAACTTCCAACATTTTATAAATAATTCAATGAAAGTTGAAAAATATGTTGCACAAAAATTCTTGCATCAAATGAATGCTCGTAAAAATGCCAACACTACATAATTGGGCGGAAATAAATACACTTCGAATGGTGATGCCAGCAACAAAAGTAGGCATACGGAAAAATGTGCAAATATTTGTGTCTGCAGCACGGAACTGACATGTTCATACGTAGGTGTTGAAGGCATGCGAAATATGAATTTATTTGCTATTTGCCAAGTAGCTGCTGCGGCACGTGTTAGCAAATCGAAAGGATATTTGCAATATTTAACCCTTAAAAAAATAGAAAAAAAATCAACTAAAATATTCATTAAAAAATAGCAAAAGATATTAACTAACGCAGCGGCACGTCTTAATGCTGCAAGCCATCAAATATGTTTCTCGAGACAAAAAAAATTTAATAACAGACTTGCTATAAAGTGAATTGAATTACAAACAAGGTTTCATCAATAGTCTCGACATGTGCCAAAGCAACGCATCCACGCCTAGGAACGCTTATACAATTGTTGCGCTGGCGGCTGCCTGCCTGCCTGCCTCCTACTCTTGCTGTTATTTCCGGCTGTTATTTTCGTGACACTGGCGACGCCTTACTACTTTGTAATAATTTTTTTTGATTTTTTGCCGATTACTCATACGCACTGTTGACAAGCGAAGCACAGCATGAAAAATTGTGGGTATTGATTCTATGAATCAAGCGCGAGAAACGTGCCATGCATACAGCAGGAGGCGTAGGTAGGATGCTATACTTCTTGCAGCTCAAGTTAAAGATATGCCTGTGCGTGTGCGTGTGTGCGCACATGTTTGATTAAACTCTGAGCTGCTCATTATTTTCTGCTTATTACATAACGTATAAGGGAAACCATTACCAATTACCAAATACAACAACAAAAACTTTTGGTGTTGGGTGTTATACAACAAAGAGCCAAACAGCGCAATAGCAACAGTCAAGACCAACAGCTCAACATACAAAGAGCGTCCTCATCAGCAGCAGCAGCAGCAGCAATGAAGCCGATGTCCACAAATGCTCGCTTGTAACACTCAAAATTCTTGAGAAATACATAAATCAGCCTGGCGTATGGTAGTATAGAGAGACCAGACCAGTTCGAAGAAAATAAGATCAGCAAGGACTGACGTTTAATTTTGGCATACGGCTTCAATTCGCTTTGACTGTGTACAGTTAAAACAAGCTGATATAACAGTAAAATGTCTTGTAACAAATTTTTCAATAGCTCTGTCATTTGATTGACTTTTATTTAAGCTGAAGTAATCAAAAGAGCACAATAAATGGAGGAAAGAATGCAAGCGAGTGAGCACGAAAATACTAATTGTTTAATTCACCACACTATGGTGAAATAAGTAGTAGACGAATAATTTTGTACTCATTTATAGCGAAAAAAAAAAATTTTAACCTTAAAGTCAGTGGTGCATATTTAATATACTCCATGAAATAGGCAGAACACACCCATAAAAAGGGTTTGGAGACTTGTTTACAAAATAAACCGTGCCTGTTGATATGAACATTCAATTAGGTTAGGTTTAAAATAAGCTTTTAAGCAGAATTCTTGAAAATTTTTCTAGTTAAATTTTTTTTCGCCCAAAATATAAAAAAAAAAGAGATTTTTGTCCAATTTAAATAGACTTTTGCCCAGCATTTGCCTGTATGAAAAATGGAAAGAGAGAAAGACTAGACCGTGCGTGCCAGATATGTGCCAACCAAGTGACCCTTTTATTAAAATTGTCTGCATCAACTTTGACTTGAACGCTGTTTGCACGCCTTTTTTAACTTAGCAAAGGTTCAAATCTGTAGCAGCCGCGTATAGTCACTGACTAGACCGTGCGAGCCAAGTATGGGTTACCCAATTGACACCTTAAATGTAATCTTCTGCGTCAGCTGTGACTAGAGCGCTGATTGGGCGTCCATTTTCAACTGAGCAATGGTTTAAATTAGCATCAGCCGCGTATAGTCACTGATTAGACCATGCGAGCCAGTGATGGGCTTCTCAAGTCACAGTTTTATTATACTTTTTTAGCAACAGCTGTTAGTAGAACTCTAATTGCGACCGCCATGTATAGTCACTGCATCAGCTGTGACTCAAGTGCTGACTAGACTGCGTGAACCACTACGTAGCCAAATTTTTTCTTGGTTTTACTTGATGACAGTACTGCAAGGAAAATAAACAACAACTACACCGCCGCACTTAACTCACACTGCTACAGTTTGCTTCGCTATAATATATATGTATTTGAATAAAATGTCATTATAACGAAGAGACACCTCCGACCATCCATATCGATTTTTATTTAATACATGTACCATAGCCAAAGTACCTTTACTACCGATATACCCAAATGGGTTATCAAACGCAAGTCCCTTCCATCTATGTGGCATATGATTCATGTTTACACTCTCTTCAGACCTTTAGATTGTCATAATCATATCTTTTTCTAGATCTTAACACTGGTGACTACTTTGGAAACTATACCAGTATAGGGGAACATTAAGATTGACCATCACAACTTATGTTGGATGACCTATCAGACATACTGAGGATGATGTGGTCACTCCAAAGTCAAAAGATTCAATCTACTGGTAAAAATTTACACAAAAAATGCCTTTTCCAAATGATTTTAATATAAATCAGTGTACTGCATGCTTTCAACGAAGTGTGTTTCCCTTCCATTGTTTTAAAACTATACACATACATGTAGAACACACATAGTCTTTCACTTTGTTTCATCTCTTTTGGGTTCAAAAAATATTTTCTTTTTTTACTTTCACACACATCATTGTCTAAGTCAAAATATTTATAGATATTCCTTATAACAGGGATGACAAACGGCTCGATCGCGACTAAATACTGAACCTTTAGTCGCGATCGAGCCCTGTCTCTTCACACAGCGTATGTATGGTATTATAATTTAGTTACAACGTTTGTAATGCCATAAAGCAGGCATCGGACTGTCCATCAAGTATATTTATTCATGATCAGCGCGACAAGGCGTGGCGATTTAGATTAACCAATTTCCGATTGTCATTCTGTCTGTCTGCATATATCTATATGCCCCGCCGTATTTTCGCAATTGTTGAGAAATAGGTTGAATAGTTGCTAAGTAGACTTTTTATGTGTTCTCTAGAAGATACCGCTCTCATACAAAAATAATTTAAAATTATTTAATTCAAATGGACAGCTTTGAAATTGCTAAAAATTCATTAAACTCAAACAATTTCTTGCTGAAGCTTAAGAAATTTATCATAGAAAGCAACTGACCCAACTTAAACAACACAAGTGTCCCAACTTAAACCACAAATCGTAGAAGACTATAAAATTCGCTAAACTTTGCATAAAGTAATAACACAAATGTTGAAGAACAAGCAATGCTATGAAAACTCACTGTCACAGAAACATTTGTATCAACTTCTGTGAAGTTTTCTAGACAACTTCTAAAGGGGAACTTCATGCATTTAGTGAAATTAAAATACACAGATTTTAGTTTATTTTGGTAAATTTTGCTACACATTTAAATTTTTTTATGTATAAATTTCCAAGAATGACTTCTTCAGTGTGATACTGTTGACCTTCTTTTATATTTTCTTTTTTAAATTTCTCTTCATTTTGCCTTTCACTCCAACTGGTCACTCTATTTTCACCATTTTACCATGTCAAATCGCATTGTTGAGTGTAGTCGTCTGTCTGCCTTTCATTGATGAAATTATTTCCCAATGTAATGACGACGACGACGACAACAACGATGGCGGCGGCGGCGCCAACAGCATTGACTGTCTGTTGACGCCGACTTCAACGATGACGGTTGAAGTCATTTGTGTCGGAATTATTGTCAACTTTGAAAATATAAATTATTGTAATCTTACTTGAGCACACAATGGCACATATATGGATGCAAGCAGCGAGATAGATAGACAGACAGACAGACAGACGGACAACTAATGCTACGCAGTAAAGATTTCGCTTAAATTGAAATGTGTTTGAGTAGCAGCAAATCTAATATTTTACGTAAATAAAATATGATATATACATCATAAAAACAATCTACATACTTGAAGTAGCACTCACTCACTTTATATTTGTGCTTATTTGAAGTGCATTTATTCGCGTTGGCTTTATTTATTAAAAGGGATGCTGCTGACGTCTAAAGTTCTTCACCACTCGACACGGCAAATGTCTATAGTATGTGTGAAGGACTCGTCCTCGAACGTTCAACTCAACTCAACATGTTACAATACGACAAAACAGAACAAAAGTGGCTTATTCAAAGTTTCAACGCTTTTCTTTTTAATAATTCATAAGTGGATAAGTAAGGAGTGTTAAAGCGCTGTGCTTCTTCTTCAATTCTCAATTCTCACACATAAATATTGGCCATAATTTCGTATTTGTTCATCCATATAACATTATAATAAACAACGTCAGAGTTATTCATTTCATGGAAGTATCATTAATCTTGTCTTTTGTTACTCCCTTCAGTGCTATTTAAAATATCGAAAAGGACATTTAAGCAATTGTGATATAGCAGGAAGAATAGCAGCAGAAAGCAACAAAAATGACTGAATAATGACTAACAATATTTTAAAAATCGGGGGGAAAATATTTGATAATAAAGACAGAAAGTTGTATTGTCAACTTAAGACGTTTCACAGTTAATAAATTAAAATAGAACACTACGGGTCACAAAAACTTAAACGTTTGAAAAATGCTGTCACTTTGCTTGTTTATTAATAACAAGCGAAAGTTTAAACTTGTTGACAACGAAGCTCTAATAGAATGCACAAGAAATAAGAGAAAACGTTAACAATTAGGTTTGACATTAAAGTTCAATAATGAAAAGTGATATTGTATAAATTGTGCGATTTAAATAATTGAGGCATACATAGCTCAACTGTTTGGCACAATTGCTGGATAAGAAAGACAAAATATTTAAGCTTCGATGGGTAGTGAATTAACTAAGAAAAGACACAGTGATTTACTGGAATTATGGGCTTTCCTACACACCCTAATATAAAGTATAACCCAAGTTCGTTGGTATATTTCAGCTACTATTTGATTGGGGTGACGTACGAATGTGTTAGAAGCCATTCTGTTTGTTTCTCCCCAGCACAAAACCGTCCCCGTTTTCGTCTCGGTCTGCGCTTTCATTCAGCAACCTTTCCGTACCGAACTATAGAAGCCATACAAGGATGTACAACAATATTAAATAATAAAAACTCAATAAATCCGTTAAAGGCAAAAAAAAATTTCAAATATTCAAAATAAAAGAATTATTTTTAGTTTTGCTACTCTCTATGCCAACCAGAGTTGCTTCTTTATCAACTTAATCATCTTAGCATAAAAGTTTTAACCCTAACAGAACGCATATACGCATAGCTTAATAGCAATATAACAGCTGTTAACAAGAAGTTACTTAACAGCGTATGAACAGAAAACTCGCTAACATTGAGTCTTCTGTAGGTTTATATCGCCATTTCTCAATATATACTTTGTTTTCCTCGTAATATATTGTCATATAGTATTTTTGGTAAAGCCTATGAAAAATTTAGCAATTTAATAAGTTTAACACAATACAATGTTGACATTAATGGCGGATTGAGTCCTTCAAAATAAAAAAAAATAAAAAAAATATTGCACGGAGTTTCATATTACATTGCATATATTACAACTGTGCATAAAAAAAAAATGACTTTGCAATATATCCTTTTTTTGTATAAATATATAAAATTCGTATAGACATGATTGATTGAACGTTTGATTGCTTTGCTGTTATTTTTAATATCAAATATAGTCAATAAAATTGATGATTTATGCGTCGTTGACGAATTGATTCACTCGGCAAAATAACTTTTTGTTTTCTATTGCTTTGCGAAATTACAAATATTAAAGGACTTAAGCCAATGCAGAAAAAGGCTGCAGATTTAATAAATTGTTGTATGAAATTTTAATTTAATATAAGTTAAAATAATTTAATAATAATAGACAAATATATACGAATGGCAAGAGTCCTTTAAGAATTTATGCTACTACAAGCACAGATTGCGCTTGTAGCAGTTCATAATAGACGGACGACATTTCTTTGCATTGAATCGTCCTTTGGAACTCTTTCAGGGAATGCCATTTTATTTAATTAAACAAAAGTTACACAAAAGTGTCAGCGACACTGCTGACATTTTTTGTTAAATGGCAAAAGAAACTCAAACAGAAAGTGAATGTAGTAGGGAGGGAGGGAGGGAGGACGAAGAAGACATTAATTGTGGTTGCAACTCGTAGTTTAAATACTCAGTTAAAGAGATTTAGTGAGAAATTTCATTTCAATAAAAATTAATTAAAATAAGATAAAGCAAGTTCTACTATATATCAAGTTTAATGGATTCCAAACACCTCTCAAAATTAATATATTATTAATACTTCGAGTTTCTAGCTTATCTAGCTTAAGTTTAAAGAGACATCTATAACTTCTGCTACAACCCCCTCTCATTCATTCGACTGTTGCACACATTTTTACAAACTTAATATACCCTTCAACATTATGTATGCAGGGCATAAATAAAAAAAAATAAAATGTGCATACATTTATTTTCAGTTTTGTTTTACTTTTTATTACTTTTCATACATTTAATGTCAAGCTAGCCTGAAGCTGCTACTTTTATTTGCATCCTGTTGTAAGGCAGCTATTGTTTGTAAAGGATGCTGTTGACTTAACAGGTGTATATTTATTTTGTGCAATATTTTTCCTTTTTTTTTTTTTTTGTAATTTTTGTAGGGTATATTATTTAAATATGCAAATTAAACTCTGAACTAGAGCTAAAAATAACATTTTTCAATTAAATTTGTACACAAATTGTATACAAAGTAATTATATTTAGCTGGCACATGTCTTAGCAGTCCTTTCACAAAGTCCTTTTTTTTCTGGCAGTCAATTATTTTTTAAAATAAATATATATCTACTGACATGTGTTAGTATACTTTTTTAGCTGCTGTAAATATAAAACTGTTGGCGTTTCCTTTGAAATTGAATCAGGATAATGATTATTGTGAAAATTATTATTATTAATAATAAATGGCTAAAATTATTGCAGAACACAGCACAATACTGTTGCTGTTGGCAATGATATTTCACAAAATGCATCATTTCCAATAGTAATCAATTGAGTGTGGGAATAAGGATACGAGGATGTGGAATTTGTGCAAAAGCAGAAGTCATTACAGCCAAAATGTACAACTTTACAAGCTTTTATACATGAGAAGAGAACTTGAACTTGCTCTTATAAAGAGGCTTTAGGTTTGGATATGTAGGCGCTCATATATCCTTTTAAAATAGCTTGTGCCTGCCAAACCACATTCGACCGAATTCCTCATACATACATGACATGTAGCCGTTGCGCCATAATCTCAATGGTATGATTCTCTGTTAGCACTTCAGTCCACATCTTTACTCTCTTCTTGTTAGAGTGTAAGATGTTAGCTTCGGTTCGTAACCCATAACTTTTGAGAATAATCTCTGACGGTGCTCATTAAGCCTGAAAGTATCTCCTAATAAGGTCAAGATTCACTGTTCGGGTTATGGCACACTCGTTTGTCATCTGATTATATAGTAAGCCATAGATAACGAACCTAGATAAAATAGATTGACTACCGATTTGTAGACATGTAGGTGACACACAGAAGAAGGTGAGCAAGTATAAATATTCTGGAACAGCATAAAAATTAGAGTCGGCATAGTTGTGTCTCTAAGGAAATCTATTTAAAAATCAAGATCTTGGAGATTGTAAAAGATGAAGTTTCTTAGATTGGGTGTTTAAACTAGCCATATAGAGGGTTGGAACAAAAAGCTCTTCGTATTTAGTGCTCTTTTTATTCAATTAGGTATATCTGGTTAAGTATTTGTGGTATGGGTCATACATTGGCGTTTGAAAGGTGTGAATGTGTAGTACTACGCTCTTTTAACAATTCAGTTGTGAGCTACAGCACCTCGAACATGGAGGTCTCGAAGGAAGAAATTCGCCATATTTTACATTTTTACTACCTGATGATGTTGATGGAGTCTATACTTGTTCAATTCGCGTAGCACAACAATGATTCACTCGATTCCGTTCTGTTGTGGAGAAAGTGGAAGATGCACCACGCTCCGGAAGACCTGTCGTCGAAGAAGTCCATAAAATCAAAGAAGTGTCTGAGATAGACCACCATCGCCCGGCATTTGATCATATGACCGTTCAAAGGCATTTGGAAAAGCTTGGTTACAGAAAAAAAATCAATATTTGGGTGCCACACAAATTGACACTAAAAAACCTCATGGACTGAATTTTCATCTGCGAATCGCTGCTGAACCGCAACCAAATCGACCCGTTTTTGAAACGAATGGTTGGCGAAGCGGCTCAAATGGTTGTCAAGCCCGGATTGACGCTCAGGAAGGTTTTGCTGTGTGTTTGATGGGATAGGCAGGAAATCATCTACTATAAGCTGCTCCCCTATGGCTCAATTCGGTCCTCTACTGTAAGCAACTGGACCGCTTAAAGGTAGCAATCGTCCAGAAGCGGCCATCTTTTGCCAATAGGGCAGCAATTGTGTTCCATCAGAACAACGCCAAGCCACACACTTCGATTGTGTCGCGCCAGAAGCTTCGGAAGTTCGGATGGGAGGTCCTTATGCAACCACCTTATAGTCTGGACCTGGCACCATCGGATTTCCATCTCTTTCTTTCAATGTCGAACGATATAGCTGGCGAGAAATTGACCTCAAAAGAGGCTTGCGAAAATCGACTGTCTCACTTTATTGCCAAAAGGGACGCAAGCTTCTATGAGCGGGGCATAATGAAGTTGGAATCTCGTTGGCAATAAGTTATTGATCAAAACAGCGCTTATTTGAACTAAATCCGATGATTCTACGGAATTTTATTAAGATTTGAAATAATGAACGACTTTTGTTTGAACCCTATATATAAGCAGTAAATTGTATTAAATGTGAAAATATGGCTTTAAGAGCGAACACTCATTTAAACCTTCACCAATAAAATATTCGATTTGAATCCAGATCGAAATTTAACCTCCACACAAATATAGGGTTTAAGAGAGTATAGGTTATTTCGAAGTGAAGCACACTCAACTGATGGTTTTTTTATTGTTTGGCTCTAAATGAGTTCGATTTATATGGTTCCCAAATAATATTTTTACGATTTCGATGAAATTCAAATGTGAGTATATTATGTCGACATAATTTAAAGCCAAATCGGCAGCAGTCGGCAATCAAAACTTAAATTTTTTTCAAATTAGATGTTTAATAAACGTCTATGAATTGAAAAAACAATAGGATCTAGTAAGACTTTTTATATTTAGATCATCAAACAACAAACAATTTCCAATTACCTTTTTTTATTTATATTTTTTAGATAATTTAAACTTTTGCTTATTTAAAAACGAGAAGTTAAACCAAGTTGACTGAAAAAAAATTCCAACGAACGGTTTATAAGGAAACGTGGAAGCAAACGACATGCACTAAGTATTTCCGCCATCTTAAGCAACAGCAGGATAGAAAGTTTTTGTCGGTTGACAACAGCGCAAAGTTCTAGAGATACAATATGTAAGTCAGCAGCGTATGTCAGTTGTGAGTGTGTTGACAACTGATTTCAACTTTTCATTTAGTCCTGCGGCATTGGTTGCGCCAATTTCTGGTGAAAATAATTTAGAATTTGTATTTAAAAAACTTTTCTTTGAGACTTATTGTCTTAGAAAATGCACTGTGATGTATCAAAGGCATAGGCTTTTGTTACCATAGCAAATTTGTGGAGAATAAAATCGAACGAACGAACAGGGAATAAGAAAAATTCCATATTCTTTTGTTTGTTCAATCGAATGAGGAATAAAAATAAAATTAAACGGTTTAGTTTAAAACTGTTCGTTAGATTTTATTCCTACTGCTCTTTCGCTGTTCTTCCCTGTTCGTTCATTTAATTTTAATTTAAGAATAGCAAACTGGACTGATTAACAAATTTCCTGTATTAACTTGAAGTCTGTAGTAGAAAATGCAACAAGAACATTCTATCTTATGCACAATAAAGCATCTTACTTCATTTTTACATCACTTAGTAGAACCTTTAAGCTTCAAAGACATCAAATAAAGCGTAAAAAGAAAAACATTTTTGTTTTTTCAATCGAAAGAAAATAAAAGTTTATGCAAATATTTTTACTTTCGCATGAAAAACTTGCATTGAAAAGGTTAAAGAGGAATTGGAGAAAATCTTAAAGAAAAAATTGTAAAAACTTAGAACAGAATGAATAGATGAATGCATGAATTATGACAAAAGGACGACGACGATGATGATGATGATGCTGATGCTGACACTGACGACCTCCACTGTCGACTTTGGCAATGACAAGAACAAAAGCTACTAAGACAATCTCGAGAACGACAACTTTATTGAGCGAAAGCAATGTGAAACATGGGTTTATGCTTCTAGATATACGTAGTTCCTGTAATTATGCTTGATAAGCGACAGAAAGGCTTACACTGTAAGCGACATAAGTGATTAAGTAAGCCAAAAAAAAAAACGAGAGTTTAACTCATTTTAAGATGCGCTGCTTTGCAGTTAGCTGAGAACGTGATATCTTAATTAGATACAACAGCATACGTCTACATTTTTTGATGCTTTAGGCGTTTATAAGTCACACGTGTGATATGTTCCTAAGGGCGCATGTTGGTTCTATAAATAAATTTAATAATTTTCTTTAATATATATTATTTATAAGCATGCAAGAATTTGGCTCAAATTGTGCAGTTTTGGAAGGTTGTCGATTGATTAAGATTAATTGGAGAATTTGTATAAAGCGTAGTGGCCAATCAGCTGACCCAGGAGAAAGACCCCAGAGTGTATATCACTGTATATATCACTGTTGCACATTTGCTGAGGTCTATACCAATATTCCATTAAACGGAGCCCATTTGTCAAAGTTATAAAGGTATAGGTAGAGCATATCCGTGGCTTTGTAGACGCATTCGCCTCTGGCAAGCATGACCCTGTCGTTCGCATATGTAGCAATGAGGAAGTACTGGGGATCTACCATCGCCCAGTGGTCATGTCCCAAGTGAAGAGAGTCGACAAGGTGGGGCTAAGTATACTTCCCTGTGGAACATAAGCATGTATTTTTTTTCGTGCTGAACTCTACACCATCCGGAAAGCTTCACAATAGCAAAAACAGCTGTGAGGTGGGAGGATGCCTTTTAATTTTCACAGTAGACCATCGAGCAACATACCCTGTCAAAAGCCGGTTGGATGTCCAGGTAAACAGCATTTGCCAAGAACCAATCTAGGATAAAGTTTACCACCTTGTGTAGCTGCTCAGGAGTTCCGTGTGCCTTACTGAAGTCTAACTGAAATGTTGGTATCTTTCCGGACTTTTGTTTTTTTTTTTTTTTAGGCCCTGAACCGAAGGTACATGCGCCTATTGGTTTTGTGCAAATGTATGTAACAAGTTAGAATAATGGTCGGAGACCCCAAAGTTACCCTCATTATGCTCAGGAGTCGGTTACGCCCGACTGTAGTTTTCTTGTTTTTTTTTTTTTTTTTTGCTTTGCCTGATAGCACTTTCAGAGTCCAGTTATGGAAACCATCTTCACCGGAAGCCTTTCTATTTTATGGTCTGGATCTCCTTGGTAGTGACTGGGAGTGCCAGCTGCCCAGAACTGCCCAGTGGTCTTTGAACTCGTCCTGTGCAACTAACGGATATGTACTCTCGGCCAAAGTTTCTCCACGATCTTGGTTGATCTGGCCCAGCTCCCATCTGTTTTCAGAATAGAAAACTTTGGTGGGATTAGTCTCTTATAATGTTTCGTAAGAGAGCACATGCATTAGTTCGTACTCGCGTTCGGAGTGATGTGTTCTAGTAGCATCGAGACCATCTAAGGCCTATCTATATTGATGTGGAACTATATCTTCTCGATAATGATGGAATTGGCTGACAGTGGCAGCTGACCAGGTCTGTTTAGTACCCTTTGAACTTGTCTCCTGCGACTAACGGATGTGGACTCGAAGTGTTGAAACCTATCCCCTAAGTGTTCGGCAAAAGCTTCCGCACGATCTTGGAGGATATTGTTACGTATGAGACCACAGGGAATAGTTAGTACTCGCGTTTGGAGTGATGTTTTCTAGTAGCAGTTTGAGCTACCCCTATTTTTTTTTTTTTTTGGGATTTAGTGATTATTTCACTTTGCAGGGAAGAGCTGCTTTCTCTGAGATTCACTGTTGTGTCCAGTTTGGTAAGGACATGAGCTATCTAGAGCCGAAATTCAGCAGCCATGCATTGCTTAGAGTTAGGTCTTGCAGGTGTTAAAATATTCGCACCTGCCACTTATTGCCTATTAAACCGAAACATTGTATCTCCCTCAAATGCTGTCAATGGATATAAGTTTTCTTTGCTCTATCCAATCGGCGAGCAGTATCCTTGGTAAATATTTCGGCGTAATTTAAAGCGATTGAGCCCACTTTATTATCCACTCACGAAATAAATGATATTTCAACTGAAAGATCTGGTTTATGCGGCTGAACAATATTTTCCATGCCTGTTTCTAACTCAAATTTGTAACACAACCCGGAGACACCGCTAAAAACCCATATATCCATTTATTGGGCTTCTTCGGCATGTATCCTTTCATGGACATCTACACATCTACACATATAAACTGCTATGTGTGCTAGGGGCATATAGAGAATAACTCTAACGAATTGGTGGATTACCAGCGATGTAACACTGAGATGTGTGTTTGGAACTATCTGGTGAACGTATGTATATATTGGTTACATTCGTTATAAAGAGCGCATTTGGGAATAAGTGAAAGAAAAAATGCAATGCGAAAGAAATGAATTTAAACGGAATGTTGCAGATATGCATCAAAAACAAATGAAGGCTTAAACGATAAATTAGAGGGTTTTGTATTAATTTTACTGCGTATAAAAAAAACTACAAATAAGTAATTGATTAAACGAAAATTAATGAGAGCGATTGGGGCTTTAAGGTGAGATTTTAGCATGGTTAACTTAGCAAGCACCTTCGAAACTGCTAAATTAATAACTCAAAGAATATGGCACATACAACACACACACGCAGACGACTATGGCTTCAACAACTCGACTAACGATGCTTTCATTAAGGCTTTGCAAGCATTCATTCTGATATAACAATACGACACGTAAGATATATATCGCCATAACAATAGAAATATACATTATTAGATACATGCGATGCAGTAGCAGTCTATATATAAAATTCAAATTAATTTTCACTGCACGTTGCAAAGGAAACAAATTATCACACATTTTCAATCGAAGAATAATACAAATAGCAGATATACGCCGACAAAGAATACAACTTAACTATTTATAAATAAATTTCTTATTAATTTTCCATTTCTATCTGTGTTTTTACAGTCTCGGAATATTGTCGCAATACAGGCACATCGACAAGGCGGCGCATGATGACGCAACAATGTTGGAATGAAATGCATGAATTGCATCCACTAAAATAAAGATACAAAAATTATGCGAAACAAAATAATATTAATATAGAATATAGTGCTGGATTTATATTGAGTACAACAACAACACTTTATGTAAAAAAAAAAAAAAAAAAGAAAGCCGCTTCAATTTGTATTTGATATATGTATTGGTATTTGAGATACGAGATATATATATATTAGAGAGTTGCAAAATGCAAACACCTACACCTCTCCTTCTACCTATTATGTACCAACATTTGCACAAATTGTTTACACCCAAAAAAATCTTAAAGTATATCATTTTATGCAACATATATACATACATATTTCAATAATTATAAACAACTAAAGCAAGATATTTCATTTGCATAACAATTGCAAAAGGCCACCCTTACCGAATTTAAATTCAGCTCTGATCAAACTACGAAAAGCAACAAAAACAAACAATTTCAAATTAAAATTAAAATGCAAATAATTCGAAATGAATCGAGGTAAACAAAATTCGCAAGGAATTGTTTAATTCATATAAAAGAAAATAATAATATTTACTTTGAGATGTTAATATAAATAAATTAAAATCAACTATAAAGAAAATCAAATAATAATTATTATATTTAAGAGTGTCTATATTTTTAAATTATCTACAAATACACAGCTTATCTATATGTAATGTTTGTATCTACAAAATATATATGTTGAAGAAGCAGCAAATTATGTGCGTTTAAATGATAAAATAAATGTTTAAATAAAAATAATCGAAATTTAATATTTTTGTAGAGTACAAAATGCGATATAAGTGTTGAAAAATAGTAAACGGGTAACTAAAACCGTATTTTTTTTATTAACAACAACAAAGTTGATGGTACACTATAGGAGATATAGTGTACGAGATCTCGTTGTTCATTTGAACGAACGGTCAGACATGTCTACACCAATTCGACTTTTAATGGTATTAAAAAAAAAATACTTTATGGGGTCTTCTAACATAGGTTCCGATTTTTATAATTAATCTGCATTTTGATAAGAGTCTATCAAGCAAAAAATGAAGGCTTTTCTACGCAATTAAGGAAGCTCATCTGCTCAACTATATCATTATAAGTACTACTATGAACTGTCATGATATACTAATAAGAAGTATATAGGACCATATACACCCATGTCTGAAATTAATTTCATTTTGGACCAAAGAATTAGATGTAAACAACTTTTTAAATATGATTTGGATTGTGTGTTGTTCTCGATGGGCTCTAATGCCCTAAGCTTCACATTTTCTAGCATTCTACAACACTGTCTCGAATGTTTCTCTTCTTGGTATAGCGACAAATTCATGTTCAATTTTGGTATTAAAAATGACTCCAATAATTTCATCATGGCTGCCAAAGAATATGGCTTAAACCACTAACTTGTCAGAACCAAAAGTTTCGGAATCGATTTTTTGACACAAATTGTATATAAAACAAGTAAGGAAATTACAGTCGGGCGTAACCGACTGTAAGAGGCCCTGTACCAGTGCAGGTCGCCTAACAAACACATTAAATGTTCCCCAAGCTTATGACCAAACACATGACCACTTCTCACTGCGTGAATATGAATGAAAAGAAAAGGGGGGGTCGTTCAAATTCAATTGCTTATAAAATCGTCATTTATTACCCGATTTTAATGAACTTTTTGGATTTTGGCTTAGAGAAATATTATCTCTATACTAGCATACTCAACTTTTTTTGTGCCGAAGAAATTTTTTGCCTTGGGGGTGATTTTATGGGTAAGGGGGGAGGGGCAAAATTTTAAAATAAACTTGTAAAATTTCGGAGCAGTCCTAGTCGAATGCAAAAAACACGAAGTCTCTATCTATTACCGTTTCCGAGATCCTTTCGTTCATACAGACGGACAGACGGACATGGCTATATCGACTCCTCTATCACTCCTGACCATAATGGGGGTAACTTTGGGGGTCTCCGACCATTATTTCTACCTGTTACATACATTTGCACAAAACCAATAGGCTCTTGTACCTTCGGTACAGGGCCTAAAAATATGAGGCTGTTCTAATATCGTTCATCGTTGCTAAATGAATTTTCAACTATTTTTTAGTAGTATAAAAGGGTAAATATGAGTGAAATTCTTAGTTTGTTTATTATTCTTTACGGTTTCGACGAGCAATGGAACATTATTGAAAAATGATTTCGCATAGTGTCAGAATAGCAACAGTGCCCACCTACTGGCACCCTCATTTTTATTACAAATTACAAATGGTGTTTGAAATTATTTAACTATGATTTTTGGCCACGTTCAGATACTTTTGATACAGCATGCCATCGCCGAAGAATTCCTCGCTGAAAAAGTTGCATCGTAGAAAGTCTGTCAAATCTGTTGTGATGCAGCTATCAAAGCAGTTAAAATTGACAACAAAAAGTTTCAAACCAGTCCACAATTTACGAAGAAATCGGTGAGCATACATAAAAGGGAGGAAAAAACCATAGAATATGGAGTGACATAGATCCCCATTATTTTTGAAGTCGATTAAAAAATGGAGCAACACTTCCAATCCCAGTGGAAGTGCGCTGTAGTAACCATGACCTGCAAGCCAGTCAAGCCAGCATACTAACCTGAGTCGTAACGCCCAATCAGTCTCATACCTTTATGGAAGTAAGAGATAAAATGCTCGCTGCCCGGATTGCTGGGATTGTGGAAGTGCGGGGTATTATCACAGACCATCAAATTGGTTTTGAGCAGAACGCGGTATGTACCACTAAACAGCTCTCTCTCTCTACGGTCAATCAGATACTCGTGGTGACTTCATCAACGTGCAGCAGACCTTTGACCGATATTGGTACACTGGGCTCTGGCCAGTTCCTACTTTTGGAGGGGCGCCAATTTTGTGAGAAAGTAAGAGCAGAAGTATTAGCTTGCCTGCCAGTGCTAGCTGGCGCGCCACAGAGCAGTATGTTGCGATCGGTACTATATAATCTATACACTGCAGACCTTTCTATTCCGGACGCAGTGGTGATGGGTATCGAACCGGCAAAAATGCTACTCGATTCATTTGCAGATGATGTAAGCGTATTGCAAGAATACCGACACCGGATTTGTGAAAATTGAGCGAAAAGATGTAACATCAAACTTAACGCGACCAAGTGCTTTAATGTCTGTTTTAGCCAGAAGAAGAAAATTTCGCCGGAAATCCACAATGTAACAAGCCTCTATGGCAAAATATTTGGGAATTTCGGCTAAACAGGAGGCCAACTTTCAAGGAGCACACAACAAGATAAAGAAGCAAGCTTGGCTTCTCAACAGCAGAAGCAAACTATCATAACCAGCAGATTGGTGATATGGTGCTCTGGTATTCCACAGCAGAGAGCTCCATGTTCTTCCATCTAATAACTGGTTGCGAATGGTAAGTTCGAGGCACTACTCTGCATAGTCAGCTCAAGTTAGCTGCTGTCGAAGAATATGTCAGCTTCTTGTCAGAGCAGATACAACGACCGACTGCTGACCCAAAAGAACCGTCTGTTGCGAACACTGTTTACAGTTGTCACCGTAGACTTACTATACTACAATATATAAAGCTAATAGATGAAAGCAAATTTCTAAATGTTTTTCTAGGCATTGATTGAGTTTTTTAGTTCATTTAATTAATTTTTATAAAAAACTTTTCTAAAAAATAAAAATTTCGCTCTTTCTAAATAGTTTTCTATTCTGAATCTGTGTGTTTTCTTCGTCGTTTTCTTAAGTGTTCAGATTATAGCAAATAATATGTTCCTCCTCAACTCAAAATAGTTAAAATAGCACTCAAACATAATAGCACTTCATAGATTAAGTGGCTTTAAGTACAGAATATACAAAAATATTTCTTTTTTCTCAATTTTAATTCGCAAAAATAAACTGCAACAATAAAAATTCAATCAAGTAGCTTAAAGCACTCTACACATTTTTCAATATTGAACTTATGAATGCAGAATTTAACAGATACAAAAAAAAAAAAAATAACAAAACGAACTAGTGTCCATCAGTGGCATCAAATCATATGCAAATCCTAAACAAATCATTTACAGACCAGTAGACATACATGAACGACGACCAAATACGTTTAGAGATGCATATTAGGAGCAATTTTAAATTGAAATAGCACGGCAGAAGCAGTTGAAACCAAAAACACAGACACAGACAAATAACTATAATCCACATTGGTCTTCCTTCTGCACCTTTTCACTAATAAACCAAGCAAGCAACCAATCAACCACTCAGTCAAAACAGAGAATTCAGTTTGCAAAAACTAAATCTAAATGCAAGTCGTTGTTATTATTCCCAGCTGCAAAAATATACACAAAAGTAATCACCTGACCTAAGCACTCACTTCCTGGCACACACACACACACACACACTCACATACACAGATGAAACATCTGCCAAATCTCTTGATGATTCTGCTAACAGAGGCCACTTATTTTATAGCATGCTAGGGAAAAGTTTGAAAAAAAAAAACAAATCATAGAACAGAAGATATATATACAAGCACTATTTCAAGAGTTTCGCTACTCAAACGAAAGAGAGGTGTAAGGACTTCATACGTATGACAGTGTTTAGGTTTCATACAAGTTGAAAGAAGATTTTCAATTTGAAAGATCTTTCTCCAACAAAATTTATTAATTTTTAAAACTTCTTTAAAAGTACTTGTTTATGTAGAACAACTACTGTCCTTCGAGACATGTCCTTACACACCAAATAGAATGAAACAAAAAAAAAATAAATATAAATCAAAAGACAGAAATCATAAATCTTAAATAATATAAGCCGTATTAATAGATTTTCATTTACTTTGTTGCAGGCTTAAGGAATAAGCTTCACAGATTTTAATAAGTGGAGCAGCAGCAGCAAATTGAAACAGCTTAAACAAATTTAGCATGAAAAAATTTAGACTGGCAAACAAGGAGTAGAGTGTTTTCTGCATAAAAAGCATCACTTTTATTCAATTCAATTTAATTTTCACGCTACTTAAGCCGCTGGCAACAAGCAAAGAAGGAAGTGAACACTTCTTGTGCAGGATAAGAAAAATTAAAGCAAATTAAAAATCGATTAAGACGAAATTTTTATGCACTTCAAATATTTTGTGAAGTATTGAAAATGTTCCATGGAGCAGAGTGAAGCATCAAATATATTTTCAAGTATATGAATGGAGCATATTGATGCTTAATGCAAGCTTTATTTACTCAAGGATGTGCCTTGAAACTCTGTTTGTTAATTAACTGCTAAGCTAATATTAAAATCCTTTAGAAAACCATTTATACAGAAAATTCTATTCAAAAGATTACTTCTTTAGTTGTGCACTTTCGCCCATATTTCACCCTCACTCAATAAAGTATGTACTTCAGTTCTTCTAGGAAAACTATCTTTTTTCAGAAAAGTTTAGGAACAACCATAAAGTTTCTAGAAGAATCACAGTTGTTTTTTTTTCAGCTTATCAACAAACTATTCAAGCATTTTTCTTCTTCTTTTACAACATCTTTAATTTTTCTGCTTAAAATATCTGCGTAAGCAAAAAAAAAAAAAATTCCCAGCAAACTTTTGAAAAGAAGAAAAGTTTTGTTTGAAACTGAGTCATATACCCTCAAAGGATGCATAAACATTCAACGCTTGAATATGATTTTTTTTGTCCAGTGTTGTTTGGAACACTAACGAAGCATGAACTCAACAAGTTGTGAACAGTGGAGATATGCACGTACTAAAATGAATGATGCAAAAGAAAGCCAGAAGATAAAGAAATAGTAAAACACATTCATTCAACAGCAAAAGTCGGAATTATATGGCAAGCCTGGCGTAAAATGTGACAAAAATTAAAAGAAACAAGTAAGAAAATCACAGTCGGGCGTAACCGACTGTAAGAGGCCCTGTACCAGTGCAGGTCGCCTAACAAACACATTAAATGTTCCCCAAGCTTATGACCAAACACATGACCACTTCTCACTGCACGACTAAGTGCCTTTTAAACCATTTTTTTATGTATGAAACGAAAAGGGGGGTCGCTCAAATTCAATTGCTTATAAAATCGTCATTTATTATCCGATTTTGATGAACTTTTCGGATTTTTGCTAAGAAGGACGATATCTCTATACTGGCATACTTACTTTTTTTTGTGCCGAAGAAATTTTTACCCTTGGGGGTGATTTTATGGGGAAGGGGGGGGGGGAGGGGCAAGTTTTTAAAATAAACTTGTAAAATTCCGGAGCAGTCCTAGTCGAATGCAAAAAACACGAAGTCTCTATCTATTACCGTTTCCGAGATCCTTTCGTTCATACGGACGGCCGGACGGCCAGACGGACAGACGGACATGTCTATATCGACTCCTCTATCGCTCCTGACCATAATGGGGGTAACTTTGGGGGGTCTCCGATTATTATTTCTACCTGTTACATACATTTGCACAAAACCAATAGGCTCTTGTACCTTCGGTACAGGGCCTAAAAACTAAGATTAAACTTTAATCTCGGTAGTTCAGAAGTTTTACTAATTACACACATTTGATTTAGTCTTTAGACCTTACAGTGATTATTTGTAGATGATATTCGGTTCAAAATAGATCTATATGAGATGGGGTGCACAAATTAATATATACGCAAATGAAGCCACCAAATCGAACATGAAGTTGAGACTGACTGCAGAAGAAAAAAAGTTCTTCATACAAAAATCGAAATCATTGGTTTTTTATGGAAGTTACCGGAACATAATAAGGCTCCATACTCAATTTCAGTTTCTTGTCTTAAACACTTAAGGATTACTTTTTAATAATACAGACAGACGGATATAGCTGGATATCAACTTGTCTCGTCGAGCCTGCAATGCATCCTTTTTATCCGTTATTATTTAAACAGTAAGCTGAGATATTCGTTAACAAATCTTTAGATCTAGGGATGCATTTATACTTGAAGGCATCGCTATTTGTACTCATAACAACATTTTAGAAAGCATCACGAACAGACTTCTCGATTTTATTCTCCCTTTTATTCTCCCTTGCCTTCTCGATTTCATTCTCCCGTGCCTTCTCGATTTGATTCTCCCTTTCATTCTCCCTTGCCTTCTCGATTTCATTCTTCCTCGCCCTTCTCTATTTCATTCTCCCTTTCCTTCTCCCTTGCCTTCTTGATTTCATTCTCCCGTGCCTTATCGATTTTATTCTCCCTTTTATTCTCCCTTGCCTTCTCGATTTCATTCTCCTGTGCCTTCTCGATTTGATTCTCCATTGCCTTCTCGATTTCATTCTCCCTTGCCTTCTCTATTTCATTCTCCCTTGCCTTCTCGATTTCATTCTCCCTTTCCTTCTCCCTTACCTTCTCGATTTTATTCTCCCTTTTATTCTTCCTTTCCAAGTTAACATGTATCTCGGTTACATCATTTGATTTAAACGTTGCGTTCAAAAACAGAATCCAAAATATTAAAGAAGATAAATCTCACCAACCAGTTTTAAATTTTGTTTGAAAAAGCTTCCATTATAGTCTATATCAACAAGAATTTCGATATGGCGGTGATGGTATATATATTTGTATATTGGTGACAGAGATGAAATTTGGTATACTTGTCAATGGAATCGGAAGAAATAAGGTCCAAGGACAAGTGTGACTCAATAATGAACTGACGAAAGATGTACATTCGCATCCACCATCCGGAAGACAAAGCTGAATTCTACCGAGCCACGTGTTGAAGCAATCGCTACAGCAGCAACGAAGTCAGTTTTTCAACTTTGTGCTTGAATGCAATATTTCCACTTTGGAAGGCAACCGGAGGTGTTAAAAGACAGCAAATCTTCCCTGCGTGACACGGTGCCGTTCAGCTAGTAAGCGGGCAAAAGTTTTCGCTTAGCATCCATCAGAGCGTTTTAGCCCACATAACCTGGTAGCTACAGCAGAAATAAGGAGGCATTTTTAGATTCACCATTGCAAATGAAAAACACCATTGAACCCTTTACTTTGACAGAGGTTGTCTGGATCATGAAAAGCTTAAAAAACGGCAGCGTTTGCAATAGCACGTTTAAAGCGCTAACTACTAATGCCATCATTACGATGATCCACAAAACTGGTAAACTAAAAAGTAGCTCTGTCTAGTACTGGCCGTTCGGTCGTTCCTACCCTCATTATGAAACGTTCCGAAACGACTGATCGTTGTTAGGTTTATTCCGGTTCACCAATTTGGATTTCATGTAGCACATAGCACTACAGATCAGCTCCACAGAGTGGTAAACATAATTTTTTAAAAAAAGAATCGATCAAGTATGACATACTGGGTTTTAAGTTAAGTTAAGCTCAAGCAACTGCAGGTTGATATTTCTAAGGGCAGCATATTTGGTGACTTTCTTTAGAACTGCTACACAAGTGACCTTTCTATCCCTGCTACCATAGACATAAACGTAACGCCAATAAAAGTACTAAACGGAACCTAAGAAGTTCAAAGATAATATCTGTGATTTCTACAGATCAAGATGCGCGCAAGGTGCGGCAGACGGTATGCATAAGGAATTCAAAGACCTAGAGTAATGGTCTAGAAGGTGGAACATTCATACCAACATTGAATTTCAATAATAAACCTCTTTCTTGGGCTGACAAGGTAAAGTTTTGTGAACTTTTACTTGACTGAATGCGCACATTTTAAGAACACATTTCCAAACATGGTTCAAGGTTGTAGTTCCAAAATAAAGAAGATGCAGTGGCAAAATTTTAAAATAAAATCGTAAAATTCCTAGTCGAATGCAAAGGAACGAAAGAAGTCTCTATATATTGGCGTTTCCGAGATTCTTTCGTTCATATGGACGGACATGGCTATATCCACTACTCTATCACTCCTGACGATAATGGGAGTAACTTTGGGTGGTCTCCTTCGGTACAGGACCTAAAAAAGGTTTTTAAATGGAGAACTGATATGTTAGATTCGAATTCAACGACTCAAAATTAAAATAAAGTGATTAATCTGCTCTAAAATTTTTTTTTTTTTTTTTTTGTGTTTTGTCGAAGATTATATGGAACATAATTCAAATTGGGTTGAAGTTTCGTTGTATTTATTTATTTTATTTCAAAATCTTCAAATTCGATTTTTATTTTTAAATGTCAGGCGAAAGAGATGACGACCAACTCTATGAAGGGCATATATTGTCATCCAAACTGATAGTAAGTGCTTGGATTATGAATTAATTTGAACTGATTGAAGTTTCAAAACGATAGAGAATCACAGTTCATATTACGAAATGTTAAATTTCGTAAAGCCCTAATCAACACAGTGCATTCTTAGGTTTTATATCAAGGTTAAAGTACATCACTTAAACCCCCTAATGAAACCGCTAAAGGGCAAAGTGCCTAAGTAGCAAATATGTTAAAAAAAAAAATAAAAAAAAACATTAAAATAAAAAAAGAGGTGGAAGCAAACCGCTTATATGCTTGCCACATATTTCAAACGGCTTTGTCTGCTTCATATCCTGCTCAGCGTGACACATGTGAACAGCTTAAACTACTCATTTTCTTTACAGTTGACGTTTAACTCAGCAGTAAGAGCGATCAATGCTGCTTACAACTAATTCATAAAAATAATAAAAAAAAAAAAAATTTAACAAAGCAATTTAATTCTGTAAAACTGCTTTATCATTTATCAATATCTCAAAGCTGTATTATCATTGACAGCAGCAGTCATGAAATTGTGTATGAAAAACAAGAAATTTTAAGCAAATATTTTATAAACACTTAAACCCAAATAAGCTACTATGTTTGAACTTCTTGTTTATCAATGCAGGGAAGATTAGGACTAAAAGGAGCCCGCCATTCTGTTAAGCAATGCAGCACAATCTGTTGGCTCTGTCACAAAACATTGCACTTTTCCGGCTAATTTTGCTAAGCATACAAAAAAGCCAAGTGTACCCTCCATATTTATTTCTCAATTTGCGAAAATTCTAATTGCATCCTTCTATTAAATTCCGCAAAATTTCTGATATACAACTGCACAAGAGCAACCGAAAAAAAAAATTGCGCGCTCATGCATATCAAATTTAAAATGAAGCACATTCGCCCAACAACACAGGTTACTACCGGAGGTGAAAAACACCTAAAAGAGATTTTTTTTTTTTTTTTTTTTGTCAGCAAGGAGGAAATAAATTCTCAGAATTAAATTAATATACAAACATGCGTAAAAATTATAATATAAAACGGATATTGAATTTATAATAAATTTAAAGATAATTCATGAGCAAAAGGGACACAGATACTCGGAGCTATATACTCGGAAATGAAATTAACGCATATTAAATTATAAAAAAGAAATGGAAAAAAATGAAGAGCATCTATGGCGACGAATGGACGCCAAAAACTAAATCAAAATGACTTGCAAAAAGTTGGAAAAGTCATATGAGATGAAGGCAGGCAAGAAACTTTGCAAACGAGAAAATGAAATTTGTTTCTCGGCGTCACATATTTTTTTTTTTTCTTAGAAGACCTTTTGCTTGACTTTTAGCTTATATTATGTATTGTTAATAAATAGCTTTAAGCAATATAATATTTTAATTAAAAATCTTTATTTTCAATTAATTTAAATTTGTTTTTTTTTTAATGGTTATATAATTTATTTATTTTTTTTCCTTCAACTTCCTGTGCAAACATTTCACCACTCAAATGGTCGTATCTGTCTTGTACTATTATATATGGACATACCTTTTTCATTATCGCTGTGCAGCGTGCCAACAACACTGCCAAAGAAACGTTTATCCAAGATCTGTAGCAACTGTAATGCTGTAGCGTGTACTTCCACTCGCGGACAGCCAGTCATGAGCAACGTCACGGTTATGACCGATGTATAATGGTCGCAAGGATACTCTCTGCAAATGAAAAAAAAAAAATAATAATAAATTCAAGTATGAGTGTTAAATCAAACTAATTAGAAAGCAATAAAGATAAAATACTGCAATAACAACAACAACAACAACATCCCCCATAAGTATCGAGGGTATGTTGTACAAATTTATGTTGTCCTGTTTACATTATACAAAGCGCGGCTGACTAGCAACAATATTTTAATTTATTTGTACTAAAAAAAAATAAATTTCTTTTTTTAATGAGCATCAGCTAAAGCGTGTAAAGAGATAATGGAATAATAGATGTGAAAATCAACAAGAAAAAATTTTTATGTCATTGGAAACGAAGCTCTAATACGCTTCAAATTGTATACAATTTATACAATATCAACTTTTATTAAACTTTCATCTTTGTGTGTGGTGAGCAGCGAGTTTGGGTTTATATGGAGGCTACCTACCCCTATAACTGGAGGGAACACGACCTTAAATATTTATACAAAGCGTCGATTTATAGAAAGTTACATATAAAGTTTCAAATTAATGTTGTTAGTAACAAAAAAATGCATCACATAAAAACCCAGAAGAGAGTTTGGGTTTATATGAGTGGAACCCCTAAAATTGGGGGACACAAGACCCTTGATATTTATGCAAGACGTTGGGATTATTTGAAAAAAAAAGTTTCACACATAAAAACCTCAAAGTTAGCAGTGGGTTTGTATGGTATGCTACCCCTAAAATTGGGGGAAACGTACCCATTAATATGTACCTGAAGAACCCGTCCATAAGAAACCAACATGCCAAATATTAAGTTGATATTGAGTGTGATATAGAAGTTTTCATGCAAAAAGGCAAAAGAAAGAGGGTGGTTTATATAGGGACCACACCAAAAATGGGCGTTGTGAGAGAACTTCGATATCTTATTTAACTAAAACAAAAATAAAACTAGTTGCCAATTTTCAAAATGACATACAGCCGAACAGACATGGTTAGATTAACTCGTGGAGTTGCACAAGAACATACACTGCTCACCACTTGTATAGAACACCCATTAGTCTTTTCAGTTGTCCACTGCTAACAAACTAAATATGTTGTAGACTTAATTTTTTTTTTTTTTTTTTTAATTAAAGTTCATTGTTGTATTTGGACCAGAAGAAAGATTAATTGCCAAAACTTTAAGTGTTAAAAAAAAAATTATTACCCAAAAACCGGTAAAATGTGGAGCTCTAATTTTAAGCCACTTGAATGGACCACTTTCAAAACTTTAGAGAATTCTTAAGCTTTTCAACAAAAACTCATCGACACATCTCAAGCATAACTTATCGCACAACTCATTAAACTACTAATTCCCACATGCTTCGTCGATGGTTTCGGACCAAGTACTTCTGGGCTGAGGTTAGAGACATGTTAATACGGCCTCGCCAATGCCTGTCAATATTCGTATCTATATCCTTGCAATGCTGTAGATTTCAGCTCAACGAGTTTGTATAGTAGATGGCTATATTAGGTGCTTCATTACTTCGATATTAAGCTTCTTTATTCCTTTTGCTCTTTTGACCGTACCGACAGTAATGCGTACACCCATGGATTGTATTTCATAAATTTATGATCCGAGCGAACACACAAACAGTGCACCAGAGAAAACACTAAAACATGTTATACATATCTGGTTAGTTGGTAGTCTTAGTTCGGCGACATCTATCTTCCCTGTCACCATTGACCTTCATGGAAATGATATTCCCCAATAAATTTACTCAACATCAATCTCCACATAAAAATCTCATACAACCCTTTTACATATCATGTCTGGAACGGTACTCAAAAGATGCATTTTAGTGTTCATAGAAATGATACTTCATGGAATCCAGTACTTCTTCAGTGAAGCCTTAAATCGAGCCTTTCATTTTCTTAATTTAGGTGGTTTTGATAAATGGCGTAGCGCCTCTTTTGGCCTTGCCTTTTTTTCTCCAATTTTTTTTCAGAAGAGGTGCTATGTTTGCGTAGAAGATGCTTTGAAAATGCCTAAGCAGCGTTAGCACGTTTGAAGTACCAATACTCAAATCGTTATACTCTTCCATTCTGTTTCCTTTATTAGTGCATCCCTGATGTATACTAGGCTTTTTGTAGATGTACGTAGTTCTGTATAAATTCGGAAATAATGATTGATTGGACCCGCCGTATTGACCTTCTATTCACAATATCCAAAAAAAAAAATCAAAGAAAATTTCTTGCCGATGACGTCTGCTTATGTTTATTGTCTTTTGCGCTTCTTACTCCTTGCAACTAAACTGCCGGCAAATACATAGAACAGTCACGAGCTATAGAAAAGACTAGAAAAATGGGTCTCTTTCAATGTGTTACACTTGCGGGCTCGCCTTTCTTTCCACTACATGTACCAAGTCTCATAATATTATGTTAAAAGGATTCGAAACAATAAAAATCGAAACTATATGTAGTCGAGACACTTCTCCCAAAACTCAAAAACTCAGAAAGAAGTGCAGGCAGATTTATATAATTATTTATAAAAGGGTATTTATTACTTTTTTTCCCCCAATTAAATTTATTGCATTTATTTTTATAACATTTTATATCCAAGCAGCCAGTTGATAGTCCTCGAGTTCTAAGTATTTTATGTTTGTTTTATTGTGGAGGATGAGGAATGTAAAATGTTAAAGGTTTTATTTATGTACACAACTGCTAAATGGTGCTGCATGTCTTAATTATAGTAACATGATGTTGATTTTATTTTGACTGTTGCGTCAATCATCTTCACAGAACTACGTGCTGTTTGACGTCATCAACAATTCTCCACATTAGTATATATTGCGTTGAGGAAACTATAAACTTCTTGAATTAGTTTGTTGCATGGGAAAGCAAACTTTTGCCTTTGCAACAATGAAAGCCAGTGAAATGTCGTAGAAGATTATTTTGGTGCTAAACACAATAATAATTCAAGGACATTTTTAAAAATACAAAAAGCTAGGAATAACATGGAGAAGGGGAGGGGTATGGCTGGTCATTAGATTTATTTAGAGGCTTCCCCTTCTAATAATATATATCCCGATGCAGACCTTTACAAAATATTTCCTTTGAGTTGAAGATGCACCAAACTTGGAGTTAAAAAAAAAAAAATAAGAAAAACAAAGTTTATTTTTATTCAAAAACTTAGAAAGGAGAGAGAGAGGTTGGCACTTGCTTTAAATTACTTATCTAAAGAAGGAATATGAGACACAAAATATACAAATTTGAAGGCTCTATCTTTAATAGTCTACAAGTTGTTCTTACACATAGCCAGACAGACGAACATGACCATCCGTTTAAGTAGTCCGACTTGGATTTCTATGGAATATTTTATTAGGATTGATGCCAAATATACCATAGCCGGTATAGCAGCAGTCGATGATAAGGACAAACGACTTGGGAAAATATAAAAAACAAAATATGAACTTCGTCAAGGGCAGTCAGGAACTCTATAAGGTTTCGCGTAAGACGCTGAACGGAACGTTGCTGGTATACTCCAGAATTCGTTAAAAAAGAAGCGCGGAGCATAGAAAATTTGGAGTGCTAACTGTTCACCGTTTAAAATATTTACCCCATATGTCAAACCAGTCAAACCAGAATTGTTTACAGAAACCTTTGTGTTCTTGAACAATTTTTATGACCAATGAAATGGTCAAACTTGGTTTTGTAAAGATAAAACACAAGCTAAAATGTTTACACCCCTTAGTTTCGTCCAGAAGTTTGAGGATGTTTTGGATAGATTTTCCTACTACGTTTTGCGTTTTGTTTACCGAGTAACCCCTGAAATATCAAGCACGAAGAAGAAATTGTTGGTGATGACTTAAAAAGCCTATTTTGTAGATCTCTCAAAGGTTCTCTTAGCGCCAAAAGTCATATTTTACGTTTTGAATCCGTTTTTGAGTGAAAATGAAATAATTCGAGTTAGTGGATGGCTGGCAGCAGCACCCTCGACGACTTTTTAAAAGCGACATCCGGGGATTGTGCCTTATGGTTGCAGATTATTAGTTGTTTAAAAAATCAGATTATGGTAGATCTCCCACCTGAGAAGAGTACATTAGTGAAGCCACTTAAGGTGACTGGTATGAACTTCATTAGGCTTTTCGACAGTGAAAATTGTACAGGTAGAGCATCCCTTATTAAGAAAAAATATTTGTGCATTTTTGTTTGCTATGCACCTGGAAGCCACCGCTGCCGTTTCTCGATGATGTTCAGCCCGATTAATTTTTGATAATGGAACCAATTTTGTTGGTGAGTCCACGCAAAGAATTTCAACAATTTTTTCAATCTGCACAAGATTTCGTTCTTGATAACATAAATCGTGAGAAGTTCTGAAAATTTATACCAGTACACAGCATATGGATGTCCTCTGAGTAGCTGGTATGAAGATTTTTTAGCAAGGAAGACTTCTCTGCAACGTTGAGTAGCATTAAGGCCTACTATCTCCAATGCCAGAAGACACTTCTTAGTCATACAATTCATTAAACTTCATTTCCATTATGAAAAGATGGCAGATGCTTGTGGTTCTTCAAAAAAAATTGATATAAGAAAAAAAAATTCGTCATATCTTTGCATCCATTTAAGGTTTAGAGATGAAATTTGATATGCATATCAATGAAATCTAGAGAAGTATTCCTATTCAGATTAGTCAACATTGGAGAGGTCTATGCCCCATACCACATATAAGCGATATAGAAAATTTGATGTACAGAGGGGAAATTTCGTATACAAGTCATTGGGATCGGAAGAAGTAACCCTATTTATTTTGGGAAGAAACATCAACGAACAACAAATACAGAGAAAGAAATAAGAATAATAGAACTAAAAGTGTTACCTATAACCGCTGTATCTTCTATTCTCCTTCAAATGCTCCAAAAATAGCTAAACATCAACTTCAATCGTTTAATAAGCAGTTTCCTACGAAGTGCAACCAAGTAAAAACACAAATTTGAAATAGACAAAATTCTGCAAATTTTGACAAACGGATAATACTATTCTGGGAAACTATTTTTGTAGAACAATTCAGTAGCAGCTTGCATCACACCTATTACAGAGAATAAATAGCTTAGTGCAAAATATCTGCTGTTGTCAGTCAGTAGTCTACACATCAACTTTATTCTATCTAAAATATCAATTGGCAGAACTACTAAGCTGAAAAATCATGGAAACTTACATATACATATATCTCCCAAAGAGCAATTTCTAATTATATTCAGCAACTTACATCATCACAACGTTGCGCAAATAAAAACTCGATTTCGGATGAGCATACGATTGTATTATGTATTCTATATGCTATATGCTACTAACTGACTCGGACTACCGACCGACTGACTAGAACGATAATTTCTCTGAAAATTGCTTAGATGTATATATATATGGAACTGCAAATGAAAATCGATTTATGTGCAGCACTAAACTTTTGCAATTGGCAACTAATACGCAACAAAAAAAGGCGTTCAAGCGTGTGCCGAGCATGAGTGCCAGTCGAAACTGCACAGCTAGCAGCTATTTACAAATGCGGTTGTGGAGATATGAACTTTTAGCATTTTTGAACAAATATTTAAAGCTTTAAAGTAGTAGTAGATGATAGACGCATATTGCAGTGAATTAGTTCAAAACTTGCAAATCATGTTTCTAGTTGACCTACATAAAAAGTAAAAGTTTTTCTTCTTTTCTTTTCCGCAATTGTGGTCAAGAAGAGGTCCTTTCTTGTCCTTGCTTGTTTGAGCAAACTTTATAAAGCATTAAGCAAAGCAAAGCACATTTAATATAAATCTAAATTAAGCACGAACTGACCAAACCAACATCATTTATGGCTCTTACTGTTCCCAATTATTGCCGCTTCATAAAAGAAACAATTGTAAAAATTGTTTTAAACACGCAATGGGTTTTGGGGGAACAGCTGTTGTGCGCCTGTTTGTATGCTATAAATTACTTAAAGTACTACACATACAGGGTGCGCCATTCATAACAACTGTAACGTAGAACACATAATACTTTGCCAACTTATGCAAGCACGCCTTTCCAAGCATCTCTACTAGAAGATTTTTGCCATAAATTCTCAAGAAATTGCAGAGTAATTTCTACACGACCGACAAATTTCTGGGGTAAGGTATTACCGAGAATGAAGGTATTACTCTGCAAATTGTTTTCGACATCTGGGTATTCTTCTGAAGCTGCAGTGGATAGAATGTGAAGTTGCTGTTGATCAAGCTTAGTTTGAGCATTAAGTTGACTATCTCTATACCGGTCAATAGTTGCTCTATGCCGCGACTCCGCCAACATAAACAAGATGCAGATAGTTAAAAACAGGAACCTATGCTTCATTACTTCTGCGCGGTATGGTATGGTATGGTAGGTACGTAATGCTTTATTCCACCGAAATATGTGAGTGCCTATGATTAAAGCGCAAATCCACCTACACACCAGCGGCTACAATGAGTGCCTAAAAGCGCACACCTATGGCTTGACTGTAACGTTAGCAATCAATGCGTGGGCGATTGAAGCAGACTAAAGCGGCTTCATATGTGACAACGTTACTTTGCAAAATATGGATGAATTATTCTATCAGTTGGCTTGACTTTACGTCGATATGTCATGAAAAATGTTTCTACATTGAATTAGCTGATGAAATAAATTACGCCTTCTATAAAAAAAGAATCATTCAATCATTGCTATTTATAATGTTGTTATGAAGATATTTATCAGAATTTACAGCCTCATATTCAGTGAAATTGACTTGTAGCTATTTTTGAAATGGAAAGACTCACTTTTATGTTCTATTTTAAAAGCCATTTAATCAAAATTTGTATAGATTAAATTCGCAAAGTTGAAGTAACCTTGCGCCTCGACCCTCGACCAGTATCTTTTTACTCCAACTAATAAATGCGAAATAAATGTTACAAACTAACTGTCAAAATTGATAAGACTCCTTGCACATTTCAAACATTCAAACTTTCAACTCGCTTTCAAACAAATGAGCGCAATTCAATGTAAATATGTACATTGCTAAAGATACACAACTGCAAAGATACGTCGTATGTAGGATGTACAAAGGAAAACACCTACACGCAAGCAGCTAACTAACTACTACGACGTAGCAGCGACATGTGTAATACAATGGTACAAGACACGTGAACCGATACTTAATGCTATTATGGGCTTATATGGAGCAAATAAGTTGCAAATCAAGGAACTAACTGAACGTTAATGAGCTTATGCGCTGCGATATTAAATTAAATTAAATAGCACTAAGCGTCCAATAAATTGTTCAACTCACTTAGCGCTGAAGATTGATGCCAGTGCCAAAAAACATGCATCCGCTTCACGCGGCGTTGAGGTATAGCAACGATCTATGACCCATTCTAATAGTTGACCCATATCCGGATTAGATTCGAGTAGCAGCACAACAGTATCACGCGCCAATTGATAAATCTGTTAAAAATAAAAAAAAATATTTTAAAATATTTCAAGTACAGTAGTTCCAAAACTCGCATAACAACATACCTTTTCATCCTTAGAGGTCAAAAGCATGTCAAGCCACTTATAAACAATGCCATCGTCCGAGAGATGCGCTGTCGAGAAAATGTGTCCACAGCAGAGCAGCGCCGACATTGCCTGCAGTGAGAAGAGACAAATTTATAACTAAAAGTGTGAAACAAGTTTTTGTCTCGAAATGAAATACAATTTTCGTTTGAAATGATTGCAGTAACTTAATTGAGCTGACAACAGACACAGACAACAGTGGAGAGGTCATACAAAGTCATCAACCCAGTGCACTGCACAGAATAAGACTTTATTAAGTTGATGACTATCATCATCATCTGTGTGCTGCAGCTGCTGCTACTGTTGCAAATACATATTTCTATAATCTCCGTCGTCTATTTCATTTGTTGTTGTGTCTGTTGTGATTTCTTAGAACTTGCCTGTAATGCACTGAATTGCAATTTTTCCTCTTCCGGCGTTTGACCCATTTGTGAGGCAATGCCCAGCGGTTTCGAAAAGTTGCCACACCAAGTCGCAAACAGATTGAATAGACTACGTTTAAGATCACGCGTAAGTAGTGTAGCACAGGATTCCACTGAAAATTTAATAACGTAAAAAAATGTAAGTCGTAAATTGGAAAATTAAGTTCTGTAGAAAAAAAAAAATATACCATCTTTCACCGAAGTCAATGTATGTACGCTGAAAGCCAATTTATCGATACATTCGATGTACTCATTCAGCAGCAAATTATGACTTATCATTAAACCCACACAAACGGAAAGAAAGGATATTAAAAATACACATATTCTGTTTAAAGAAAGCGTCATCAATATTTTGTTCCTCACAAAAGTGAAATTAAACAGCAGAAATGTGTGCACTGCATCCTTTAAACCTATTGGCATAATTTGCTTCTTTTCGCTTTTTATTTTGCTGCAAGGTAAAACCTTGGCAGACAGCATAAATTCATCAAAAGTTACGGGTAGAATTCGGTGAAAAATAATAAAAATAAATTGGAAATAGCATACTGAATCGAACAGGCAGTAGTAACTGCTTTAGAAACGTTTATTTTTAATTTAATTTTGTATTTTTTTATATCTGCATACAGCTGGACCGATTGGAACGAGAAAAAAGGCATTAAACTTCTTTTTTATTTTTAAGTCAAAAACAACCGACTCGAATAGTGACATTGGAGTAATAACAACGGATTAATGGTACCGGCACAATTCCATTAGCCTTAGTCTCACTAAAACTCGAGAACGGCTGAACCGATTTGGCTAATATTGGTTTTAAAATATTTGTAGAAGTCCAAGTTAGGTGCGATAGGTGAGAAAATGTGTTGAAATTTCAGGAAAAATAGTAAAATCAAAAATTTTCATTTGCCAAGCACTTTATAATTCGCAAACAGTTTTTTCAATTAGGTGAACAAAAATGAGAGCCGATGAGAACCGAGTTACTTCTAAAAGAATTTACATGCGGTAGTCGGGATACCTCATGATGCCATATATACGATTTTCTTGGATTTGAACGAAGAAATTAAATACAAATGAGGAAAAATCTTTGTTCAGAACCGAGTATTTAGTACGTAAAAGAAATGTGCTACGTTTGAGCGTAATCTGTCGCATGGTTTTCAAGAAATTTTCTTCCTTATCAATATTTCATTGTCAGTACACACTATTGTATAGACAAAACACAGGATGCAAAGAGAGTAGAGCTGAACAACAACAAAAATACTCTTCCAAAATAAAGACAACAGACCGTTAAACTTCAAACGACATTGAGAGATTTACCCCTAGTCCAACTATTTGAAAACTGGAAGGTTTTAAGTCAATGACAATCTATCCTCAACGAGCCATTTCTTTATGTTTGGGTGCAAAAAATACTCCGAGGGTGACACATTAGGAGAATATGAAGGATGTGACATCGATTTAAAATGCAATTAAATCTGTTTTAACATTGAAGTGCAGTGTCATAATGGAAGGACAATCTTTTTTTGAAAATAAAGTCATCCTCAATAGCGCTGCATAATAATATATTTTCTATTCATTTGGCTTTTTCAAGATAATCAATAAGGATTATGAATATGTGAGATTCCAAGAAAAAATTTCTTGGTAGTGATGGATAAAGCTGAGTCGATCCAAGAACTCATTAAAATTAACCGGAAATTCGTATAATGGATATTTTAAAGAAAATTGATTCGTTTTGATGAATACTGAACAAAAGCGGGACCAATTTTACGGATATATTTTTCTTACCAAAATTGTTCGGTCTAAAGATTGAAATCAATTCTTCGGAAAAGGGCTTCTTCTGGATGTCAAACTCGTACCTCATACGACTACATTTCAATTCAGCTGTTCATCTTTTACTAACTCAGATATTTCATTGCAGTAAACATCAACTAGTTCCACATACTGAAGTTCCCTCCCCTTCCTTATTCTATGCCACTGTATACACCAACGGTTGAAAAATTCAGCTCCAAACTACCACAAATTTGTTTACCACTTACAAACAACATCCGACAGTCAGAATTTCTGACTCCGTGCCATTTTATATATTTTATACGAACCAACTTATTTCTTAACAATGCCTCATTAACTCGCAGTTGCACTTTTCAATTTTGTTTAATTAAAAATTTCTTTCAACTTACGCGAAAAATTCTTAATCATCTTGCGTATGAAATTACAAAAGTGTGCCTTCACTTCACGTATGCTCAGATTGTCCTTGTCCGTTTCGGCCATTAAATACAGCATGGCACCCTCAATGTATTCAACAAATGTCGGATGCAGCGAAAATGTATCACGATCCAGAACACAAGTGCTGGAAAAAAAAAACGAAGAAAAATAGAAATTAAGAAAAATGTAAGCGAAAAATGATATAAAATTTAATTATGCAGAACAGAAAAATTTCACCTCAGGCTTTATACTGGCTGTCTGCTAGCCTGCCAGCCTGCCTGCCTCTTCAGCTTCACTTTGATCTCTCAATACTCACCTCACACCGAATGTGCCATTTTCAGCAATTTTCTCGAGTACACGGACCAATTGCAACCGCAAAGCATCACGTCGTCGACGGCGACGCATGTTTTCTTGTTTTCGGTCGACAGCTTCACGTATATAAACGACAAGCTCCTCCATTAAATCTCTGCGTGAAAATAAAATAAAAAAGCTTTAAATTTTCTTTCGAGCGAAATACAGTAAAATAAACATCAGGCCTAAAAGGTACATAAAAAGCCATTTAGTTAAGCACCTAAAGCCATGGCCTTCGTTTGACGTTCGTTTTTTTTTTTGTGTTTTTTTTTTCTTAACAGCAGCTCCTTGAAGAAGCTCCTTCTGGACAGTCTATACTACTACTCTTTACTTACTTGAGCGCATCATGATTTATCATGCCCAATGCATTGACGGCAGCATCTCGCACATCGACCACCTCACAGCGCAGCAGTGGCACCACAAGTTTATAGAGCGCCTGCGGTGAAGCTGAGCCCATGGCTGATTTGTCGCTTCGATCGGCGTTCAAGGAATCCGGTGAGGAGCTGTAAAACATTTACACATATATATATTTGTTTTTTAGTAGTACATAATATGGATACATTTATGGTGTTTCAATTTTTATTGAAAGAGAGGTTTGTTCGAAGTAAAAATGTGACTTTTAAAATATAAAGGACGGTACGTACATTCAATCTTCTATTTTACTTTTTTTTTTTGTTGGTAAACATGTTCCCAACATATTTTGCTATGAGAAGCCATTTTTAATTCCTAGATATAAAGGTTGGTCGTATGTTGATGTGGTTAAAGATTTTTAGTTATCAAAAAAAAAAAAAAAAAAAAAAAAAAACCGTCCTTCATGACTTTTTTTGGCTCTTAGGAACAGTAAAAAAGCCGCAGAGGGTTAGGTCCGTTGGAAAGCGTGGCTGAAGCATGGTTACGGTGTTGGGTTTGTTCGAGAAAATCGTGATGCCAAATGATTTTGTTACAAAACGGTCGATTTTTTTTTTTTAAAGTGAATCTTCTTTAGAAGGGGTATTGAAAAAATTCGACACGATATTTTAATAGTTCTTCGACACGACCGTTTGGCCATCCCTTAAAAAATTTCACTTCTGTTCTCTTAATTTCTCAACATAAAATCAAGGAGATATTTCTTATTGACCATACGACCTTCTGGCAAGAATTTACGATGCGCAGCACCATTGAATTTAAAAAACTTCACCAAGTTTGGCCTTCGTTTTTTTTTTCGGTGTTGGCTCTTCTGACCGCTTTCATAGATTTTACAAACATGTATCCATGTTTCGTCACCAGTTTCCTTTTCTGCATATCTGAATGATCGTTGATGTAATTCAAGAACTTCAGAGCGATGCTTGTAAGACGATTTTTGTGGAAAATATTTTGTTATTTCGGAATAAACTTCACAGCCATATGTTTCACTACCAAGATAACCGAAAAAATTACATGGCATGAACCATTCAATATGACGACTTCCTCAGCAACTTTACCAGTGATTCGAAGATCTCCATAATAGTTTTTGTTCACTGCTTCAATGTTTTGATGGGTTGTTTACGTGCTGGCGCGTTTAGAACCGGCATCGTCATTAATATGTTCTCGGTCTTCTGTGAAGATCTTGTACCATTTAATAATTTTTTTCTTTTTTTGTTTCAATGTAGACTTGCCAGTAGCCGCAATCAATTTAAGTACGTTGCAGAAATAAAACATGTTCAGATTTTTATAAGTTACAACCCCTTATAAAGGGAAGGGGAATACTAGTTATCTGAGGAGGGAACATACTAAGGAGACTTCAAATCTAAACTTGTAGGCTCTAACTTTTATAGTCTCCAAGTTGTTGTTGTTCATAGCCAGGCCAGCGGAAATGTCTATATCAACATATATGTTGTTGTAGGGGGAGGCCACCTCTTTTAGTGGTCCGATTTGGACCTTTGTTGTATATTTTCTTCCGTTTGACGTAAAATATAGCAAATTTGGCGTTTCCAGCTGAGTTAACAACAACAACAAATCCAGAAAGAGCGACATATTTTTATGGGGGCTACACATTATAGTGGACCGATCTGGACCGCAATAGAATATTTTGTAAGGACTAACGTAAGGTAGAACAAATTTGACGTTTTAGCTAAATTAGCAAAACCAACATAATTTTTTTTCGTTTAAAAACTGAGAAGGAGGAATAGGTTTGCATATTAAGTGTCAAATCCCCCTTAGCTAGGGTGATTGGCACCTACACAAGGGAACTGAAGAAGAAATAGAAGAATCTAAATATATCGAAGTCTCTAAGTACTCGATATTCATACGGACAACCATACAGACGGACATGTTTATATCGTTACGACTTTTAAAGCTGCTCAAGAATGCTAAAAGACCATCTTCACAATGTTGTTGTCTTCTCTGGGCAAGGTGTGACCTATCAAATTCCTTTTGCGCCTTATTCGATGTTGGTCCACAGAGACTGAGTTTTTAATTCAGCGTTTGAGATCGTTTCTGGCGAGAAGATACAGATCATTGAAGCTTCTCGCTAGTTCTGTTTGGAACCATCCACGTCGGTTTTTTTTTTTTTCAATGAAAGCGTACATGAGAGCCATTCTTTTTCCAGCTTTTGAAAAGCAATCAGCTCTTTTCTTATACGCACAGCTGAGTCTATCGCTGTACACCCATCTGCTGTAATTTAGCTGCCAAGATAGGAGAACTTGTCAAGTTGTTCAATGGTGAGAATGTTGTTGTCGCAACAGTTCTATTAAGAGTTAGATTTTAAGACATATTGCATGAGTATTAGCTTCCAGAGTCATCAGCATAGTCTAAGTCGTTAAGCTTCAGGTTTAATCTTCTTCGGGCAACTCCGCGTTTGTGTGTTTTACGATCCCGTCGAGGACCAATATAAAAAGAAGTACTGAAAGTATACAACACTGTCGGACACGTCTGTTTATGATGAAACTGATGCTGTTGTTGCCTTTAAAGCGCATCGTGAAAGCTTCGTCGTGACAAAGAGCCTTTATGAGATCAATGATTTTTTCAAGGACTCCACAACTGCTCAGTTACCTACATATCGCGTTTAGTTGACGGTGTTTATGGTGTCAAGTTCGAAGTTCACAAAAATTAAGTACAAAGAGGACATTCACAATATTGATGCGTAGTGTGTTGAAGTCAGATCTACACAAGACCGATTTGGTCGACTTTGAAGAACTCCTGCCAGCGTGACAGTTGTTCTTCGAGTGACGCTAGACTGCACTCGTTACTAGCCTTGATAGACCAAACTACCTATGGAATCTTTTGATGAACGATTATTTGATGAACGTTATTTCAGTTGGCTGCCGATGCTGCCTTACTGACTATGCTTTCCACATAGGCCCACTTTTTAGCACGAACTATTTTTTGAACATGCTTAAATTCAACTATGGGTGAAGGGTATAAAAAATCGAAAATCGTATGTACGTAGCACGCAAAATTTTAAGTCAACCTTTTTCTATAACAAACCTCGTCGTTACTGTTTTTATGTCCTGTCTCTCTTAGCAATAAAGTCATGTACTTTTATGTATCCTAATGTGCGTTCGTCCGTCTGAGAGACTGTCAGGTTTTCCTGTTCTTACGTCTTGTACTTTCCTAATGGCCAATTGTGGATTTAAAAACTATTATTTTTATTTTTTTTTTTTAATAAAAATAAAACTAAAAAAAGGCGCCACACGTGCAAGCTTAAGTTGCAGCAGTCGTCTATGTTAGTTTTTTTAACTGACTGCAGCAAAATTCAATTTTTAAAACTATTTTAAAAACAATTTTTAATTCAATCGGATCAATCGATCAACTAAAGTGCATTTAAGTTCAATTTAACTTTATTTACCAAAATTACACAATTCACTTAACTATAAAATATAGCACAGCACAGCAGCATAAAAAAACCTTTTTGTGCTTCTATATATCAACTATTTTAATATTGGAAATTAATCAAATTGTTTTTTGCTGTAATTCAATTTATTCAAGGGAAATCTGTGACATTTTGGCTACACATGTCCGATTTAGCTTTACAGCTTGGCTAGAAGGTGTGAGTTGGTGCACTCGATTATTAAATAATATTTCTATTTTTTTTTTATTCAGATATATAAAATATTTTAAAGCAGCAAATGATTTATAGATATGCGGCAGAGAAGGAGAAGCAAAAACATGTGATATATGAATATGTTTAAATATCTAGAGATTTAGTTACTGTTGTATATATTAAGGATATATAAAGGACATATCAAGAATATACTTAAATACTTTAAAGCATCTACTTTGCCAGTGACATTTCCTCCAAATATAATATACACTTTTACTCTAAACAGGCTACATAGTATAGTATAGTATAGCTATACCCCTATATTGCTGAACAGATTCAATCGACTTTATATGATGGACACAAAGCATCAGTTGAGACAAGCAGACATCTAGGGAAAACTCTTTTTAATTACTATTGCAATTTTAACAGACAACTCGCCTGCAGTAGTTAGCTCGCAATAGCAAATACTGCAGCATTTTTAATAATCCTGACGTGTAGCCTCCTGCTAACCGCAGTCGACTGACTAAATTTTCGGTACTGTCTAGAGTCGAGTTGCAGCTAATCTGGTTCATAGCCAAAGTGGTTCTGACTAAAACGCAGCCACTTTTGTGGTAGCTTTGCTAAACTGTTGCAACTGTTGTGTTGAGATCACAGAGTGAAACGTGTGCGTTCGCTGAAAATTTTTGTACATATAGAGGGACTAATAAAAGTTCGGTTGAAACATGACCAAATTAAATAATTCCGAATGCATACGGTTCTCTTAAATTTATTTTCAAGTAGTTATAAAATTTCCAAGCTGAACATTATTTGATTGTTTGATATAAGAGGCGCATCGATCTCAAAGTCTTCAACCCACGAGCGAGAAATTTAAACTTAGTGAAAGCCTAACTTTACAAAGAACTAATAATATGATAAATGGTTGCCAGGAAACTGGAATTAAATGTCATCGATGCGGCACAAATTAAAAATATTGAACACAAAGAAATATCTTCGATGGGAGAGAAGCTCGCGTTTGGTTTGCCGAATATTTCCTAAAAAAAATCCAAAGACGGGCGGCCTAGCAACATTCATAAAACTCGGAACACCATGCAGTAGTTCTTTGCATGGAGTACAAATGGAGCGAATCCAGCTATTAAAGTAAGACAACAAAGAAGGTAATCGTCAAATGGTATAATGACAACTGCTTAACAAAGAAGATTCGAAGATTCGACATCGATTCAATTCTGACATCAAAAAAATAGTCAAGCAATAGCTATTGAAGGTGTCTTGGAACTGAACTTGAACTAAATTTTAAAGAACCTCTGAGAATATCTTGATCTAAAGGAAAATGACCTCGGAATTTTTGCTCTTATTTGAATTTATGCAAACTAACAATTATTTTACGTTTCATAAGAGCTCACACGATAATATTCAAATGCAAAGTTTCAGGTCCAACATTCTTCAAACATTTGCTTGTTTGGCATGTTGCGGGGCAAATGATTATCCAGCGTTATCGTTTAGGGTACTCAAGTTTTGACCTTGCTTCATCGAGCAGACGTTGAGAGTCAACTCACCCAACCCATTGTATTCAATGCATCCTCAGAACATGACAGCGACTTCACCATGGAGTAACACCAAAATCTTTGCAAAATTTGATTATTGATATGTTGCAGGGTAAAGGATTATCCAATGCGTTGTCGTTTAAAGTAGTCGGGTATTGAACTTGGTTCATCGAGTCGGTGATACAACCCATTGTACGCAATGCATCCTCCAAACATAACAGTACCTTCTCCATGTCTAACTTTTTGACAAACGGAGATAATTGATTTATCTTCGTACCTGTGACTGTCTTACAAAAATATTTTGTTTTGATGAATTTTATTCAGATGAATTTTATTCATCTGTCCTTAGCCCGCTTCTTAAAAACTCTATTTTGGGCCCGTGCAGATGTATCTTTCCTTCGAAATTTTTATCTCTTACAAACATTTGCACAAAACCAATAGGCTTTTGTACCTTCAGGGCCTAAAAAGATGGACTAGAAAACTGGCCAATATAAGAGAATTATAAAGAAAGACCGCAGCAGCAGACGTTCCGGTCCGGTTAGCCTAAACAATTTGTATGAATTATGGTAGAGATAGATGGGGCGTTGGAACTGAACATAGGCTGCTTTTTGTTAAGACCAAAGGCGGCTATACCCACTCTCCACATAAACGGTATAAACAAATTTATAACATCGTTGCATTCTTTTGACGTACAAAGATGATATTTGGTATAATGGGATCGGGAGAAGTAAGATCGGCGCACGGACGAAGCGGGCGGGGTTCAGCTAATAAAAAGTAAAACCAAATCTTTAGTTGTTACTGGGTAATTCAAAAAGTGTGCGTGGGCTATACACATATAGGGCGTAATATCCACAAAATTTCACCCACATGATCTGCATATAGAAACGAAGAACTTAAATATACAAACATACTCAAAGTCTTATAGTGTCTGAGATCTGAGATTATACATCGACTTAGCTTTTGATGATGATCAAAAATCAAGAATATAAACACTTTATGGTATCATAAACACCCCTGGGACTTTGGGTACAGGGTATTAAAATATATTGAAATTAATGGTGATTATTAGTAATGGAGATGCAAAAAAAAATATACTTTTTGATCTAATTTTTTTCTAAACAACTAACCGAATTTTCGTTAGTCCCTCCTGCAGAGTGAAATTTCATCAATAATTTCCAACAACAACAACAAAAGGTATTTGATTAGGTGTAACCCATTGGACAGTCGCTTAACTCAATATAAACCGTAAAATACTCAAAGAGTTCTATTTTAAAATTCGGCAGTAATTACAAACATGGGAGGGATGAGAGGTATACTAAAGATGTGTAAGAAATGTTTAAAAATATTTCGACTTCTGTACTCATATTTAAATATTAGCACCTATATAAAGGGTACTTCAATAAGAACATAGTCAGTTTGTATTTAAAAAAAAAAAACACAAAATACCATTCTCGAGATTACCGAAGTTTCTCTTTAATAGATCAATTGTTTGACCAGGCGTGATGTTGTGATCATGTTGTTGGAACCACATTTCATGGATGTCAAATCCATACAATTCTATACAATAATATTCCAAAATCGTCTTCTGTTGACTGTTACATATAAAATTTAATACTCCCTTTTATTCTAAAGATACAGGGTGTAATTAATAAACAAATTATAAATAAACAACAAATCAAAACAGAAGCAGTAAACAAATCACAACAAACTTAAAACAGCGAAAAGGAAATACCTAGAGGAAAACTCTCTTCGACAAATTTCTTTGAAAATTTAATTAAAATGTTTGCAAAACTCATTTGTTAAAAAAATGTTCCACTACAATACTTGCAAATTAATCACAGACAAAAAAAAAAGATTAATTGCAACAATCAAACGTTTGACTACGCCAGAATTCCGATTTGACAGTCAAAGAGGTAACTGCACAAATATTTCGTATGTTCCCAGAATAAAGAAACAATGACGTGTAATTCTGTTGAAACTCAACAAAAGCATTGAAAATCACTCCAAGCATCATTGCTGCTGCTGGTACTACATATTGAATGAAGTCTGTTGAGTTAACATCCTGCAATTGCATGTAGTAGCAAGCAGCAAGCGCCCAAGATGATAATAATAACAAGTCAGATGTAACGAGGTAAAATATTAAAGATCTCATTGTTTTCCTTCAATGCAAATGAAGACAATGGAATTAAGAAGAAAAGTTATGGTAATATTGCTTCAATCAAGCAGTGAAGAAGATAAAAAAAAAACAGAAACTGTATGATGCACTCAACTGCGCACGACGACACCGAGTGCATCAGTAATCCTATTAAAGCTTAAACTGGTTTACGGAATATGTTTCTAACTGCATCAGTTTGGCATAATTTATTGCTAAATTGAAAGAAAATATGTTGCTGATAAGAAAACACCGGAAAGGCGAACAAATTTGTAAGGGAACTACCTCCTTTAGTGATCAAATATGAACATATGTGGAATATTTTACTGGATGATACATCAAATTTGGTGTTTTTAGCTGAAATAAACAGAAAAACAAAAATTTTGCATGCCTATAATCAATAAGGTGGCAAAGGATTTTGAGGATACCATCCATCCATCCACCATCGTTGAACTTTCGTTGAATAGTCATGTCTGTAAAAGGAATAGATACACTTTGCAACCTCTATCCATTAAAGTCTTCAAGTTCATAGGAACAACATAGCCAAACAGGCGGACATGTAATTATCGATTTGACTTTTTGTGTGATCACTACTTCTATTTCTGGTTCCATTTGTATACCTTTATAAAAAAATTTATCACCAAATACCGCGGAATAAATCTTCTTTGCATTGGATATAAGATTCTGTCGCGCGTATTGTGTAATAGGCTGAAGCCATATTCCGAATCATTGATAGAACGATATCAGTGTGGCTTCAGACTAAAAAGGTCGACCAGTGACCAAATTTTCACATTATGCCAAATCTTGGAAAAGACCCGTGAGTTCAACAAAGACACTCACCACCTATTTGTCGATTATAAAGCCGCTTTTGACACGCCGATACGATTGAAGTTCTTCGACGCCCTGTCTGCACTAGGAATCCTGGCAAAGATTGTTCGTCTTTGCATGACGACGCTATATAACACACAAAGCGTTGTCAGGGTGATGCTCTGTCGTGCGATTTTTTCAATCTTCTGATGGAATACATCATACGCCAGTGCCCGTACATACAGAGTATGTCGAGCTCGATCTTCCAAAAGGAAGTGATGCTGCTCGCATACGCCGATGACATGGAGATCATCGATACGCAGATACGGCGAGTCAGCAAGCCGTTCTCAGAGATTGAAAAACAGACTCGGCACATGGGTCTAGCTGTGAACGAGGGCAAGACGAAGTACTTGGTGTCTTCTCGCACTCCGTCATCGCGTCTTGGACGGTCAGTGACGATGGAGAATTTCAACTTCAGTGTTGTAGAAAACTTCGTCTATCTTGGAACAGAAATAACCAGCAACAACAACGTCAGCCTGGAGATCAGGCGAAGTATCATGCTTGAAAACAGATGCTATTTTCGGCTGAGCAAGCAAATCTGAAGTAAAGCCCTCTCTCGAAAGACGAAAATAAAAATTTATAAGACGCTGATACTCCCGGTCCTATTGTATGGTGCAGAAGCATGGATCGTGATTGAGTCGGACGAGACAGCGTTGAAAGTCTTTGAGATGAAGATTCTTCGCAGGATTTTTGGTCCTATTAAGAGTCGGCGACAAGTTTAGGTCCCGTATGAACCGCGAGCTGTACGAGCTATTCGATGAGGTTGACATAGTCCAGCGCATAAAATTCCAGCGGTTACACTGGGCTGGGCACCTCATTCGAATGAATGAAACAGCTCCAGCACGCATGGTTTACATGGGGGGGGCCCAAACTTGATTGTTGGACGCCAAAATTGAGGACGACCGTGCACTCGATGGAATGATCAGATATGAAGAGATCTCTCCGTACTTGGCATTCAAAACGACTGGACAAGTGTGAAAAGTTTGGCTATATTAATGCGTGGGCGAAGGCGCTTTTCTGCTATTATACGCAAGTTCCAACAAAAGACAGCGATGAAAAGGCAGAAACAGAGATTATTTTCGAGCGAACATATTGTGAAATCGAGAAAGAAGAAGACTACAACGAAACTGTTAATCCTATCGTAGATGATGCCGAAGAAATTTCAATCTGTGACGTTTCGATTGGTACTGAAGATTATGAACTAGCAATATTTGGACCAACAAGAATATTAAATCGAATGAATTATGTCTGTCTACTGGAGATACCACTTTGAAAAAGAGTGTGCATATGAGTTTGTGATGTCTTGAAATGCCGCCATAAAGGAACCAACTTTTGTTGTTACAATTCGAAAAATAACAGATCACGAATGATGATGGCGAACAAGTGACCTGCAACCCAAGAGAATGAACATACCACTGGTGAACTGATAGACAAATCAGGATCACCAGAAGGTTGCAAGTCTGCATCGGCAGAATTATGAGCAGATGACACCAAAAAGAGCATCAAAGGCGAAGCGAGCGTAAGGCGGCCAAGTTGGTAGCTAAATAGTAGGCGTAGATCATGAATGATCCGGAATAGCAGCGTTAATTACAACGGCCCTCACAATTCCAAACACTGGCAGCATAGCCTACTCGGCGAAGACCACTCTGGTATCATTATTCAAGTCCTAGTAGAGTATAATAAATAACGTATGCTCCAGCAATCACGATTGAGACGCGGAATTCGGAAAAAGCAGGTCAAATTCTATAAAATCACCAATTTTCAAAATGGAAAAGTTTTCAGGAAACGTTTTTTTTTTTTTTTGGCGACAATGAAATGAAATTTTGTAAGAAGAAATCACCCAGAATAAGAGATACTTAAATCGAATTTGGTATTTTTGTAGAACTTCAATTCAGGGAATTTTAAAAGATAAATATTTCAAAAAATAAATTTACTAATTTGACTTGACTTGACTTGACTAACGAACTCCTATTGGCGCACAAAGCATAAAGAAATGCAATAATTATTTCTAGACTCAGACATGGATGGTTTTTCCTGAAGAATTTCGGGGCAATGAGCAAAGAGAGAAGTTACATCAGAACATTGGAAAGATGGAATATATATATTTGCACAAATTTACTATACATATAGGGTATATATAAGCAAGAAAATGAGGTTTGGGTATGGAGATACACAATGTCGAGTACAACTTATAATTAAATTAATTCCAATCAGAACTATCTGCTTTGTAAAGAATATTATTTAGTTATGTGGAATAAATATTGCGTAACATAAATCTTCAGAAATTTTAAAAATTCTAAGGAAAAAAGTTCAAATTAGGCTTGAAGCATTTTAATTATTTAAAGCAGAAAAAAATCATGCTTAAAGCTTTAGAAAAAATGTCGCAACTGTTTTCCCGATTATTTAAAACTTAAAACTAACTAAAATAGTTAACAAATAGAGCGAACGAGTGTATGTCAGCTAAAGCATTAATTTTATATACAACTAAAGTACAACAACAACAATAAAAATAATATATGCAACTAACTATATGCAAAAAGCAACTATTAAACAGCGTAACTACATACATACAACAACATAATATAAAGCTTTACACTTAAATAATTAAATTGTAAAAATTAGATTATTTAAAAGCAATTAATTAAATGAAATATTTATTTATTTAGTAAAGATATTAAATATTATTTTGCGTTTACCCAAGTCGTTTCTGACGCGCCTCTTTACGTCCATACGATAGCGGCAGCGTAAAACGCGTGACAATACCCTCTGGACCAAAGACATTCGATGGTATATTGTCCAAAGAATCGGATAGTGAACGAGAATCCGATTGATCTTGTAAACTATAATTACAAGGTATAAATTTTTGTATGTGTGTGTGTGTGTGTGTGTGTGTTTGGTTTGTTTCATGTACAACCAATTGATGTGAATTATTTTTTTTTCAAATTTAATTTATGCGTGTTTGAAAATTTGTTGTTTTGAAATTAACATAAATTCGTTTAAATTATTCATTTTCAAAGTAGAGACAAAATGATTTTAATGTCGAAAAATGTTTTGAATAGGTGTGGATGTTCTCCTTTTTTTTTTTTGCGTAATTAAACAAACAAAACCGCACAATGCAAAAGGTGTGAAATAAATTATAAATTTTATACAAAATACAAAACAAAAAAAAAATAATTAAACACATACGCAGTAGAAAGTATTTTAGTTCGTTTTCAAATTAAATCAAGTGTTTAACTCAATTTGCAGCTTAATTGAATAATAATTATGCCGTGATTACATTAGCACAGTAAACTATTTGCAACTCATTACAAGTAATTAAATGCCTTTTTATATGCTTCACCAGGTTGTTTGAATATTAGAGAGAAGTTGGAGTGATATAACTGGTTCGCTTCAGCGTGTCACAATAAATCAATAAATTTTTACATCATTACTGACTAATCTAAAGTGAAACTTCTTTGGCAGTTTTAGTAAAATAAAAAATCGTCACACTTGTGTTGCAACGGATATGCCTTTTGTACAACATATAACGATAACACATGACCAAATGGTGGTCATTCGATGTATGCTTCAAATTCGTCATAAAGTTTTGAATTAAGTCCCTCCCCCCACATATATCATCGGGGACATTAATTTGAATTTTGTCGTATACCCTCATACGTATAATGTTCCACCAATAAAACTACTATGTAGAGATATTCAAAGCTCTACAGTTTACAATACACGAGGCTACCTCAAGAAGTTTCACTTTTTTTAACTTTAACGTGGACAGTCTGGTTTATTCCAAAATAAGTTGCGGTGAGTCCATTTCGATATGTATATAAAGACGCCATCATTAAAAAAGAAGTTCTCCATAACTATAAATGGGCGGTGGGTTTGTAAAAGGACTACCTTTCAAATATGAGGGGACACACCGCTCAGTATATGTATGTAAAACACCTCCATAATGACTTTTATGCTAATATTGACTTAAATAATATTGGCTTAGGAAGATTTTCATACAAAAACCCATAAAAAGGTGGTGCCTTCGTATGGAGGTTACCTCAGACTCGTCCCTTAATATATGTGTGTGCAGTGGACGTCCATAATAAGCCATACCACCAACCTATTGGCTTAAATAAAGAAGTTTTTCATACAAAAACACATAAGAAGGGGCTGAGTTCGTAAGGAGGCTACCCCAAAATGTGACAAGACTACTAGTATATGTATGTGAAGTGGACGTGCATAGTAAGCCACCATATCAACTTTTAAGCTGTTTTAAAATAAATAAAATTTTTCATACAAAAGCTCATAAGAAGGCGGTGCCTTCGTGTGGAGGTTAGCCCTAAATGTAACAAGACACGCTTATTAGTATATATATGTGAGGTGGACGTCTATAATAAGCCACCATATCAACTTTTAAACTGATTTTAACCAAAATAAAGAAACCTATAAATGGGCGTTGGGTTTGGGTGGGAACAACCACGAAATGCGAGAAGACACGCTTTGAAGTATATGTATGTATATTAAGCGGGCATCCATAAGTAACCAATATGGGATGACTTTCAAGTTGATATAGACTTTAAATAAATAAACTTGTTATACAAAAGTCCGTAAGATGGCGGTTTATTCATAAGGAGGGTACCCCAAAAAGTCAACGAACACGCCTATTGCTATATATATTCAAATCGGTCGTTCATAAAACAACACCTTATTACCTTTAAGCTGATATTAACCTAAATAAAAACATTTTTAATACAAAAGCCCATATGAAGGTTATTCAAAATTGTGAGGGGACACGTTTTTAATATACAACAACTTTAAACCTGATTTTGACTTAAACAAAGAAGTTTTTCATACATAAATGAGTGTCGGCTTCGTATGGCTGCTATCCCAAAATGTGAGAAGAGTCTCCTCTTAATATATGTATGTGAAGTGGACATTCATAATAAGCCACCGTAACGATTCCTTTAGCTGTGGGGATTCCTCCTCTAAGGGTATTTCGCGACCTGGGAATTCATCCATCTGGAGATGCCTACACGTGGGAGAATTTCTCTACCTGGGGTAAACCTCTATCTTGTGGACTCTGTCACCTGGGGGAGTCCTCGACCTGTTAGATTTCTCAACCTGGGTGGGAATTTTCGCCACCTTGGCATTGCTTCACCTGAGAATTCCCCACCTGGGAATTCGATTGTAGCCGGAAACGCTCTCGTCGGCGATTCTTAAAAATTGATATACCCGAGCTGATATGACAAGCCTAAACCATCGACGGTAATCGATATCTCCATCTGGGAGGATTCCTCCACCTCTAATTCCTCCATCTGGGTGAATCCTGCACCTAGGAGGACTCCTCTATCTGATGGAGTCCTCCATCTGGGAGATTTCTTCAATTGATGGAATTCCTTCGCCTGGGAACTCCTCCACTTGGGAATTCCGCCACCTGAAAACTCACCTAGGGATTGCCCCAGCTAAAGATTTCCAACATGAGAATTTGATTGTGACCGGTAAAGCTCTACTCTGCGATTCGCAAAAGTTCATATAACCGAGTTGATTATATCGAAGCTTCGACCGTGGCCGTGGCCCTCTATCTAGGGATTTCTTCGTCCAGATAATCTCCCGTCTTGGGCTTCATTAAATAATAAGATCCTTTAAAAAATCTTTGAAATATATATCTTGATGAACCTTTTGCGTATCTGAGCATATATACTTTATGGAATCTATGATATATCCTTTAATGCTTTACAAAAATACTTATAACATTTATTGAATCGAACCATCTCCTGACTGAAGTTCTTCTTTGAATTTCAGCCCAATCGGCTTTCTATAAGGAATATCCATAAATTATATTTATATACATATATAGATTTATATTTGACAGCATTTGACAGTTGACAGAAGCATCTATACTAGGCTGAATCTGAGCAGTTGTACACTCTAATGTGAGTTCATTCTACAGTTTTTCTTGATGTCAGCTTACGCTAGCACCCACACAAGGCATAAGCTGCAATGCTAGCAACTTCATTAACAGATCTCAGGCATTTTGCTGGCATGCACAAGAAATTTGTTGTATATATTTATAAACCGTATCAGGTGAAGCATATAAAACTTCAAAGTTCATGTTTTCTTTTTCTGTTTTTCCATGTTAATATAGTAAAAATAATTTATGCATGTAAACGGAAACACGATGCACGCGCATACACCCACAAAAAATAATAATTTTGCATATACGTGTTTTCTTTCCTTTTTTTTTTTTTTTTGTTACGAAAAAAAATAAAAACAATAACAAATACATTGTAAACTTATGTATAACATTTTAATTACGAAAAGTGAATTCGAGAGAGCAGGCAACAACAAGCAACAACTGAATTGAAAACGTGCAAATTATACAATTTCAATTACAGAACATATTTGTGTATATAGAACAACAACATAAATAATCAAACAATCATCCATCGATCCATTCAGACTGAATTGAGTCTCTCACGCACAATATTTGCATTTTACAATATTTAATTCACTTATAATAAATTTTTGTTTGACCAACACCTTTGAGCAATTTGTGTGTAGGTGCAGCAAAATATTTGAAATTGAATGTTTTGTGAACGTGTAAATCAAGTAAACTGTGCGTATTTATTTAAATTATATATGAATTCCTAAAGCAAACATATACATACTAGCTAGGACTAAACTAGAACTTAAAGTGGTTAATTTCAAACTATGTACATGCAGCAACAAACAAAATGTTGACACTTTCGCTAGATTACGTGTAAATGTAATATTTCGAGTGAGTAAACATTTCAGTGCTGCCAAAAACAAACACCATACATATACATACATACATACATACATACATACATACATAAAGGAAACATCATGGTGTACGTTAGATGTTTTGACCGACAGTAAAGTTAACATTGGTTTGGAGGTGGACGAAGAAGCACGAGTTGAGTTAAATGAGTACTGCTGATGTATGTTGGTATGTAGTCGTTGTGACAGTCGATTTAATGCATATTATATCACTTTATGCAGTTACATATGTACATACCTTAAGCTCAGATCAGGCGATGCACAGCGTACTGCAACGCTTGGTATTTGTGGCACTAGACGCATGGCGCAAGCCACTTGATTACGCCACAAACGTAAATAGGAATCCTTTTGACTTTCGGTGGGTACTTTCTTTGTAGGTGCTGAGCTACGCAGCAATGATGCGCGATTATCGCTGACAGGACTGTAAAAATATAAAGTTTAATTAATTAAAAACGAGTTTAGGTGAATATAGAAAAATAAATACAGGGTGACAAAAATGATTGTTTACAAGTGTTTAATTTAAATGAAAAAAGTTATAAATCGCCTTTTAAAGTGGCCACAGCTGGCAATTATATAGCATATAAAACGCTTAGTAAAATTAAAATCAATGAAATTCTCAAATTAAACAGTTTGCCATCTCATTACATATTCATATAATATACCCTCTATTGTCTATGTTGAACCGGAAAAAGATTGCAGTCTTATATAGACTAATGACTAAAAAAAATAGAAACCACTACCAAGGAAAAAGCACTTGCAATCTAGAGAATGACTTTACAGAACCTTTCATTGAAAGAATAAATGAAGGATGATTATTTTTGACCATCCTTTCGACTTATGGATAAAACTGCATACAAGAAGTTTATCTTCCTTCTTCAAAGAACAGATTCTTGTAAGCTTTATATCTAACTACTGGCCATAAAATCAGTTGTATATGTTACATATGCCAAAATTTCCAGACGCAGACACAGCCGCATCTCCAGCTGGGAATGGAAGGCCGCCAATGCACAGAAAAGCAATATCCTATCAAAATCTAAACACATTTAAACTCAATTCATAATCATACGCACCCAAAGATCTCCCCACAAATATTCTTATGAAGTTTATTCTCATTTTCTTGCATTTTATTGGAAAAAAAAAGAAAGAATGCTAGGCTAAGTTGTATTGAGACCACATCACAATGTATGATTGGGGATACTTTCAAACATTGTCTGTTTAAATTCTATACAAAATTCGACAACATATAAAGCCGTAAGTCACGAATTGCTTCAGCATGCCAACGATTAGTACACACCATCGTATGCGCAAGTTAAAAGATGGATGAAGAGGATTAAGGAGAGCCATGACTACGAAGTGTATGCGAAAATGCGTCGCAAAGAATGTTATTAAATACACACTTAAATTCTACAACTAAAAGCAATCGGGGCAAGCATCTTTCAATTGATTGTGCCACGAAAGTTCTCAGTCCATTTATATGGTCTACCATAGAACATTGTGTACTAAAATCCATGTTGCTGATGGCGCAATTGGCTGTTCGGGAATGCGAACGTTGTCATGTATTTTTGAATAAAGCTATTCTTATAATAATTTCCGCTAGCAATTCATATCGCATTTGAAAACGAGTTTTATTTTCCATTTTCGATTCGCCAAAAGTAGTTTACAGAACTTTGTAAATAGTCATTTTTTGTCACCCTCTATATTTCAGCGTACTTACGTCGGATCTATAACACTATAAAGCGCATTCAGACGCGAATAGCATATAGGCCATGCTTGTGCGACTGCCGAAGGGCATTGTTGCAATATGCGATTGCGTTCGAGAAAACCAAACAGACAAGTAGACCAAGGATCAAATTGTTGTTGTGGTGTTGCGCCGGTGCTTGTTTGTGAGAGATTAAGCGTAGATGTAGATGATTTTGAGTTATCTGAAAAAAAATACAAAAGTTGTTATATACAGTTTCGTTAATTAATAGCACAGCAGTTCATACCATCCGTCAAACCCGCCAGCCAAACACCACTTGTGCGTTCTGCAATCCATTGCAAATCAATATAATTGGCATTCAGTATGGCAGTCTTCTCGGTTTGTGGCAAATGCGGCAAACATTTCTCAATAATTTGCGCACAACATTTGTCCATAACATCGATTAGCGGTGGTTCTGTTTCAGGTATACCGAGCGCTTTCATAAGATTTTTTACTTCTTTGAGTATCATGGCAGCCAACTTGCGCAAATACGGACGATGATTACAGAGCAGCACAAGCGCAAAGCCCTCAACGAAATGTAATGTGGTCACTAGTGGTATTTCATTTTTCTTTGATACATCCGACATATTGATGACTGTATTCTGCGTTATGCTTGAGATGCCACTTGAAGTCGTTATACTCGATGCAGCACTTGAGGCAGTATTCTGCAATTTACTTGCACTTGATAGTTGGCTTGTTGTTGTATCCTTACCAATTGGTACATTGGCAACAACAGCGATTTGTGGCGGCTGCTGTTGTGCAGCGCCGGCAGCATTTGCTGTTTTTAATTGTGCTGCACCGATGGCACCGCCTATGCCGCCAGCAACAGCATTACCCGCGGCGCCACCAACGCTGCCATTCGCATTCAATGCACAACGCCAAATATTCAAGAACACTAGCAATATGCGCGTACAATTTTCTAATAGTTGCGGATAGGTGTCGGTGACATCGCGCACCAGAAACTGTGTGTACCCGTGCACGACATCCTGACGCCAATCCGGAAAATCAATGACCAACGTCTGTAGCGATTGATGCGTTAATATGCGCAATTCCTCGTCCATGTGTACCGTCAGACGTGACAGCAAATCGACCAACTCTTGTGCTGTCATCGTATCGGGTATAAGACGCGGCACTGCAGCAACACAAGTACGAAAGAGATCAATGCGTGGCTTACGATCACCAGTTAGCATTTCATCGGGTTCTTTATTCTGATTTTGTGTATTGGTCATCATCAAAGGACGTCCACACTGCACATCTAATGCGCGCAGTATATCAACAAATACACGACGTACATGTGGAAAATATGTAGACATGCCAATGCTGCGCGCTGTATCATCGGTGAGCATTTTATTGATGTAGGTCTTCTTGACGCGCAACGTATTGCCCGAAGGTAACACAGGCACTGTACGTGGCATAGGTGGTTCGCCATCTTTTTGCTGCAATGAATCGGCCACGACTAGAAAAGCACGCAAACCAATGCTCATGCGTTCCGGATTCAATATAAGCTTAATTGAGCGTCCAACACACAAAAGATCGTAGACAATCTCACGCATGGCAAAGTCCAAACGCTCTTGTGCAATAAATTGTATAATCTTGACGAAAATATTGAGTGGCGTATCACGTGGTACAACACCCTTTGAACCTCTGTAAGAAAGTAGAAATTATTAGTTAATAATATCAAAAATATTTAAAGCCGCTTACTCACTTTGGAAACAGCGAATTAACAATGCTCTGCAGCCGCGAATGTGTTGCCGAATTTGATTCACATTTAATGCGTATCATATAGACCCACAGCAGCCGATACAGTGACTCCAAAGCAACGCGACTCATTTTTGAGTCACGATTTTTTAAATTACTCAAACACATCGCCAGAAAGTAATGCCAATTTGAAAGAAAGAATGTCTTCTGTGAGACACAAAGCAGGCAGGTGACTAGCGGAAATAAAGCTAAGCGATGCTTAGACTTAGTCGAAGCATCCAACGTTTGCACATAGAGTAGCTCCACGAAATTCTTGACGCAGGGCACATTCACTTCGTTTTTCACAGCCTGTATTAGGGGTAATAAAAAGAAAAGCATTAAAAATATGAGAGATAAAAAGTTTTAAGTAAAAAAGCCTAAAATTGAGCGTAAGGTATCCTAAATATCGAAAAATTTATTGTCTCCAAGTTATTGTTGTTCCTAGCCATACGGACGGACATGTCTATATCGACCCTCTTCAGATGCCAGAAAGTCGAGTGCTTATGCAAGGCGTAGCGCAATAAATGCATGCCGATCTATAAGAAAGGAGAATTCGCTATTTGCGCCAATTACCCTGGAATAAATCTCCTTTCAATAGAATACAAAATTTAGTCAAGCATACTGGATGCACTGATAGGACAGTATCAGTATGGATTCAGACCAAAGAGGTTGATCAGAGACCGAAATTCAGACTACGACAAATTCTGGAGAAGAGCCATTGAATATCAAGAGAGGTAACAGACAGCGAGACGCGCTATCATGCGATATTTTTAATCTGTTGATGGAGTACTACCTACACAAACTTATGGGTTTATTAGTGGTAAAGAGGACCAGACGAAGCTCATTTTTGAGCTATTGGTATCTAAGAGCATAGTCTTCTCTGACACGATGAAAATTAAAATCTTTAAATCGCTTATAACCCCAAGGCTTTCAGAGATTTTGAGAGCAAGATTTTTCGAAAGAATTTTAGACCTATTAGAGTTGGGATCCAATTTCGGTCTTATATGAATAGCAAGATATATGAGCTATTCGATGAGGTAACCATAGTCTAGCAGCTGTACTGGGCTGGTCATCTTATTTGGTTGAACGACAAAACTTCAGCACACATGGTGTAAATTAGGAGGCAAAAAAAAAAAACAAATTACCGCAGCAACTGGCACCAATATTTCGACAAATAAACCAGCCAAGGCATGCTTGATATCCTTATCCTTGACCTCTTGAAAATACTGTCCACATTCGTGCATAAATTGAAATGATGCCTCGAACTCCTCGATGGGTACCATCTGTAATAAAAAATTTTGTAATTAAATATTGAAAACAAAAATTTAAATACACACTACTCACCTTCACTCTAAAGAACTTCATGCCCATTAGCAGACTTATAATGCTCTGCGTTGTTATGGGTGATGCTTCCTTTGCGCGCAATTCCTTCAACTCGCTCATAAAACGCTTGCGCACCGAAGCAAAACGACTCTGCGCCAGCACACCTATAACCTCGGCATACAGATCGGCAATCATATGCACATTTGGATTATTCTGTAGACCATCTTTATACTTAAAATGCTTAAAAGCCAAATTCTCGATATTACGCACAAGATCCTCATGACCCGGATGAAAGGGCAACTGCTTCAGTATTTCGATGAGTGCCAAACAGAAAATAAACTCGACTGCAGCCTCACGACGTTGCAGCTGAAAATCCAAATCAACATGCGGTGGTGGCTTAGCAGCTGCGGCAGCAGCGGCGCTAACCACCGCTGATGCACCAACGCCGCTACGTTCCATGCGTTTGAGATCATTCTTAATTTCAACATCGGACAACTGGCGCCGATGCCAGGCGAGCAGTGTATGCAGTAGTGAAGGCAAACAATGCTCTGCCACTGAACCAAGCGCCGAAAGCAATTGATCAAATTGCTGATCTTCACCGCGTTGCAATAATTTCGATAGCAACTTATCTGCGCTCTCCAACATAACCAGCTCGATTTTCTTTTCCGCCTGCACGGTAAAATCGCTGAATAGATTGCGCATAACAATCTCACCCGGACGTAGTGCAGCCATTTCGCTGGCATTCAATTGCACCATATTCAATTCGTTTTGTGTATAAGTGGGCAGCACGTTGATTATGGAACTGCGTGAATTCGTACCCCACGGCAGTAACGCTTGACGCTGTGGTATCACTAAGGGTGCGACAACAACGGACGGCAGCACCGGCGGTGGTACAGTTGAAACAGTTGGCGTGGCTGTAGCTAGGGAATTATTATAAGCACCACGATTGGCACTAATGGCGCTGCTGCTGCTGCTATTGAGACTATTATTGTTGCTGTTGTTGCTATTGTTGTTGTTGTTGTTGGCTGTAATTATGGCGCTACTCTCAGCAAGCGCAGCATTCAACAGCTGTGTATCACTATAATCGAGACTAAATGGATTTTCTTCATTTGCGCTTAACAATTGATTATTTATTGGTGATGTGGTACCACTGACACCACCGGTGCTACTTCCTCCTGTGCCAGCTGTACCGCCGGAACGCGTAGATTTTGGTGTTGATGTATACTCATTCGAATTCGTGGAATAACGTTGAGCTGGCGATAGACTACCACTACCACTTTGTATATCAGCTCCTCCGCCGCTTCCTGCTGCTGCCGCTGCTTCCTGCAGCGTTGTCGTTGTTGTTGCTGTTGTCTGATTATTGAAGTTATCATTTGTTGACTGTAACAACTGATAACCATCTTCATAGAATTTTTGTGTTGGACTTTTTGTTGGCGAATTATTTATCGCAACAGCAACACCACCACCTCCTCCGCCTGCACTGGGACTTGTTGCTGCCGATGTAATTACTGCTGCAGCACTTCCTGTGCCGCCGACGCCGGCTGTGTTCAGCTGCTCATTTGAGCTTTGATTTGTACCTGTGAATGAGTAATATTTATTATTATATAACAATTTATAGTTGACTCTATTTAATGCTTATCAATAGAGCAAAACTAATTAATAGCTTAATAAATAAATAAAACGAGCAGCGTCTATTCTTTTTTTTTTTTTTTTTTTTTTTGAAGTCATTGCTTCAATCATTTTATAAGCGCAAAATAGCTTCGCTAAAGCACTTCAACAACAACAACAAATGGAATATCAAGTTAATAAAATTATTTATACCCAAATTCCGTGCGCAGTAATTTTTTTTATAATTTATTTAGTGCTTAAGCGCGCGCCTGAAATCTGTAAGCAGTTAAAAATAGATAGAAACAAACGTAATTTTATTCTTAAAAAAAAAAATAATAATAATAAAATATTAATTACTAAGAAGACGACGCCCTGCACATCAATCAATACACACCTAACTACAAATAATCAAACGAAAAAAATAACCAAAAATAAAAAAAATATTCAAATCAATCACAAATCAATTTCCGACCGAAGTACAAGTCTTTACGGTATACAAGTAACGCCGCAGTTCTCCAAATCAATGCTGCCGCAGATATATTTTGTTATCATTAAAAATCAATTTGCGTTTTTTATTGTAATTAACAAATATCAAATATCCCAAAAATAATATTTGGAATAGCAATTTATTTTGCTTATATCATCTTAGATCATCAATGTAATATTTTATTAGTTGTAATTGCAGCGTTGTATCTTCAAAACCATCGAAAATTTCGTTTGTCTATTTAAGTAAATATACTGTTTAAAAGTTCATGACTTCATTTCCGCAATTTGGACAATTATATAAAAGATTCTTTTCTCAAAATATGTACACAAAATATGAAGGGATTTTTTCTATATAATCAAAAAAATACCAATTTGTTTAAGGGCAATAGATACTCTATCTGTCAAATAAAACCAGTGAACAAAAAAAAGTGAGAAAAAACGTTAACTTCGGCATAACCTAACCTTTAACACTCTTCACTTAAAAATAAAAATTAAAATTTGTTGCTACTGTTTAGCTTTGTGCATGTTGAAATAACAATGGTGAAACGGAATTCAAGAGGGATGAAGCATTGGCTTGTGAGTCTGAAGTGTAGAGAATTAGTGCTTATGCTTAAGTAAGATTGAAATGATATTATTGTTGTTGCTGCTGTTTGGTTTTGTACGTAGTGAAAAAACCAAGGTGAAACGGAATTCAAGAGTAGAACTATATTGACTTGTGAGTCTAAAGCGCAGAAAATGGTGAGTGAGCGTAGAAAATGAGTAAGAGTGTCATGATACTGTTGTTGTTGCTGCTGTTTGGCTTTGTGCATGTTGAAATAACAATGGTGAAACGGAATTCAAGACGGGAAAAGGATTGGCTTGTGAGTCTGAAGCATGGAGATTGAATGCTAATACATTAATAAGAGTGAAATGCTAATGTTGCTGCTTTGTTTGGCTTTGTGCATGTTGAAATAACAATGGTGAAACGGAATTCAAGACGGGAAAAGGATTGGCTTGTGAGTCTGAAGTATGGAGATTGAGTGCTTATACATTAGTAAGAGTGAAATGCTAATGTTGCTGCTTTGTTTGGCTTTGTGCATGTTGAAATAACAATGGTGAAACGGAATTCAATACGGGAAAAGGATTGGCTTGTGAGTCTGAAGTATGGAGATTGAGTGCTTATACATTAGTAAGAGTGAAATGCTAATGTTGCTGCTTTGTTTGGCTTTGTGCATGTTGAAATAACAATGGTGAAACGGAATTCAAGAGGGGAAAAGCATTGGCTTGTGAGTCTGAAGCGTAGAGAATTAGTGCGTATGCTTGTGTAAGATTGAAATGATATTGTTGTTCTTGCTGCTGTTTGGTTTTGTGCATGATAAAATAACAATGGTGAAACGGAATTCAAGACGGGAAAAGGATTGGCTTGTGAGTCTGAAGTATGGAGATTGAGTGCTTATACATTAGTAAGAGTGAAATGCTAATGTTGCTGCTTTGTTTGGCTTTGTGCATGTTGAAATAACAATGGTGAAACGGAATTCAATACGGGAAAAGGATTGGCTTGTGAGTCTGAAGTATGGAGATTGAGTGCTTATACATTAGTAAGAGTGAAATGCTAATGTTGCTGCTTTGTTTGGCTTTGTGCATGTTGAAATAACAATGGTGAAACGGAATTCAAGAGGGGAAAAGCATTGGCTTGTGAGTCTGAAGCGTAGAGAATTAGTGCGTATGCTTGTGTAAGATTGAAATGATATTGTTGTTCTTGCTGCTGTTTGGTTTTGTGCATGATAAAATAACAATGGTGAAACGGAATTCAAGACGGGAAAAGGATTGGCTTGTGAGTCTGAAGTATGGAGATTGAGTGCTTATACATTAGTAAGAGTGAAATGCTAATGTTGCTGCTTTGTTTGGCTTTGTGCATGTTGAAATAACAATGGTGAAACGGAATTCAATACGGGAAAAGGATTGGCTTGTGAGTCTGAAGTATGGAGATTGAGTGCTTATACATTAGTAAGAGTGAAATGCTAATGTTGCTGCTTTGTTTGGCTTTGTGCATGTTGAAATAACAATGGTGAAACGGAATTCAAGAGGGGAAAAGCATTGGCTTGTGAGTCTGAAGTATGGAGATTGAGTGCTTATACATTAGTAAGAGTGAAATGCTAATGTTGCTGCTTTGTTTGGCTTTGTGCATGTTGAAATAACAATGGTGAAACGGAATTCAAGACGGGAAAAGGATTGGCTTGTGAGTCTGAAGCATGGAGATTGAATGCTAATACATTAGTAAGAGTGAAATGCTAATGTTGCTGCTTTGTTTGGCTTTGTGCATGTTGAAATAACAATGGTGAAACGGAATTCAAGAGGGGAAAAGCATTGGCTTGTGAGTCTGAAGCGTAGAGAATTAGTGCGTATGCTTGTGTAAGATTGAAATGATATTGTTGTTCTTGCTGCTGTTTGGTTTTGTGCATGATAAAATAACAATGGTGAAACGGAATTCAAGACGGGAAAAGGATTGGCTTGTGAGTCTGAAGTATGGAGATTGAGTGCTTATACATTAGTAAGAGTGAAATGCTAATGTTGCTGCTTTGTTTGGCTTTGTGCATGTTGAAATAACAATGGTGAAACGGAATTCAAGAGGGGAAAAGCATTGGCTTGTGAGTCTGAAGCGTAGAGAATTAGTGCGTATGCTTGTGTAAGATTGAAATGATATTGTTGTTGTTGCTGCTGTTTGGTTTTGTGCATGATAAAATAACAATGATGAAACGGAATTCAAGACGGGAAAAGGATTGGCTTGTGAGTCTGAAGTATGGAGATTGAGTGCTTATACATTAGTAAGAGTGAAATGCTAATGTTGCTGCTTTGTTTGGCTTTGTGCATGTTGAAATAACAATGGTGAAACGGAATTCAAGAGGGGAAAAGCATTGGCTTGTGAGTCTGAAGCGTAGCGAATTAGTGCGTATGCTTGTGTAAGATTGAAATGATATTGTTGTTGTTGCTGCTGTTTGGCTTTGTGCATGGTGTACATGTGTACATTTCCTCGCGCTCTTTTTCTTCTAAAAATTCCTTAAAACCTAGTATAGGCAAGATCTGGTTATAAATTTCTCTGCACACGGTTATGGTCAATACTGGAATAGATACTGCTATCACATGCATTGCAAGCAAAGCATTCGATTTCGTTTCTGAAAACACCGCTGAGAACTAGGGTACTCATACTCTAAAAAGTCTATTCTAGTGTACCGTTATCTGTGTTTGAATTCTGATAGCAACCAATCTGTCAAACTAAGTTGCAACTTCTTGATTCATGGTTTCGTTTCCTGTTGGGGAATTGCGGCAATAAATTTAATAACTCGACTTTGCAATGGTCCTCATTATCTCTTTGGAAGGGTTATAACGTCTATAAAACGCAAATAGTACGAGAAACTGAACAGTAAACTGTAACCAGTAAAGAGTTTTTTGAAATTTATTAACTGCGGTTTGGACTACGATCATGTTTTGTTGCTGCTTTGCTGGGACGCTTTGGAAGCTTGGGTTTAAATACCAATGGTAACTCTTAAGACGACATTTATGGTTCTTTAAAGCATGAAGATGTGCTACTATTTTAATTCTAGGTATGAGAACACATATTCCAATGTATTTTCGGATTCAGTGCTGAAATCAATCATAGTTGGAACAAAGCAGATGACTAGTTTCAATGCTTTCTTCAAGTCTCAATTACTACGGTTTCCGTAAGAAACACTACTGATGATCCTTTAGGAGCGCAATGAATGCGACTATCTTCGAGTTTCTCTCACTGTTGCTTCCACCAGAAAATTGCATTATAAATCGATTTTATTAAAAGTGCAGCTAACACTCGTGTGTACTAGAAAGTTTAAAGAAAACACCATGGAGCTGGATGGTAGACTAAAAATGGTACAAAAAACGGTCGGAGGCATTCGATTATGGTGACAATCATAAGGCTTCTGCAACATAAGAAATGTTCCATACAAAATATCTTGGGAATTCGAGACGAGAATACAAAAGGTAACAGCAAACAATTTTTCAAGACAGTTGTTTTATGGTATTATTTTCTATACAATATTGGCTATAAAAAATACCATTTGTAACTCAAGTACGGCTGAACCGATTTTTATGATCTTTTATTTATTTCATATGTCTCTGCCCCGAATAACAGAATAACCATTAGAACATCGGAAAAATAAAATAAATAAAAAAAAACATGAAAAAAATTGATTATCTCATATATTCCGTATGGAACGGCTTTATTGATGATATCGCGAGAACTGATTGACAGATTTCGATGAAGTGTTTTTAGTAAATACGTGGTTTGAATAGTAAAAATATATAATTGCAAAAAATATGTATAAGAGGAGTTTGAGTGGAAGTTTTTAAGAAGCCAAGCCGTCCAAGCGTTTGAGCTCAAACTCACAGACTATCAGACTTCAGTTGGGCCAGGAAAGAAATCCGGGTAAGTTCGGTCAAAATTGGAGTTGACGTTGACCGCTTTCCATATAGGCGATTTTCAAAACACGTAATATATGTTCAGATTTGAAATTTGGTATACATATTAATGGGATCGAGATAAGTGAGCTCACATCGTAAGTTTGGCCAAAATCGAATTGGGCAATGTTCCACATATAATTAGTCATATCTTTGCAACCATGGTATGAAATTTGGTATAGATGTTAATGGGATGGAAAGAAATATGATCCATTGAAAAAGTGGAATCGAATGAGTTGTGTATAAGGAACATATATACATACATAGATACACACAAGATTCTTTACGATAATAGTTTTTACTAGGCACAGTAATGCAATCCGGGAACAACTAGTAAAATTATAAAAAAATGAATTTTTTGGTCACGGAAGTCTTCGAGTATGTTTCAATAGTGATTCCTTTTTGTTCTATTGCTTAGCTAGCACATTAGAATGGAAAAAAGCTGCAGAACTTAAAAATCATGGTACTTGGTTTACATGTTTCTTCGAAACAAAACGAGTAAACCATTCAAGTAGACTTTCAAGACATCAGCGACGAATGTACTTGTGCAACAGCCTACATAATTTATAAGAATAAATTGGTGAATTAAAATATGAAACAGTTTATAGAGTGACATGTTGACAAATTGTTTGCTTCTTTGCCTATACGATAGATTCGAGAGATTAACAGAGGTGAATGAGTTAACAGAATATTCGCTTAGTATGTAGGTCAGTTAATAGGTTAAAGGATTAGGTTAAGCGTCAAATTTAAACCATTCAGTTTGACAAATTTATAAACTTTCAGGATATTTATAACTGCTACATACACATCTGATATTAAAGTTTGAAAAGTTCAAATATCCAACACGTGCCATACGAGTATAAACTAATCGATACCAAAAAATTTTTACATTTCAGTGTCAAATTGCTTTTTTCAATAACACGCAAATATTTAAAGTATCTGATTTGTTGTTGTTTTTGTTATCTTTAGACTATATGTATATACCTACAATAATTATTATTGCATGCAAATGCCACAAACAACAACAACAAATAATAATATTTTACCATATGTTTGATGAAAAGCATATCATGTGAAAATATTTTCATTGTCATTGAAGAAAATGCCTACAGTCAGCTGTTCAGAGACAACAAAAACAAAAACAACAACAACACAGATTACAAGAAAATAAGAAAATTAAAAGGCACAGAAAATAAATTCAACGAAAGGGCTGCCAGCAAGGCTAATTGGCTCAAGAACACATTTTCCTTTAGTTCATGGTAATGTGAAGGCAAGCAATTTATCTAAATAATTAATAAAGTCTAAGTAAAATGGAATAAAACAACAAAAATACATTTTCGGAATTTTTTACCGAATTAATTATGCATTAAACCACATCGAAAATTTATTTGGCGTCATTTCGAAAACAATTTAAACTCAGAAGCAGCACAAATGAAATAAATAATAAACAAATAATTCTCAAACGCAAAAAGCTAAAAAAAAAAAGAAAGAAAAATCGATTATTGTGAAAAAAATAAATTGTTTACGAAATTACGAGTCGGATTTATCGATACGTTTCCAATTTTCAAATGAGTTGTTAAAAAAAAAATCCATTAAAAGCAAATAAAACCAAAAGAAAACTGCGTCGCATTTCCATTTTAGATTTTCTTTTTAATGAACCAAAAAAACAAATGGAAAATGCTTAAGTAGTGCAAAAAAAAAAATATCATTTGGGAATATGGTTTATTAATAACGTATTAACACGCTTGGCGCACTCTCAAAAAATTTAAAAAAAAAAAAAAATGGGCAGACATCGCAAGAAGCACTTCTGAAATGATGTGTCATCTCGCGCACACGTCATCAACAACATCTTTATCAACATCACAGAGTGGAACAAGGAGCTAAATGAACATGAGACATTTTTTTTTTAATGCATCATCAACAAAAAAAAAAAAGAAGAAAAATAAAGAAATAAATTTTAAAATTGTAAAAAACTAAAACAAAGAAACACGAATGAATAATTTGTTGTTTTGTTTTGAATTTCGTTTGACACAAAAATGTTACAAATTCTTAAATAGTTCTTACATCAGCACAGTCATACATCAGGAATGTTTTGGCGTAAGAAATATATTCATAACACAAGAACTTATCGTATGTTTCTGGAGTTTAGAATCCTATAAAACTTGCTAAACATATTATGATACGCTCTAGCAATAGTGAACCCTAATTTGTATACCGGATATATTTCTATATGAAACCGCGTGGAATATTTTATTAAAATGAATAAAAGTTTTAACAAATTTCCGTTTTCAAGTTAAACTAAATCACAACGAAATTTATTTTCTTCATAAAACAATACAAGAATAGGAATAGCTATTTACTAAGGCTTCTTTTTTTATGGTCCGATATGGAACCTAAATTTCTATACGAAGTATATTTCTATATGGACTACTATGGAATATTTTATTAAAATTAATATAATAAAATTTATCAAATTTCCGTTTTCAAGATAAACTAAAAACTTCCCTTCTTGATACGAAATCTACATGTTTATACGGAATATATTACTATATGGATTCCTTGGCGATGTTTCATTAAAATTAATATTATTTTAACTACATTTGGCGTTCCAATCTAAACTTACAACAACAAAATATCGTTCATATAAAAATCCAGAAAAAGCTAGAGATTTACATGGGGGGCTACTTCTAAAAGGGATATCACCAAATGGACCTCCACCGAGTGTACCATTAAATGGACTGCTAAATGGACCAAAACCGAGTAGACTTTACCTAAATGGGCTACTTTCAAACGTACTTTCACCATTTGTACCTCTGCCGAGTGGACCGCCAAATTGATTACTTTTAAATTGGCTACCACCAAATGAACCTCTGCCAAAAAAAAAAAAAAAACGAATAGACCATCCCTAATTGGGCTATTTCCAAATGGGCTATTACCAAATAGACCTGCACCGAGTGGACCATCAAATTAATCAAAACCGAGTAGAGCATATCTAAATGAGTTGCTTTCAAGCAGGTTAGCACCAAATGGACTACAACCACCGAGAAACCCACCAAATGGGCTAAAACCAACTGAACCAGCACTTGATGAAAAAAAAACTGGAATATACCATCTTCCAAATGGGCTATCCCCAAATAGACTCCCACCGAGTAGACCACCAAATAAACCACCGCCACATGGATTAAAACTGAGTAGAGCACCTCTAAATGGGTTTCTTCCAAGCGGGATATCATCAATTGGACCATCACCAGCGAGTAAGCCCCAAATAGGTTACCGTCAAATTGGCTACCATCAAATGAATCACCACGAAATGCGCGAAAACACATTTTACTCAAAAAAGATTGGAGAGCTACGAAGACAATTTCAAATTCAGTTACAAATTCTTATTTTATTTAAAATATAATAAAATCATAGACAAATTTTTGTTTGTGCACACATCACGCCTAAACCGCTGAACCAACTTGTATGAATTTTGGTATAGAAATAGATGGGACGTTGAAAAAGAACATAGTCTTAAAGTTTTTGTTAAAACTTATGATAGTTTATTAGTTTTCATACTTCTCGTGCTGTACCTTCCAATATTTTTGGAGTATGCAGAGTCTACATAAGTCAACATACGAAAGGAGGTCATTAACTGAAAACTGTAAGTTTTTTACTTATTTTGTAGTACAAAGACGAAACAATAAAAAAATCGTACATGAAGCTTTAATCTGAAATAGCTATGCAGACAATTTTTTCGATTTCAACTGTTCAGAATTCATTCATTCACCATTCCAATAAATTTTTTTAACAATTCTTGATGTGAGCCTCTACTTTACAATCAAGAATCCTATATTGGAGAACTTTATATGTTAGTTCATCATTAAACATTTAATAAAAAAAAAAAAACTTTATTTGAACCAACCTTTTAGTTTTTTTGGTGTCCATTGAAAATTCCATAACATGAAATTGCCGCATAAATTTGTAAAATAATCACACGTTGGAAAATGTAAAGCCAGCACCAACGAAGCCTAAAACTGCACAGCACCGGAATTAAATATGGACTCGATATGGAATAGAAATATGGAGCTGTTTTTTTTTTTTTTTTTTTTTTGGCTTTGTTGTCTTAAGATTAAAAACGATTTGTATTGACAAATTTAATCATTGATAATATATTTCATTGAAAGGCACTTGGATTGCACAAATTCGTGGAGATATCGCAGCGATTATTTTTAAGCACAGTGATTAGTTTTTTTTTAAACTTTTTCTAAGGCCACCTTTTTGCTAATTGCACAAGAAGTGAATAAAACATTGTAAATAAAATAAAATATTTAAGTAGTAAGTAAGAACACACAACACGTGAGACGAAAACTTCGGCAAACGAGCGAACGTCTGATGTGCGATTAAACGATTTATTATTATTTATTGTAATTAAATTTTTATTTAGTTTATTATTTTTATTATTATTGCTTGTTGTTGTTGTTGTTGTTTATATGTTACTTAGCGCGTCGTAGGTTCATTTTCATTGTACGATAGTACCAACTTGATAAGCATTGCCGCACAAATGACGTTTAAATTCGATTGGGTTGGACGGATTATAAAAAAAAGAGGTGTCCCAAGCGTTTAGATTTGTTATATTTTAAATAATTTACTTATTTCTTTAAAATACATAAATAAAATCGAGATTAAAAAATTAAAATCTTTCCACTCGAATGATAATATTTTAAAAATTGATTAACTTTTAAGAAATTAATCAATGTTGATGTGATCAAATAGTCACATATGTATAGCGATTTCTCTTTTCCCCTTTCTCTGGTGATCCATATATGTATATTGTTGGAAATAGGTTTTCTGTGATTTTAAAGATAAGATGACTTGAATTTTTAAAACTCAGAAACAAACATTCAATGGAATTTTTAACGTGGAGGTACAGAAAATGGGCGAAAAGAAGTTTCAACCAGCCATTTATACCATATTAGGCCAACACACCAAAAAAAAAAAACTTTCAAAATTATGGCGTAGCCCTCGTATAGTCCCGACCTGATTTTGTTGCACTTTTTTGTGTACCCCAGAATGAGAACCACCTTTAAGACTGGCACGCATTGCTTTGAGGGAGATTCCGGTATCTGATTATCAGTGAGTGAAAGAGTCGTTCATAGAAATGCGTAAAATTTTTTTGTTTTATAGCGATTAGAGATGTTTTTTTTTTTTTTTTTTTTTGAAAAAAAACGGAAAGAGCGGATTCCGCACTTCAGAAGGTACATGTGCATGATGGGGAACAAGTATTTTGTCTTCCAGCCATCTCTAGTATCGATACTAAGTGATAATATCGCTATTAGAGATGGAATATGATGTCCATTGCCAAGCACATAACTTGAGAACGGTTGAACCGATTTGGCAAATTTTTTTATATGTGCGTAATAGTTCGAATAAAGTTTCTCGAGAAAAAATAATTGGAATTATTTCGTAGCCATAAAAAAAAAACCATTTCGTCGTAATTTAGCAATAATTTTATATTGAGGTGTGAGATTCGTATATATTGAGAGAGCATCGGGAGAGAAACGATCAATTTGTCTGTAAAGCTGTTTCTTGAAGACGATACTATTCTTAGATCTATATCGGATCACGATAAGGAATAGCCCCAAGCAATTTATATTACCTTCCAGAGTAGCCTTAAAAATGGCATCCATTTGGATAAGTAGACTAGAAGGTAACTCTGTTCAAAAAACTGACTTTGCATTGGAAATGTTTTACCATAAGATCGCTCATTGACCACATCTAGATCTCCATGTTTGTCTTGTGGAGCCTGCTTCTCATACTGGAAGGCCATCAGTCGTTTTAAAATGCATCCAATCCGTCACATCACCATTAAGCATCCTAACGATAGATGGTGTAGATCTGAGAAAGAACGAGCATACACTTTCGCTCATCACATAACCGACCATCACACAACTAATAGCTCTCTGAACTCTTCTCTACAAATGGTCTTGTCCATTAAACCATTTACCTTGCTTGAAATGAAATGTTTACAATCAAAAGCCTAAAGAGTACATATTAACAAAACCAGCCTTAAGTTTCTACCCGAACAGGTATTACTTTTATATATTTTATCTTTAACATTACAACATTAACTCATATACATGATCCACAAGCCTAGCCAACCGAAAAATGAACCAGAGACATATTTTTCAATCAGTCCCCTCTAATATATTTGCTTTTTGGGACCACGGAATATAATTCCAGACCTCTATTTTGGTTTTTGAACTTGTTATGGCACCACGGAGCAACTACACCGATTCACTAACCGTATACTCAGCGCATACAACTCCAATGACTTCTCCAACAAACCTTCGACTGTACCGGGTAGAGAAATGGACCAACCGTCGCCAAATAGTCGAAATTTAATATACTTTGAGCCCGTTCTTTAGAAGAAAAAATATATAGAAGACATTTTATCCTAATTTCGGAACCTTTAAGTGAAACTTTTTTTGAACTGTAAATCTTGATTTTGTCAAAACCAGTTTTTAGATGTTTCTCATAATTTCTCAATGTGTAGGGATCAACTAAAAACTTATATAGATATGAATTTTAGCTCAATCGTGACGAAAATAATATTTTCTATTTTTTAAGGGCCCGTAAAGTCAAGAATAGGACAAAAAAAGAAATATTTCTTTTCAGAAGCTGGCATTATATAAATATTTGTGGTTCTCAGATGCATGGAATTCTTGAAATCGTGGCAGACATCGGACCCAGCTTTGTTTTTGGATTACTCCTGGAAGGTTTAAAACTTTTAGAACCGAACACATATTAGAAAAAAAAATAATATATAATAATAAAAATAATAATAAAAATTCAAATAATGAAAGAGAACCAAAATATTCTTCTTTTTCTATTTTTAATAATTAAAAAAATGGAAACCAGAAATTGGCCAAATAGACCTAAGTTTTTTTTGCTGTTATAAGGTAAATCATCCAGGAACTTCTGGCATTTAAATTGCTCTTTCTCTTATCTCCATTTAAATGCTTTTTAAGCTGGGTTATAGAAGAAGAAAGGTTTTCTTTTACAAGTCTTCATTTTGGGACACCCCCGTCTATTTTTGTTTATTTATTTCTCTACCGTTTTTTGTTTTTGTTTATTATTTGTAGTAAACATTTCTAAGCGAATAGAAACGCTTGCGATATGATGTCGCAAAAAAAAAATACGATAAACAAAAAGTGTTAAAAATAATATCGCGCTACTCTATTTCTTACTCTCTTTCTCTCTCGCTCCATCTCTTTCACACATTTATTATTTATTTATAACAAATTTATGTTAATTAACGCTATTAAAGCAGCAAAGTCAAATCGCGCGCAATTTTCATGTAGAATTTTAAGAGACGCGCTTGAGTCAGAGCGTCTTTACGTGGAGGGGCGAACAAATACGTTAATAATGAGCTCAGCTATAAAAATTTACAAACAACAACAACAACAATTGAGATTAATCAAAACAAATGTCAAAATTTCAAGTAAAAATTTTACAACAAATAAAATAAAAATAACAAAAATAACAAAAAAAACCAACGACGGCAGCAAAAATTGGCGACACACACGACACAACGACGAATGATGATGAAACCACCGATTTTTATATATATTTTTGTATATATATATCGTATATAATTCTTTTGTTTTTACATATTTTGATTATTTTTTTTCACTTAAAAATTTCTAATTAGAAATCATAATCAGCACAAATTGCTTTTTTGAAAATACAACAAAAATGTTTTATATTTATTTCTTTTTTTTATTATTATTGTTTTTTTTTATAGTATATAAACCGAACCGAAAAAAAAAAGTTTTATAATAATGACCGAATTCAACAGCAACAACACAAAACAAAAAATAACAAATGCAAATGTTCGCGAGCGAAGCGTTCAAATTCAACTGCGGCGAAAAGGCAAAAGTAAAAAAAATTTAGCGCCGCTGCTGAAACTAAAATCGAATATGAATGAGCAAGAAGCGGCGGCGGCGACGCAACACAAAAAAAAAAAAATAGCAATAACGAAGAAAAAGGTAAGAAAGTAAAAAACAAAAAGCAGCTGAGACAGCAGCGCGCCGAAAAAAGATAAAAACAAAAATCAGCTAAAAAGAACAAATACAAAAGCAAAGGCAATGCAGAAGCAAAGCAGCAGTAAGTAAATGCAAACACAAAAAGTCAAAATCAAATCAAAGTCAATACAAAGTACAAAATAAAAAAGCAGGCAAAGACAATGAAGCAGAGGAAGTTGTATGTATACAAGATCTAATACAAAAGTTTAAGAATAAACAAAACACATTAAGGAACCAACTTTTATGAAGTGTAAGAGCAGCTTAAGCAATCCTCATATAACTTTCCAAGGAATTCTATTACTGCCTTTCTTCCAGTCTAAACGACTATACGCTACCTACAATATTTTTTTTTTTTTAAACAATAAAACGATATAATATTCTATTTAAATGAGAGAACTTTTGTATCAAACCTTCTCAACTGTTTAAAGGTTCAATTGCAAACTAGAAAAGCTAAAAAAGCAACAATGTCACGCAAAGTAAAAAAAGTAAACAAACACAGCAAAAACAAAAACAAATGCGCATGTGTGTGAGTAAAAAATAAAACGTTTGCGATTGCAAAAAAAAACAAAAACAACAAAAACAAAATAGTGAGTAAGCATTTAAGCGGTTAGAAAATAACGAAAGAATGAGAGCAAGCGCATGAGTGAGTGAGTGAGTGAATGCTGTGCTAATGACAAGCGCAGCAGCTGACGTGATGCGGCGCGTAGGTGGTGGTGTGGTGGCAAACAGGCAAGAAAGAGAGCAAAATAATAAAACTTTTTTATGCGGCACGAGTAGTAAACAGCTGTTTGAATGCGGCGAATTGTATTTGTTGTCGTTGTTGTTGTTGCTGCCATTTGTCACAGCTGACTGCGCCATCGCCATTTTGCCGGTATTAACGACGTCAATTATTGTTGTTGTTTTTTGTTTTAGCTGCTGCTGCCGCCGCCATTGTTTCTGTTAAGCTAATTCGTTTGTTAAATGTTAATTGATGTACGTTATATGGTTATATATATATATATGTATTTTTTATATATATATAGCTCATACGACACGTTGTGCGCACACGAAATTCTGAATGATTAGCAGAAAAATCTAAAAAAAAAATGCGCAGCACATTTCATCGTTTTTTTTTTTTTGGCGACAACATTAATGCTTAAATTAGCCAAATGACACGTCATTACGATTAAATTGCAAAAGTTTGTTGACAATAATCGTTGCAATTAGTAAATAATTTTATCACAAATACATTTCAACAAAGGCTTTTAATAGTAAATGGCTAATGGAGCATCAATCTTTCGTTGCTAACTATTTGACACACAACATGGCGTATGCGCAATTTGTAGTTTCAATATTGAACGAGGTTTGTTGAAACTTAAATTTTTTTTTTTTATTTGTAGAAGCTAGTTCAAATAGCTTGGTATTCTATGCCAAAGCATAGATGCCGAGGGTAGTAGGGTAGGGGTGGGTATAATATGTACTTAATCGAGAGTATTTATTTTATACATTTTTTTGTTGGAAAATTGTGCTTCATTATATAGAAAATGTGCTACTTATTTGAACTATGACCAAGTGTACTTTAATCTGAACCTTTCTACACAAAATTTGAAAAACCTGCTTTTTTTCCTGAACCAACCTCGTCTATATTATATACAAATAACACGCAGCTATATACTATATATAGTTTGTGTACTTTTGCAGCAATTTCTGCTTATTTCATTCGGGTGAAACATATATTTTACGTACGACTTTGATCGACGCCTTCCGGCTTGAAAATACTAAGCCAGCCAGTCAGCCAGTCAGTCACTCTGTCCGTCTGTCCTTCCGACAATAAGCTATTGAATAACATGGCGTATACTTAATATGTTGCTGCTACTATATAGCATCCAAAAACCTTACACATATGTCTGCCACACACACTCAGTAAGGTTAAAATTGCATAAGCCCTGTTTTTAGCGGAGGTGTGCTAAGAACCAACAAACTATGACATAATTCATATAGTTTTATGACTTGCGGCACAACTACATACTTCGATTGTATCTCCTCATATAAATTAAATATGCCCGCCTGCCAGCGGCTGTTTGCCAATAATAACTTATATAAGACTGCGCCAAATTAACACATTTCAAACATTTCTCTTCTTCGAAATAATGAAATACATTTCTTTACATTTTTTCGCAAAGACTTGATAATCTGAAACACAACAAACAAACAAACAAATAAACAATATACAACACACAATAACTAGAAATTGTAATAATAAACAAATAAATTGATTATAAACTATTTTGCAAAAAGTGCCAGCAATAACATGCTGTGGAGAGAGGGAAAAAGCTTAGCAAAATATACAAATATTTGAACAAAGAACCTACTATATATTGTACAGTTATAGTATATCTGAGTATATCGACGAAGATGAGTTGCAAAATTAAACAAAAATAATATGGAAGAAATAATGAAATGTTTGCAGAAAAATTCTTGCAGAAATTACTGCTTAAATGCAGAAATTTCCAATTATAAATATTAACATGAAGAGTGATATATATTTTTTTAATTTATAATAAGCTATACCAAACGATCTTTATATATACCATATATACCTTGTATATACCATATATACCTATATGCCATATATACCTTTAAATAATAACAGATTTATTCTTAGATTTCCCAATGCTTAGAATAAATCTATGGAATGCAAATGGCGCAAATTACGTTCGGAATCAAACATGTCATAAAATCTCAGAATGTGGACATTGTTTGACTTTCTGTGATATATTTTAATACAAGGCTATGAGGTCATATAGAGAAATCATTCTGTCGTTTTTAGCACGTGGTGGTTCGGCAATTGTAATGACAAACAATTTCCAATATTGAAGAGCTAACAAGCTCAGGTAATCTCAGAATTACTACTGCGTATTTGCCAACGCGGCATGAAGTTTCTGAAAGCATGTTCCCAAATATGCTTTATCAACTAGGAAACAGTTTTCTTGTAGCAGGTGACGTTCATGCCATACATTAATGCTGAAGAGGTGCATACTGGCCAATAAACCCAAGAAGACATCCCGATATATTAAACGTAGACAGAAGAAGGTTGCAAATAAGAGATCATATGCAACAACATAGATCAAGAGTCAGGAAATGTCATCAAAAGAATTTCGAAGCAGCTTAAGACAAAATTGGTAGAACCTAAAAATTAAGCCATTGCAGATTTTCTTCAAAAAACACGGAACTAACTACATAAGACTGCAATCTGTGGAATGCCAGAAAATATCTGAAACGTCCATCCAGGCGAAATATTCTTTTTAAACAAATTAATGGAGAGTGATGTCACAGCAACAAAAAAAAGAGGCTGAAGCGCTGGCTTTGCTGCTTGACCAACAATTTACACACTTTCCATTGTATAATCCTGCTGAGGTAGAACAACCAAACCTTGCTCTTAATACACCGCGCCAGTTAAGCGCGCCTATGACACCAGTAACACTTCCTGAGGTTCGATGTGATACCTCGAAAAGCACTCCTAATAAGACTTCATGTTCAAAGAACATATACAAAGAACCATACCTGAAATACATACAGTATTTTAATGAAAACAGTATTCCTTGATGTAACACAAGCATTCAATCGTGTTTGGCAAAAGGATCTTATCAAATCCATCTTTCATCAAAGCTATACGCTCTGGAGTTCCTCAAAAATAAAACGTTCGAAGACAACACTGCTGACATGTCATACAGAGCATCATATACAAGAAAACTCACCAATTGATCCATAGACAATTTTCGCACTATTTGTTGCATCAAGTAAAACGACGTGTCTTGAGCTTTGCTGATAGAAATGAGCTTACATCCTCTTTAGCGTCAATGTACTCAAAGTTCACTAGGGTGAAGGCGCTTGAGCCTCCTCCAGGAAGTATTTGTATCCAGATCGGATAGCCAATCTTATTTTAAAAGCGAATCTTATTTTAAAAACGACTTAAAGTATTGCTCCTAGTTGAAGAATAGGGCGAAAATATGGCATCTTTTGAATAAGATAATCAATGGTCCCAGAAACAGTGCCCAAAGGGAAATAACAATATTTCCAGGACGGCACCACTATAGACTCAATCAACTGTCTTCTCTCAAAGAGCATACCTAGGAAGTGGGCTATGTCCACCTGAGGAATGATCAATTTATGCAGTGTAATAGTTCGACAGGATTCTCTCCTAAGAGAAAATGCATAGAGCTGACATCTTACTGACACTGTAAGAGCAGGCTATGAAGATCGTATCATAAGGGTAAGTGGCTAACCCAATTTTCTTCAAACTAGGATTCAATACTTGAAGAACAATGTAATATTTCTACACTACTATTCTTTCTAAAACTCTAAAATCTTTTTCAAAATTTTAAATAATTTGTTACCAACAAAAAGCTTCAGTAGTCTTTAATAAGATATGCTATATATTCCAACATCAGTCCCCACACCTCTTCCCTATTTTTAAGTAACATATGCTATATAGTATTTGGAAAAAATAAGTGAAACATAATTTGTGGAGAATTTCGGTGACACTCAGTTTCCAATTACTTTCCCATACAAAATTGATTCCAATAGCCGAACGCTCCAAACCCCGGACGCTAAAACTAAAAGTTCCAGATGTAAATAAGGTGGACATCAAGGTATTTAAGGTTAAGCTGCAATCTCTGTTGCATGGACACAATCCGAAGAACCTTTAGAACGCAGAGGCAAGCTTTTCTTTACATATTACCTGATAAGACTCTTTTCTTAAATTCGAAAAATGCATCGGTAGTAAATTCTCTAAGGAATGGTTAACATGTTTGGAGAGAAATAGTTGCCTTTGGTCGTAGATAAAACAGCCCGCCTTCGAGCATTTACACATCTTCCTATCGGAGGAATACTATACCGTCGAAATATACAAGAAAAACATAGATGAATTGAGGAATCATGGTAGAATAACTGCAGCTGTTCAATCGGAAAATGAGATCTCTCTAAAACGAAATAATCTCTTAGTCTTGGACAACACATCCAAGGGATTTAAACTTAAAATTTAAACATTGTTTTCTGTCTTCATATATAACTGAAGTATTTCAACCCCTTGATCTACGAATATTATAAAATTTGAAGATGCTCTATTTTAATACACTTTCTACCAAAAGTTGATACAGCGACTTCAACATCAGCGTTGTCAAAATCGATGAATTTTCTTGAATCTTTATACTTCATCAAAGCTTCTTGGGATAAAGTTGAAGCAATAACCATAAAAAACTGCTTTCATATGGCTGTGATTTTCTGTAATCTTGCTAATTTTAATCCCGCCGATGAAATACCTTTGGCAACCTAGACGAAATTTCAATAAATTTCAAACAAAAAAGTTGTAATCAGATGAAGCAGTGTCTGGATAATACGGAGGTAAGACCTCCCTTCTGAGCAATGGATTCACTTTCAATATTCGGGTTGAACGAATGGTTGAATTTTTTTTTGTACCTAGTAATTATTTACTTTGGTTAGAACTACCATATATAAAGTATAAACTTGGAAACATGGATATTTCCGATTCCACCTGACCTTTTGCATTTTGGTTAATCGTAAGGGATTTATATCATCACCAGTCATAATACGACCAAAACAAAAAAAAAATTGCTTTTTATGATTCACGGTTTCAATTCGTTTGTGAAACTATATTCTCGTTTTTTAACCATTTTCGTTGCTTTGATACGTGATAAAATGAATTATTGAGTCATTCTTAATGATGTTTCGAGTTCTTCTTGTGCTTCAAATGAATAATTAAACAGTATTGGCTCCAAATATAAAAAAAAATTCAAATTATTTGTCAACGCAAACAGAAATCTTTAATAAAACGCGTCAAAACTATTATTAGGAATAGATCCCAGAGAAACTTATAGCCGTTTTGACGTAGTGTATTAAACAAAATGGGTTTTGTGTTTACAGATCGGTTTACAGATGGTTCAGTAGAGAATATACACACACAACACAGAGATTTTGTTTTAATTAATTTTTAGACTGCATTTCTTGAGTAACCAACTTCAAATTGGTTTTCTTTCACAATCACAAAAATAAAATTTCAAGATCACAAAACTATTTGGTGTAAACGGTGCACCCAACCCATGCATATTATAATTGCATTTTATATTTCCATATTGATTAAATTTTAAATTATATACACATTATATACGATTTAATAGCAACTCCGGCACTTTACATAATTCCGAAATAGCACCACCTCCGACAACACGCAAAAGTCAAATCAAACAAAACCACTTAAACGCGTAACCCGAAATGAAAATGCCACGAAATTTCCGCCGCTTAAAGTGCGTGCATCAGCAGCGTAAATACGCCGTGGAAATAGTGAAAAAAAAATAGAATTTCCAAATGCGCGACACGCGTAAAAACGCCTTCGAAGCACGCCAAGTGAAATTATTTCGCAAAGATGCGTTTTAATACGATAATTCACACCGCGTGGAATACGGAATACGGAATGCGGCGGCGGCGGCGGCGGATTTGGCGACTGTTAGAAGAAAATGAAGCGAAATACTCGAGCGTTTCAAGCGTCAACTCGCATGCGACTGAGAAAGCAGTGCGAAAAATACAAAAATTAAAGCAAACCGAAAAAATAGAAGAAGAAAAAAATGCAAACAAAATACTACAAACAAAAATAAAAATAAAATAAAAAAAAAGAAAAACTTATGCAATTCACGGCGCGTTGTAAAAGGCAAACTTGTGCTTGTGCACAGGTGGAGAGGTGAACTGCTTTTGTTTGTGTTGTCGTCGCAGATGATGACGCGTGCTTCAAGTAGCTCTAACTCTTTCGCACTCTCACGCTTAGTAGTACTGTCTCACTCATACGTGCGACAACGCTCGACATTTGACTTTGGCACTTTGCACTGCCTCCCCATTAAAACCGCTCACGGCTCAACCCCATCATGCCCCAAAATGCTTTTCTAATTTTGCAACATTCTGTTTTTTTTTTTTGTTTTTTTTTTTTTTTGCTACTGTTCCTCAATCCATTTGGATGATTGCCAGTTTGTGCCCCACCGATTCGACCCAGTATGCTGCCCCACTGTGCTGTCTACCTCTTACAACTCCTGCGCCTTCACCACTCGACACCTGCAGCTAGTTTAGTTGTTGTTGCTGTCGCTGCTGCTGTTGCTTATGAATGTCATTATCAAGGTTTATTATATTTTTTTGCGCTGTCATTCGACGACGACTACTTTTATTTACAATTAGCAAAAGCCCGCGTCTTTGCCCGCAGGGGGTCACACAGTTTAGTGGCTTATTTTTAGGCAACATGTGGAGTAGTACGCACTTCCGTTGCACCTGCTATGAGAAAATTTGTATTGATTTATAGTTTATTTCTGAAATTAACTACAAACATTTTTTTAAACTTCTCAGAAGCCTTTATCTAAATTTCATTTCATGGCTCCCAGTTTTATGCAAAGGCTAACCTTAGATCCATAGAAGCCTCCATCATGCAATATTGACTGTAATATAAATTCGAGTACTTAAACCCAAAAGTTGTTTATAGATTTGTATAGGGCCTACAACTTAAAATGAGAGTGGAATATAGATTTGGGGATCTTAACAGAGTTCTGGAAAAATTAGATGAAAACAGAGCTCTTAGTTCCATACAGCCAAGTCAGTCTGCTTTTTTTTCGAAAGATGAAAAACACTTCAAGACATCGAGATACCTATTGATCCATAATTATTTGTATCCGTGTGGGAGATTTAATCGGGATTAGACGCATTCGGCCGTTTCTAGATAAACTAATCTACAAAATAATGTTTTTCTTACAAAGCCCCCCAAAAAAGGCCATATACATATGGATATCCCATTCTAGTGGTCTAATATGGACGAATATCAAATATTTTATTAGAATTTAATTAAGATACAGCAAAATGTTTAGCTAAAATACCCTTCCACACCCCTCGACCACCACCTGTTGTAGATGCCAAGACCCCACTATGGCCAAGAGTGATATTTTGGATACATTTCCTAACAAGAAAAACAAAAATTACTTCATTCCAAAACTTAGAAAGGAGATTTATATTTTTACTAGCTGTACCCGGCAAGCTTTGCTGTGCCCAGTAAAAATTATTTTCATCACACAATATATTCTCCTCCTACTCGACTCCAAGCACTTCTCTACTTCTTTCAGCAATATTTAAAACCGATAAATCAAATAACTTTTTTTATCTTTTAAACTATGAAACTTTATTATCTTTTCTTAACTTGATTACTTCATCCGATCCCATTAACATGTATACCAAATTTCATCCATATACTTCAAATGGATGCAAAGATATGTTGAATTTTGTTTATCGCTTGTATTAGTGGTGGGGCATAGCCCCCTCCGAATTTGACCAAACTTAACACGATTACGTTTCCCGATCCCATTAACATGTGTAATAAATTTCGTCCCCGTACCTCAGATGGATGCAAAGATATGATGAATTTTGTTTATCGCTTGTATGGGGGGTGGGGCATAGCCCCCTCCGATATTGACCAAACGTAACACGTTTACTTTTCCCGATCCCATTAACATGTGTAATAAATTTCGTTCACGTACCTCAGATGGATGCAAAGATATGATGAATTTTGTTTATCGCTTGTATGGGGGGTGGGGCACAGCCCCCTCCGATTTTGACCAAACTTTACTCGAACACTCTCCTGAATGAACTGAAGATTGGCTGTGAATTTCAGCTCAATCGGTTGGATGGTTTTGCTTCCTATAAGGAACATACATAGATATATACAAGATTCATTTTTATATATATAGAAGATAGATACAACCACTTAGATAGGTGTTGACACGTTCAGTAAACACTATCTGAAGAGGAAGTAAGAGACATTAAATTTCCAAACTTGAAACCTCTATCTTTCCTAATCTCCCATTTCTTCTTGTTTATAGCCAGACAAACGGAAATGTAAACCTCAACGTGAATTTTTGAAGAGGGACCACTTCTTTTAGTAGTTCTATTTTGACCTTAATGGAACATTATACATACATATAAGCATTGACGAAAATATACCAAATTCGGCATTTCTAACTGAACAACTACGAAAGGTGAGACAGATTTTTATACAGATTAAGTGGTCCGATCTGAACCAAATTTATTGTTTCTAGCAAAATTAACAACATCAATCAATATTTTTCATACAAAAACTCAGAATTAGGAATGGATTTGCATAGTAAGTGACAACCAACCCACCCCACTAGGAAGCGGTGGAAGCATATGCATTGAATTCAAGTGATCTAAAGAAGGGAAAGAAGAATCTAAAGATCGAAACATACTTTATGGGGTCTATCTCGCCTCCTTCTTTCTGACTGAGTTAACAAAAATGTAATTAACTTAACAACTGTTAAAAATTTTGGTACAAAAGTTTCGACTAAGTATGTACTCTTATCAGTCAGGACAAGTATTTTTACAAAAATATATATAATTTATTTACCCTTTTTATTGCCGATTTTTATGAATGAATTCTCGCCAATTTCACGAAGCAATATAGAACGAGGTGTGCGCACGAGTGCTTGAGCTGAGAAAGAAATAGTATTATGTGCTATGGAAAGAGATGGGAATAGCGTAGACATTTATGGTAAAATATAAATTTTGAGGTTTGACGCACTCAATATAAAAAATATATATTTATATATAATTTACTGTTAAATTTAGAGATTTCAAGCACATAACATAATATCCATATTCATAAATTCGAATAAGCTACAATGTATGAAATATATATGTGGGTCATGAAGGTCCATTTTGAAAGTAGCTTTGTTCTGGTTTAAAAAAACTATTTCGCTTCGTTTTGTTGGAGAACCCATTAAGGTTTATAAATTCGTTATGAGCACAATAAAAAAATTCGATCTAGCCTAGGTTTATCTAAAAGAAAGTGTCTTTGAATAGACAAAACTTAAAATAACTAAAATAAGAAAAGAAAAGTAAACATTTCCATAGAATTTCTTCAAAATGGGAACCAAATTTAAATGGAGGTTCGATATACATACGAAATTTGACGTTTTTATCTAAATTAATAACAATAATAAATTATTTTCATGCGGGTTGTGATGGCGGGTTTGTATGGTGCTATCCCTTTTAGGGATGAGAACTGAATATTTTATTAGTATTGACATAAAACACACCAAAGTCGGCAAATCCTTAAACAACTACGTGCTATGTTTCCCCGGAGATAAAAATAGAGAAGTAATTTTGGTTTACAAATCACGAAGATTTTCAATATTCCAAAAAAAAAGTTTTGAGAAAATCCAAAAAAAAATTTGTGAGTTTCTTCAAGCTTTAAAACTGCTTGTGACCTCGAGATACTGAATCTTAAATTTTTATGCGGGTTATTATATGCTTCCTCTTCGAGTTCTCTGATATACATTGAATATTTTTTTCAATTTTAGCAAAAAATTCGGAGTTTTAAGCTAAAACACCAAGAATACATATAAGAATTTAAAGGTGTCTCTAATCACACGAAAAATATTTTAGTTTGTAGTTTGATTTCAAAGAAAGCATAAGGAAGGAAGCATAAAAGTCGAGATAGGATCAAAAATCCCAAAACGAGTGTATAGATGTACTAGTTCGGCGGAGAATACACACCCACCGTATTCTCCAGATCTAGCCCCCAGCGTCTTTTTGCATGTATAATGTATATAGGGCTAACTAAAAATTATATGGATATAATAATAACTAGTAGCGCTACTTATGTGTCAGCCTACGAACTTTTCAGCCGACCTAATAAATCTGTACTCTCGTATTGGAATTTTTTATCCGATCTCTACTTTTTAAAGAACATTTTCCGCTAGGTTCTATAAAATATTATATTATATATGTATATTAATTTTCATTGAATAGATTTCTCACAGTAAATGGTTGAGGTTGAAAACATGGTGTGCAATCCTGTTAAAGATGCGGTCAGGGCGACATATTGCTACATCTTTTGTACTCCACCACGATATAGGTTAATAGAGGCTGCATACTCTCGACTTCTTTGACAAACCTGTACAAAAGCCTTGTCGAAGCTTGTCTTACAGAGTAAGTCGTTATAAATTAGCTCTGCAGATAAGTTTTGCTAGAGCCCTAAATTCTCCTAGACATAGTCTACACTTAGTTGCTGGGGAGAGAGCCATTTTCTTGAGATGATAATCCATTAAATAGTTCATGAGCAATCATAGCTCTCCTCTGCTGAGAAGTGTTTTCTTTTTAAGTAATTTGGTAGCAGGAATTGTTTGGCTTGTCGAAGTCCAGCATAACGTCACCAGTACTGAAAGACAGCAGTTCTGAAATAGTATTCAATAATTATTTAACAGCTACCAAAATCAAATCAGACATCAATCTGCCTATTCCGTCTTCTATTTCATTACCTTCTATACCCCTATGGCCAGATACCCAAACATATTTTGAACTTGTAGCCTATTGAAGTTGTTGTAGTATATGGAAACTTTTTTTTTATCAAACTGAAGGAAAGGTGCTCAGTGATTTGTTTGACGCTTGACTGTCTGAGTATTAAGTAAAATTGGCTAACACTGCTGCCCAATAAGAACTCGATAGCATCGATCTCAGTTTGATAGACTCTAGGCCAGGTACTTATTGCAATATAAATCTTAGTAGTGGTATTAAGTTCGGTAAGGCAATCATCAATAAACCACTTAGTAGTATTTGATTCAATGCCTGGGATGCAGATCTTGACCCCGGAAATTTGTTTTTAAATGCTATCATAAGGTACCTACATTTCCAGAACTTATAGTATGGTAAATTAACGCGTTAGACCTTATAAATACAACAAGTTTATGCATTCTATAAATTTTATAGCTAAAATGCGACGCAAATAATATTGCATATTCGAAGAACTCTTAAACAAAAGAAATTGTTATTCCAAGAGTTAGATGAAGAACTGCAACGAAGTGGGGTAAGACGACTTTTTCGAAGCAAATTAAACAAAAAGCCAGCTGCATATGCATACATACGCAAGAATGGTCATAAAAGCAAAAGATATATGATGATGATGGTCAATGGAGAATATACAAAACGTAGTCTGAATCATCAACAGAAACCGCACACGGCATCAGCATACTGAAGTGCGCGCGGGCGGGCATAAAAGCGCCACACAATCACTTAATGCAGTGTGCAGCGCGCCACACCAACAGGCAAAGTATAGAACGACTTTTAAATTAATTAAAAATTGAAATCTGCGCACAAAGAAATGGAATAATAAAACGAATAATAAAAGACAGCGGTCTGCGTTCTACGATAACAAAAGCATTTTATGGGCGGAGGCGTTGTAGCGAATTGTTGCAACGAGGAAGCCAGTCAAGTTGATGACGCAGTTGTGTAGAATAGATATGTGCACGCACTTATTTTAGCTGCTGCTGTTTATAATATAAACATATATATTTTAAATGTATGCCGAAGATTTTGCTTAAAATCCACTTACCGCCAGTTGCGCGTTCTTCCAATAGGACTAATTCATCTGTCTGCTGCTGCTGCGGCTGCTGCTGTTGCAAGTCAAAATGCTCCATATTTGAGTTATTAATAGCGCAGTTTAATGCACTGCACTTGTTATATTAGGCACAATAATAAAAAATCAGTTATTAAACAATAGTTTGCACTTGCATATGCTTTTTAAAATGTAAAAATAAATTTGCGGCGAGACTGCAAAGTAATGAAAAAAATTGCAGCCATCTTTATTTGTTTTTTTTTTTTGCTTATTTTTCACTAGAAAACACAATTTTTTGTTTTGTAAATGCAGCACTTGCGTTTGGCATAAACGTTGCGCAAAAGCGCTGCTTATTTTATAATATAATTTAGTTTTAATTGTTAATTTAAAGCACTAAAATTGCAATTTATTTAATTAAAATGTAAATCTGCTTCTTCAATTTTATACACACACACACAAACATACGGAGCCACCTAGTTAGCCGAACAGCTGTTTATTGTTTGGACGACTAGGGCTGCATTGAATATGTAATTGTTAAGGAATTTGCAAAGTAAAACGCAACTAGCAAGTATTTAATAATGTTATACGCATAGTATAGTAAGTAAATAAAAAGTATTTTATTAAATTAAAACATTTTTAAGTTACATTTTATATTTGAAACGCAAGTGCTGTCCACTCGTCAGCCTTGGCAACCGTTGTCATAGCAACGCAATGTGTGACATCATAAACAGCTGTTTACATTGCAGAAGCCTTTTTTTTTTTTTGCACTGCCATGTGTTCGGGTTGGTACAACTGCAAACAAAATAAATAATTTAATAGAAACAAAAAAAAAAACAAACAGCAAAAAAAAAATAACAATTGAGATTTGCGCGTACTTAGTTTATCAATAAATACAATAAATACTGCATAGCTGTAACTAAATTTAGCAATTTTACGTGCCTTTTTGTGTCAAAGATAAAAGAAATACGTTTGTCATTTTATATAAGTGCAGCACTTCAGGAAAAGACGTACATATTGGCACGTCTATAATTATTAATTAACTGTAATAGCAAACAAATTACGCCTTAAATATGGATATAGCAATACATCCGCTCACAAACGATCCCACAGCTGCGTGGAAGGAAATCTCCAAGACGCAACGTGTCATAAAAATTAATATGAAACCGCCGGCCGGTCTGGTGGCGCCAAATAAAGCGCGTGTGGTGTGCATGTCGGATACGCACTCGCTGACGCCTTATATCAAGTTCGATATACCCGATGGTGATATCTTTATACATGCCGGTGATTTTACCAAATGTGGTCAACTGGATGAGGTGGTTGAGTTTAACAATTGGATTGGCACGCTGCCGCACAAGCATAAAATTGTTATTGCCGGCAATCATGAGCTCAGCTTCGATAGCACCTTTACTCATCCGTTTCAGAATAATAAAGGACATGCAGAGCGGTAAGTAAATAATATATTTTCAAATCCCACTGCGTGTGTATTTAAATTCATGCAATATTTTTTATTTTGAGTGTGCTTCGTGAGCCAGTTGAACTAGACGTGGAGTGCTCGCCTTTACAATGCACGTCAGATTAGTCAACTCTGGGTTAGCAATACGGCTTTTTGATGCAAAGACATGAGTTCAAAACACATTTGTAAAAAGCTGCTGTCTTTCAAAATCGTTCACTGAGATGACATTCAACCGTCGACCGACCATAGCCGCATTTAGGAAGACGAACCAGCTGTCGTAGTCTTGTGCGAGCTTGCACAACTTGTTTGGAACGCCAAATACAGAGAGATCTCTCCATAAGCACAGAAGAATAAGATTCCAATCATTGGGTATGGTTTCATCGGACCATATCTTGCATAAAAGTTGGTCCATACTCCTAACAAACTCTTCGCCGCCGGTTTTCAATATCTCAAAAGGAAGACCATCATACACTGCCAAGTCGACCTCGATATAGTCCGGTGGCTTTACAACTGGTGGTTCCGGTGTCATTTCCCTATCAGCGGTATTGTGCGCTTCATCGCCTCCAAGTAGATAGGAAAAATGACTCCTACATAATCTCAGTGAATCCTGTGCATCTGTGTCCATATTTTCATTTTCGTCTTTACAGAAAGTTACTCCGGGTTTAAAACTTTCTGTCAGACGCTTTATCTTTTGATAAAATTTTCGAGCTTCATTTCTACTTCATAATCTCTCAACATCCTCAAAACAAGAATTAGTCACAGGTTTTTTATAATGAATGTCCTCCTTGGCAGCTCTATTCATAGAGCGGGTGATATCACATATCTTGAGCGGACGGAGACGTTTTCCGAAGCAGCCGGGGGAGTGTGGTCAATAGTTTTTCGGCGGTCTGTTTCGATTGCAGCTTGCCGACGTCTAGCTGTCGTTGCTGATGGAACGCGCAGCGTGCTGTACACTGAGCCTAGTGCGTACCTTGGCTGCAACAAGATAGTGGTCCGAGTCGATGTTGTCGATATTTGGTATCATGTCACAGCTGCTTCTATATGTCTATTTATAAACCTATCTATATATATTCAAATTATATAAATAATCCCAACAAATTTCTCTCTATTAATCCACAGCACCAAACACACCGGCATGTCAATACTCGATGATCTACCGACATTGGGCAACACAAAGGAAAACATTGCGGCTGCAGTTCAAACACAAAACATACGCCAAGTGCTCACAAATTGTACATACATTGAGGATGAACTGCTCGAGCTGTGGGGCATACGTATTTATGGTTCACCGTGGCAGCCGGAATTCTGTAAATGGGCTTTCAATGTGCCGCGTGGCGTTGCTTGTCTCGAACGTTGGAATCAGATACCAGTCGATATAGATATACTCATAACGCATACACCGCCAGTTGGACATGGTGATCTGTGCTGTTCTGGTGTGCGCGCCGGTTGTGTCGAGCTGTTAGCCAGCGTACAGAAACGCATTAAACCGAAATATCATGTTTTCGGACATATACATGAAGGCTACGGCATTACAAGCGATGGACGCATAATATTTGTTAATGCTTCGACATGCGATATTAATTATTTGCCAAATAATGCGCCCATTGTATTTGATGTAACGTTGCCGCCTGGCACACGCAAGGATTAAGAAATAAGAAAGTAGAGGCGAATGATTTTAAATTGACGCACATATACAATCAATCATGTACAATGAATGGCTATGAATTATGTTGCAGACAAATAGATTTTAACAAATTGAATTTATTTTATATTTTTTTTATTTTTGCCAGAATTTAATTTTAAGTTACATTTTAATTGTTATATCCGGTGCTATATATAATTATTTTATGCTTATTTTTGTTTAAAGTTTTAAGAACAAAAATCAAATGGCTTCAAATCCAATTAAGATTTTAATTAAACTTGTAGTAAAACTATAGAAATGCGCTTATTAAAATTGATATTAATAATTAAAAAGAAGTTTTAAGCTTGACTTTATTTAAATTTGCAAAAAATTTGCTTTGTTTTAATTGTTTATTTGAAAATTTAGACAGCACTGCTTTCGGCTACAACAACAATAAGTGCTGCCGCAGGTTTGTATTAGGCAGCTTTAAGCGATTCTTTTTTTATAAAGCAGAAACTGTAGTCAGCACAGGTATATTAAATTTGTGTTTAAATATGTTACAGTTATCAGGTATTGTGCATCATGATTAGAATGACAGTGGCCACTACAAAATACCGCTCCTAGGCGAAACGAATTAAAGCCATTAAATAAAAGCATTTAATACATTTTTTAAGTAATAAATATTTTGACATTAACTCTGAATAATTTAAGTTGATATTGTATAAATTGTATGTTATAAAGTGTTAAGGCTTAGATAGCATAACTGTCTAGCATGCTATGTATATCCTTTATTGGTTTTATTTTAATTATCGGCAGGAAGACTTTTTATGGTTGAAGACTTAAAATATGTATGTTGATTGTTTTAATGGATCTATAGAATGAAAGTATTTTGGATATTTTACATCTTTTATAGTTCTTATGGTTCAAAACCAATGTTTCCTTCTAATTTTAGTACTAAGTTCCACTGGCAGGTTAAGAGTACTTAAGCTTCGAAACCACTCAAGTTTACGTTTTTCTTAAATTTTCTAATAAAGAAAGGTCAGAGATCTCTAAAAGTCAGAGTTCATATATTGTATTCTTGTTTAGTTCGACATGAACTAGCTATGTCTGCATGTTTAACTTTCTAAAACTGCTTATGCAGTATCGCTAGCACCAGCCTACGTTCAGGATCTGAGAGAAGGTATGCCACAGACTCAACTACTCGAGAAAATTCTCAAACACATGACCGTTATCTTAACCACACATGGTTACTTTCCGCAATGATTTTATGGGGGGGGAGGTACTGTAAAGATATCTTTGTTATACAGAAAAATCTCTGGGTTTTGATGGTTTTCGGGTTACAGAATACGAGGTTCACCGAATAGGAGGTCGTATTTTTGCAATAAGCTCTTCTTTATTTAGTTGGATTGGACTAAAAACGTAAATTTGAATATAATTTCTATCTGATTCCGAATTTCAAGATCATTAACTGGAAGACGCGTTTTGGATTTTACATGCCGCCAAAAAAACGATATTTTTTCGCGGTAAGCAAGAAACCAGATGGTCATGGCGAAGTTTCATTATCGGATTTCTCTGGACCGCCAGTTTTTTATGGGGCAGTGCAAGAAATATAATTTCTGAATATTTTTCTATGGGAACTGTACCTTCTAGTGGCCACATCGTGGCTATTTTGTCTAGTATTTTGCTAACATAAGAACTCTCTATACCAACTTCACAGAGACGGACAGACAGACGAGCAGAAGAACATGGCTAGATCGACACATCACCTCGTGTTGATCAAGATTATATATACATATGCCATATATAGCCTGATTTAAATCATTAAAAACATAAATTTTAAAATCCGCAGGGTATTCTGCGATCGAGCATTTACGATCTCATACTCCACTCATGTTGACATTCTGCTTTGTGCCAGCTTCTTTCTACCAATATTTTCCAAAACTAACGGAATTCTTCCATATGTCAAAATGTGCAACAGTTACAAGCGAGTAGCTGAGAGAGAGACAACTTTAAACGCTGGAAGCAACAACTTTTAAAGGAGAGGCGCAGCGTTTAAAGAAATTCGAGAAAAATAAAAGAAAAAAAAGAAAAGTTGAAAAACGCGTGCAAGACAAAAGAAAGATTTGGCACGCTTTTAGAACTTTTAATTTATTTATTAATTAATTTATTTAATTTATCGAATCCAAACAAAATGGTTAGTGAGTGCATTTAATAGTTTATTTCACGATCTTTGCAAAATGGCGCTTTTTTAACAAAGACTGCTTCCTTTTTCTCCACTGCAGCGCGAAGTGATTTCCATACAAATCGGACAGGGTGGCATACAAATCGGCAACTCTTGCTGGGAGCTCTATCTGCTCGAGCATGGCCTCAATCCAGACGGCACCATGAAAACCAAGGAACAGATAGAAGCTGGTGCCGCTAACAAAGGCACAGGTGAGGCCTCCAATTCGAGTAATGATGCAAACACTTTTTTCGCCGAAACCGGCTCCGGCAAGCATGTACCACGTTCGATATTTGTCGATCTGGAACCGACTGTTATTGACGATATACGCAACGGGCCACTACGTGATCTCTATCATCCCGAGCAGCTTATTACCGGCAAAGAGGATGCTGCAAATAATTATGCACGCGGTCGCTACTCAATTGGCAAAGAAGTCATCGATAAGGTGACCACACGTCTACAGAAACTTGCCGAGCAATGTGATGGCCTGCAAGGATTTCTCATCTTTCACAGTCTGGGCGGCGGCACCGGTTCCGGTTTTACTTCGCTGTTGGTCGAACGTTTATCGAATGATTACAGCAAGAAGTGTAAATTGGATTTTGCTGTCTATCCATCGCCAAAGGTTTCCACGGCAGTGGTCGAGCCATACAATGCACTGCTGACCACACACTCGACGCTCGATCATTCGGATTGTGTTTTCATGGTGGACAACGAGGCTATATACGGCATATGCAAGAATAATTTGAATGTGGATCGGCCGGATTATCTGAATTTAAATCGTTTAATTGCGCAGATTGTCAGCTCTACTACGGCTTCGTTGCGTTTCAGCGGTTCGATGAATGTCGACTTAAATGAGTTCCAAACGAATCTGGTACCCTTTCCGCGCATACACTTTCCATTGGTTGCCTATGCGCCGCTGGTTTCCTCATCACGCGCGCTGCATGAACATCACGCTATCACAACGCTGACCAATGCCTGTTTCGAGGCATCGAACATGATGGTGAAATGTGATCCACGCAATGGCAAGTATATGGCCTGCTGTATGCTCTATCGCGGCGACGTGGTGCCGAAGGATGTTAATGCTGCTGTTTCGGCCATCAAATCAAAGCGACATATACAGTTTGTCGACTGGTGTCCTACCGGCTTTAAGATTGGCATTAACTATGAGAAGCCGGCATTTGTGCCGGGCGGTGATCTGGCGGAGACTTCACGCGCGGTCTGCATGCTCTCGAATACAACAGCCATTGCGGTTGCATTCAATAATCTGACATATAAATTCGATTTAATGTTCAAAAAAAGGGCATTTGTGCATTGGTATGTGGGCGAGGGCATGGAGGAAGGTGAATTCAATGAGGCACGCGAAGATCTTGCAACACTGGAACGTGACTTCGAGGAGGTCGGCATGGATGGTGCTGCGGATGGTGAGGATGAATACGAGGAGTACTAAACATGTTTAGAAAATCTTTGAATATTTGGAATTGAATTCAAAATAAAAGCAAAAATTGCTATTTTAAAAAGATTTTTTTTTGTTGATTATTTTTGTAGACTCAGGAAGCACGGCAAAGTAAATCGATTAAGGTAGCACTCCGTTAGGCATCATAGTAGCTCTCCAATAATAACATTCGATACACCCATGAATTCCAAAAAAAAATCTTTAAATTAGTAAGCCTTGAAAAAAATTTCACTAAACACAAAATCAGTAAAGCTCAAAATTTCACATTTGTCGTACATAAAATTTTTTTCAACACGGAAAGCACTTCGAAAAAAAATTATTTTTTTCCATTTAATAAAAATTCCATTATTTTCAAAAAAAAAATTTAAGTTTTGGTACACCGTAACCCACTACAATACACGCGCAATACAACACCATAACCAAAATGCCTAAAGATCTTAGTCCCGAAAATCTTAAGCAAGTTGAGCTTTGGTTGTCAGGTCAAAATATTGTGCTCAACAACCGTACACGCCGCGAGTACTCCGATGTGCTCCCGTTGGCCCAAATCATAAAGAATGTGGACAGCAAATTGGTTGACTTGTACAATTACCCGTCCCGTAATAGCTACGCCCTGAAGTTCATCAACTGGCAGACATTCGACTATAAGGTGCTGTCAAAAATGGGACTTCATCAAAATAAAAGCTCACTGGAACAACTGGCGGAAGGTGCACCTGGTGCTATTGAGCGGCTCTTTTATGATATCATGCTCTGGCAACGCTTTCAGGAGACAAAAAGTGAGCAGCCTTCGTCGGATACATCCGCGCATGATTGTGACGGTGTGTCACAGCGAGATGCATGCTTGAGTAGTGGTCACGATGTCGTCACAGTAGATGTGGAGCGTGTGGTACATGGAAGGGTAGTGAAAATAGCACAGAAGATGATCAACTATGAACAGTACGAGCACGTTGTAGGCGAATGTAGGGAAAAAGATAAATTCATTAAATCTTTTATGGAGAAAACATCGCATCTGGAGAAGGTTATAAGCGCTAAGGAGGCACAAATAACCGAACTGATTGAACAGCTGAGCAAACTATCGGTAAGCTTATTAATGAAAATTGCAGGAAATGGTAGGATTGGTTGGTAGGATGTAGTAATGATGCTGCGGGATGGGTGGGTTGTACCAAATTCATTGGGCAATTATGTAACAAGTACAGAGAAAAATGATATTTCTTCATATTTTTATAATTTTAAAATTTTAGACATATCCGGCATGGCATGCTGTTTTTTTCTCTCAAAAGGGCAATATTTCACAAATATTCTTTAGCTGATTTCTAAACCGAATCCATGAAACAGCCTGTCTGTTGGTCCTCAGTAGTTCCTGAGATAAGAGCATACATACAGACTTCCTATGATATGTATAGCTAAAATCATTTTCTATTTAAGTAAAAAATATTTCTTTTACATAATTTCAGAGCCCGCAAATACCACTTGAAGCTGGCGGCGAGCAGTAGTACGGAGCAAATTGATTGGGTAAAAAAAACGGAAGTCTCTTAATAAATCTGGCAAAATGGAATGCAAAAATCTAAAATTTTTGGAGAAGTAATAATTTAGGCTTTAAATTTTTTAAATTAAACAAAACAGGCTAATTAAATTTTGGCAAAAAATGTAGACTTCGTAAATTATTTATCTTGCGTCCTACAGTTGCGTTGTATCACCATATTATAACCTTACCAAGCAATGCGGCGGGAAATATGGGCAAGCTGAGCTCTCAAAATATGGTTAGTCCTGGCTTACCTTCCTACCGAACAGTGCAACAAAAGAGAAAATGGTTGCAGATTGACAAGCATTTCGAATCTCATGATTTTTTTAATGAGTTAACTCTATTGAGGTGGTCTCTGAAAATAAGAATCAGATGACCACAAAGATCTTGATTTGCAGTTAACGAAAACAGATATCAACGGACACTCTACAAAGACAGTTGCTCTTCAGATGAATATAAAGAAGTATAAATGTGCAAAAATATTACATAGCGTGCTGCTTCGCATTTTTTGCCTTAAAAAAGGTACTTTCTGACGTTCGGTGCAATTGAAACTGCAAGGGTTCAAGTCAATTGACCCACCAAGGCATCAAGTCCTCTGGCGCACCAAGGGGTCAAGTCTATTGACTCCCAGGATGTCAAGTCTAATGACCCTCAAATTCCATGATCAAGTCCTTCATTCGAAGAATTTGTACGGAGCGCGCAGAAGTTATAAAAGTTGATTGCCAAAACGAAGTAGCAATAGCAGGAACTGTACATTGAGTTGGCAAACTGTTGCCGGCTTTAGTTGCACGCGAATCTAACGAAGAACATCTACCAATAGTTATTATGGAGAATTTACTCAACTGTTCAGGTAGTGAACGGTATTATAAACTGGTTACTAGAGGATTAGGTACAACTTCTTTATTGTGCTACTACTGCTTCGAATGCGGGTTGTATTAATGTCGCCCGCTTGCTTCTCGCATAGAAACTTTATACAAAAATGCTTCATCTACGTCTACGCATTGCTTTTTAAAACCATGTTTAAGGCAAAATTTAAACAAATAACTCATAGGCGAAATATCAGTCGTATACATGTATCAAATATTTAAAAGCAAAACTCAAAACTTTTAATATTTCCTAACAATATATAAGCAAAACACATGCTTTCGGTTTTGAAGGTTTTTGTTTTTTTTTTTTTTATTATTTTTATTACCTTTTCTCGTATTTTTATTCTTGTTTTTTTTTTTTTGTTTCTTTTACTTATTTTTTCAGTGTAGTTTTACTTTTTTTGTGTGTTCATTTGATTTATCTTAATTATTTTGCTAAATTTTCTTTTTTTTTTTTTTCTCTCAAAAACTTACTTAAATATTAAAAATATGCTGATGGCGCAAATAGTACAATAATAATAATAATAATAATCATTATCATCATCATTTGTTGTTGTTTTTATACTCAGTGTATACAAGTGTAAAATTACATTTTTTATTTAATTTTTTTTTTTTGTTTATGCATTGTATTTATAATTATGAGTGTTTGTGTGGTATTTTCATATCTTTTTTAAGAGGTGTTTCGTGTGTGTGTGTGTTTTATATGAGTTTACATATTTAAAGGCAAACACTATGCGTCAGAAAAAAAATATACAATTAATTACAATAATTTTTTTGTTGTTTTTTTGTATAATAAAAAAGTTTAAAAATAAACAAAACTAGCGCAGCCAAATTTTTTCTATCAAAGAGTGTATAATAAATTGTTGAAAATAATTAAAAATAAATTGAATATAAAATTGATGTATATAAGCATAAACAATTAATAATTATAATAATAATTGTTATAAAAAATATGTGTGTGTGTGTGTATGTGTGTAATAATATTAGTAATAATAATAATAAAAAAAGATTTCTTTTTTGAATAATTTTTTTAACGCGTTAGCCACTCAAAAGAAGGGCAAAAATTTATATAATATATATAACGACATTAATGGCAAATATGATTTACAATTTGTTTTTGTTTTTTTTTTTTTTTTCTTTTAGATTGGTATGATTTGTATTTGATTTTTTTTTTTTTCTTTACTTAAACTGTTGATTGGGTGTTGGTTTTTTTAATAGTTTTTGTTTTTCTTGTATTTTCTTGCTTAATATGGAACATTTGAGAATAGATAAGAGACACTCTCGCCGTTATGTGTCCGTCTAACAGCCTCAGCAAACATCATTGACACATCAATGCACTGTAAAGGAGAGAGAAAAAATAGTTAATATAAGATTCAATACAATCTTATGTTCGAACATACCTGTATCTTAGGACAATCCCGCATATGACCATCCTGTGGTATGGTATTTGTCACAACAACTGCTTCAAAACAGGCATTATTAATGCGCGAAATCGCTGGACCCGAGAAAATGCCATGCGTCAAAATGGCGTAGACCTAAAAAATAAATTTAAAATAAAATTATAAAAACTTTCTTTTTAATTTATTAATATAAACGCACCTTTGTGGCACCCGCTTCCACTAGTCTATCAGCAGCATGCACAATTGTGCCGCATGTATCAGCCATATCATCAACTAATATGGCTATTTTATCCTTGACATCACCCACAAGTACCATGGATGCTACTTCATTAGCCTTCTTGCGCTCTTTGTGTATCAGCGCGAATTCAACATTTAAACGATCGGCAATGGATGTCACGCTGTATTAAAAGAAAAAGAAGCATTATTATTAAAAAAAATTTCAAATTTATATTTTATTATATTTAAATGCTTACCGCTTGGCGCCACCAGCATCTGGTGATACAATAATCGAGTTCTTCCATTCGGGAATGTTCTCTTTAATCCATTTCAGTACCGCTGGTTCTGCGTACAAATTATCCACGGGTATATCAAAGAAACCCTATAATGAAGAAGGAAATTAAAAGGAAATTAGCAGGAATATAAAAATCCAGTTTATAATATTAATATAGGTCAATGTTCTACCAATTTTAATTAATATAAACGGCAGACTACATCTAAAAAGGCTTTCCTAGCTAAACAAAAAAAATAATAAAAATGTTTTCCATACAAAAATCCAGAAAGTGGAACAGAATTAAATGGTGCGTAATACCTTCTAATGGCTGGATATAGTCCCATATATATAATATTTTATTAGGATTCACACAAGATATATAAAATTTGTCATTTCTAATAAAATAAAAAATAAAAAAAAATAAAAATTTCAAAAAAAAAGGACATATCTGTATGGAGGCTATCTCTTAGGAAGGGTTTTGCACGTTCGTGGAGCACTAGTCAACTGAGAAGGTAATAGGAGAATCTAAATATTTAAACTTGAAGGTGCTATCTTGTATAGTCTCAAAGTTTTTGTTGTTCATAGCCAGACAGAGACGGACATGTCTATATAGACGCGATTTAGTGGTCCTTTTAGTGGTCCAATTTGTATCTTAACGTAATTTTTTATTAATATTGATGGAAGATATACCTAATTTCGAGTTTCTTAATATCCAATCTTGAGAGCTCTACCTCCTATAGTCTTCAAGTTCTCGTTGTTCATACTGAAAGCCAGACAGAAGGACATGTTCATATCAACTCGACTTTAGTTGAAGAACATAAAATTTCTCGTATATATTTTATGAGTTCTGCCTCGCCGAAAAAGTGTTGCTTGTGCATACACTGTAAAGCACCTAAGTCGCCCCCGGTGGCCGGTTTATCAAATTACACGCCAAAAAAAAAAACTTTCCATAGTAAGTCTAGATCATTTATATCCATTAAAAAAAATCTTCATCATAGTAAGTCTTCAAAATAATATCAATTAGTATAAAAAAGTAGATACGTGAACTTCAAAATTTCTCATTTCATTGTTAAATTTTCTCTCGATTCAAGCAGCACACAAATTCGGCAAAATTTATTTTCCTTTTTTTCCAAAAACTTTTGTTTCCAAAAACAAAAAATTTCAGTTCAATTTTTGATACTATCCACTACAAACACTCGCGCCACACGCAATGCCTAAAGATATAAGTACCGACGATCTGAAGCAACTTGAGGTTTGGTTGCTATTACAGAACATCATACTTAACCATCGCACGCGACGCGAATACTCCGATGTTTTACCAACAGCGCAGATCATAAAAAATGTTAACAATAAATTGGTGGATCTCTACAATTATCCATCAAGGAACAGTTACGCCCTAAAACTAGTCAACTGGCAGACATTCGACTATAAAGTGCTCTCCAAAATAGGTCTCCATCAGTCAAAGAAGTCGCTGGAACAACTAGCAGAGGGTGCTACTGGTGCAATTGAACGACTTCTTTTTGACATTATGCTCTGGCAACGTTTTCATGTATCCAAACAAAGCGGTCACCATACATCGGATTGTGATTTGTCACAGGGTGATGCAACGTTGAACTATGAACTTGATGTCGTCACAGTGGATGTTGAACGCACACACAATGGTTGCACTATTAAAATGGCGCAGAAGATGATCAATTATGCGCAGTTCGAGCGTTTGGCACGTGAGTCCAAGGAGAAGGATAAACAAATACTTTGCATTGAAGATAAAGCTTTATATCTGGAGAAGGTCATGCAAACGAAGGAGGCACGTATTACTGAATTAATTGAAGAGCTGAGCCATTTATCGGTGAGCGTTATAATTGAAAGAATGCTAAATTCTTCACAACATAACAACAACGGTGGGGAGTAGCATGAAAATACGTAGATGTATTATTATGTTGAAAGGCGGAAGACAGAAAATAAATCTTATTTTCTTTATAGTTCGAAATATATTTTCTTTGAGTAAAATATCTTTTTTCTTTCTTTTTTTTTTTTACATATTTACAGCAGCCTAAATCAAAAGTCTGCGAAGGCGGCGGCGTATAGAGGCAAAGAGTGGCGTTGATATTGATTGAGTAAAACAAAATTTAAATTTTTATCTATTAATTAAGCAGACAAAATTTTATGCAATAAACCAAAAATTTTTTGTAATTTATAAATGGCTTGTTTAAGTGAAGAATAGGAGACAAAAAAAATGATGTTAATCGATTTTTAATACTTGGCAATCAACAAATATTGATTTAGAGGGAATATAAAATGTAGAATTATTTATGAAAATTTTTTTTCAGTGCTTTATGCGTGGTGTATGACATTGTAATACCCTACTAGGTTATGTATAGAGTATGGCCTAAAACGCAAAGAGTGATACTATAAATAAGCCATATTCGCTCGCTCTTATTAATTCGATATTTTACTTATCACTTTCCATCACTATCGATAGTAATCGGTCTGAAGTAGACATTCTCTATGAGGCAGTGATGACGATATTAATGATACTTTTCAACGCTTTTCATTTTGTTGGAGCCTAGAAGTGACATATCTAAAAATTAACAAGAAAGACGTTTTGCGCTTACCAGCTACCGTTTCATTAAAAAAGCAACAAACTAGGCACGGAATTCTTTATGTTTATGGTATGATTTTTCGAAGAAGTTTTTGTCAATGAAATTAAAATCAAGGTTGCCAACCGGTTTACATCAATCGTAATTACTAAAGGATCATTCAAGATTAAATATTTATTAATAATATTCAAATCAAAACCAATAAATTCCAACAAATTAAATTTAGAAAATATGCATTCAATGCGCTCAGATATCCATAATCGTCACAGAACTTACAAGAAGTCTAAGAGTGGTGCATGGAAGTCTCATCATTTGCAAGAATATAGATTTCATATTTAATTTATTATCTTTAATCTCAAAGTAAAGAATTTAATATAAATTTATCAAAGCACATATCAATAGATATTCCAACCTATTGTGTAACTTGTCGTGGTCTTATTATATAAACGTCTGATATAATGAATTTATAGCGGACGGACTAGTTGTTGACTGTTGTTATATATCTGCTAAATCTCTGTTATATCTTATTCATATCACCGTTATATCTAGGTTATATATCTTTTAAAGCTCTGTTAAATCTCTATTATATGTCTATTATATCTCGATTATATCTCTGTTATATTTCTGTTACATCTCTGATATATCTCTATTATATCACTTAATATAATAGAGATATAGCAGAGATGTAACAGAGATATAACATAGATGTAACAGAGACATTAAGTGATATAATAGAGATATAGCAAAGATGTAACAGAGATATAACATAGATGTAACAGAGACATAATTACATCTCTGTTATATCTCGGTTACATCTCTGATATATATCTATTATATCACTTTTATATCTCTGTTACATCTCTGTTAAATCTCTGTTACATCTCTGCTATATCTCTATTATATCACTGCTATATCTCTGTTACAGCTCTGTTTTATCGCTGTTATAAACAGCATATCACTTTCTTATATGTGCTTGATAACAAATTCAATTCTTTACTAAAGCAATTTAAAAATGTTGTAGTTATAGATTTCAATGAAGTAAATATAATTTTTTTACCACAAGGATAAGGCCATAACTTTTCTCTGGCAAGTTAACAAATTGTCATCACATGTAAAAACTTCAACGTGACACAGAGTGCGCTTGCGGGACTACCAAAAATTATACAAATTTGATTAGTGAAGTGTTTCCAGATTAATAAAAGATCATAAAGGAGAATAATGAAATTTTTTGCTTCTGGAAAATTTTGATATAGCACACATCTACGATTTTCAAGTCGACTTAGCTGCGAGTGCAAGAAAACGCTTTTAGGTGCAAAAAATAATACTTTTTGATTAAGTTTCCCAAATAATATACAGCTTCAATAGAAGCCCTGAATATCTCGAAGTCCTGCCATACAAGGGAAGTTAAATTAGAACATATTAAATTTGGAAAGAAAAAACTGCGGTCAGTTATCCATAATCGTCATAGAGCTTACAAAAAGCCTAAGAGTGGTGCATGGAAGTCTCATCACTCGCAAGTATATAGGTTTCAAATAGAATTCAATTTTTAAAATTGCAAAGTAGAGTTCTAACATAAACAGCTTCGACCAATGGTCCAAAATTAGCAAAAATACGCACGAAATTCGTTTAAAAAATCCTATTCAAATATAGACCCAGCATGTCTCCTAATTTAATCAGGTTTCGCGCTTACCAACTACATTTTATTTTTAATAGAAAAAAAATATATGCAATACGCACGAAATTCGTTTAAAAAATCAAATTCAAATGAAGACACCGACATGTCTTATAGTTTGATTACGTTTTGCGCTTACCAATTACTTTTTAAGAAAAAGAATAATAATTAAATTTTTCTTAACAGACTACTCAGACAGGGCTGATATGTTTACTCTTTACTAATGCAATTTTAATATTTCTCTGTAGTTTTATATTTCAATGAGGTAAAAAAGGAAAATTTACCACAAGGATAATTCAAAAACTCTTTTTCTCTGGCAAGTTTACAAATTGTCATCACATGTGGAAACTTCAACGTAACACAGAGTGCGCTTGCGGGACTAACAAAAATTATACAAATTTTAGAAGTGGAGTGTTTCCAGATTAATAAAAGATCATAAAAGAGAATAATGAAATTTTTTGCTTCTGGAAAATTTTGATATAGCACACAACTACGATTTTCAAGTCGACTTAGCTGCGAGTGCAAGAAAACGCTTTTAGGTGCAAAAAATTATACTCTTTGATTAAGTTTCCCAAATAATATACAGCTTCAATAGAAGCCCTGAATATCTCGAAGTCCTGCCATACAAGGGAAGTTAACTTAGAACATATTAAATTTGGAAAGCAAAAACTGCGGTCAGTTATCCATAATCGTCATAGAGCTTACAAAAAGCCTAAGAGTGGTGCATGGAAGTCTCATCACTCGCAAGTATATAGGTTTCAAATAGAATTCAATTTTTAAAATTGCAAAGTAGAGTTCTAACATAAACAGCTTCGACCAATGATCCAAAATTAGCATTCAACATTTTTATTCATAAAAAATTTTAACAATTTTAATTTGGATTTATTAGAAATATAAAAATGTTTGCTATTTTACATTTTTCAACAAGATACGCACGATATTCGCTTTAAAAAAATGTAATAGAAACAATTAATTACGTTTTGCGCTTACCATATTTTATGTATAAAAGAAAAAATTTGAAATACGCACGAATTTCGTTTCAAAAACCGAATTCAAATAAGAACGCGACATGTCTCATAATTGAAAAACGTTTTGCGCTTACCAACTACATTTCATTTTTAATAGAAATATGTATAACAAAAATTATGAAATATGCTCGAAATTGGCTTACAAGATTAAATTCAAATAAAGTCGCCGAAATGTCTCATAATAAAAATTATGTTTTGCGCTTACCTACTACTTTTTAAGAAGTTTTTATGTTTCTATTATAACAGTGCTAACATGTTTACTCTTTACTTATACAATTTTACTGTGGTTCTAGATTTCAATGAGGTAAAAAAGGAAAATTTACCACAAGGATAATTCAAAAACTCTTTTTCTCTGGCAAGTTAACAAATTGTCATCACATGTGGAAACTTCAACGTGACACAGAGTGCGCTTGCGGGACTAACAAAAATTATACAAATTTTAGAAGTGGAGTGTTTCCAGATTAATAAAAGATCATAAAAGAGAATAATGAAATTTTTTGCTTCTGGAAAATTTTGATATAGCACACAACTACGATTTTCAAGTCGACTTAGCTGCGAGTGCAAGAAAACGCTTTTAGGTGCAAAAAATTATACTCTTTGATTAAGTTTCCCAAATAATATACAGCTTCAATAGAAGCCCTGAATATCTCGAAGTCCTGCCATACAAGGGAAGTTAAATTAGAACATATTAAATTTGGAAAGAAAAAACTGCGGTCAGTTATCCATAATCGTCATAGAGCTTACAAAAAGCCTAAGAGTGGTGCATGGAAGTCTCATCACTCGCAAGTATATAGGTTTCAAATAGAATTCAATTTTTAAAATTGCAAAGTAGAGTTCTAACATAAACAGCTTCGACCAATGGTCCAAAATTAGCAAAAATACGCACGAAATTCGTTTAAAAAATCCTATTCAAATATAGACCCAGCATGTCTCCTAATTTAATCAGGTTTCGCGCTTACCAACTACATTTTATTTTTAATAGAAAAAAAATATATGCAATACGCACGAAATTCGTTTAAAAACTCAAATTCAAATGAAGACACCGACATGTCTTATAGTTTGATTACGTTTTGCGCTTACCAATTACTTTTTAAGAAAAAAAATAATCATTAAATTTTTCTTAACAGACTACTCAGACAGGGCTGATATGTTTACTCTTTACTAATGCAATTTTAATATTTCTCTGTAGTTTTATATTTCAATGAGGTAAAAAAGGAAAATTTACCACAAGGATAATTCAAAAACTCTTTTTCTCTGGCAAGTTTACAAATTGTCATCACATGTGGAAACTTCAACGTAACACAGAGTGCGCTTGCGGGACTACCAAAGTTTATACAAATTTTTTTAGTGGAGTGTTTCCAGATTAATAAAAGATCATCAAGAATAATAATGAAATTTTTTGCTTCTGTAATACTTTGATTTAGCACACATCTACGATTTTCAAGTCGACTTAGCTGCGAGAGCAAGAAAACGCTTTTAGGTGCAAGAAAACTTTTCACAAATTGTTTTTAATTTTTATTATTAACCCAACCGTATGCCTTCCAAAGATAACTGCTTTACCTAAGTATAGTATTTTTCCTTTTAAAAGCTTTATAGAATATGGAAGTCTTAAGAAGTCTTAAGAATTATTATAGAACACCATTTCTAAAAAACTTACCTGTATCTGTGAAGCATGTAAATCCATGGTGATAATGTGATCTGCACCGGCCACTGATAGCATATTTGCGACCAATTTCGCCGAGATTGGAGCACGACTCTGTTTTTATTTTTTTTTTTTTTTAAATACAAATAAGAATAAAAAAAAAAAAGATGGAGAAAATAAATTAATTAACTTTGGCATAAAATTTGTTTAAAAAATATTTAATTATAATTAAAATATTTATATTTGACAATAAAAGACAATGGACAAAATGACTAATTCAGATGATAATACTAAATATACAAAAAGGTACACTGTACAAATATTTACGAACGTTCGATAGTGTGTGCAACAATAAACCCATTTTCAATTGATTTTCAGTGTACATTTTAAAAAAATAAAACACAAAAAAAAAAAAAAATTTACAACGAAGCTAAAAACAAATACAGAGAGAGAGAGTTTTTGTTAAATTGGCAAAGTGCACAAAAACTAAAATTAAAAAATAAAATTTAAAAACAAAAATAAAAAAAAAATCTAATTTCAATGTTTTATGATATATTAAAGACAATTAAAAAATTAAACAAATAAAACTAAAACTGAAAGCATGCACAAAACAAATTTTAAAAGTCTTCAAAATAGTTTCTGGGTGTGACTTATTAGTCGGGAAGATTCAACACAATTTTCTCAAAAAACAGAGACAAACTTAAATAACAAAATTTTTCAAAATTTATAATTTTTTTTTAGTAGTTTTTCGTAGAATATTTTATATTTTTTTTTAAATATTTTTTTTTTAAGCAAGAAAGAGATAGATAGTAGGACAGATGTTTGTTGTTAAGTAGTAGAAATTAAATAAACTGTTGAGAGATGTAGTAGAGAGAGATATATAATATGTCATATAAAGCGTTTTTTTTTTTTTTTAATTATTTTTTTTTTTAGATTGCATAAAAATTCGCTGCTGTTTGATGCTAATTTATTTATTTATTTTTTTTTTTTTTGTTTTTTCGTTTATTAACTTCGAACTTCGACTACTCACAGTATATTGCTTGGCTGAAAACTCCTAAATCAGAGAGAGAGAGAAAGAGTTTTTTTTTTTTTGTTTTCGTAAAAAAGAAAAGAAAAAGAAGAAACGAAAATTTGAGAGTAATATTCAAGATAAATTATAAAACAAAACAAAAAAGTGTTTCAAAAAGTAAAATTATAAAAAAAAGGAATGCACAAAGTTGTGTGGAAGTAGGGTGTTGAGAAAAAAGGATTAAAAGGCTTGGAATTATATTTATTACAATTTGTAAGGGATTTGGACGGTTGGTATAAAACTTTTGTGTAAAGGGTAAAGGGGGCAGAAGAAAACTGTGTCTTCATCGGTAAAAAAAAGCACTGTTAACTATAAACTCAAATCTTTTTATTTTGTGAATCTGTGTAACTGTGCTGGAAAATGTGATTAGACTTCATTTTGTTAGTTGCTTCTTTTGGTTAGAAAAAAAAATAAGAAAAAACTGAGTAAATATAAAAAAAAAAAACAATTTTGTGAACCTTGACTAATGCATTATTATGGAATTTTTGCGGTGTTAAAATTTTAGTTGTTAAACAGCAAAATATGTCGGAATTTAAAAAAAATTATTCTAAGCAACAAATGCAATGTGTTCTGGCTTTATATTGTAAACATGCCCAAATGTCCTAAATTTCACCAGTGTCTGATTCTCACTCCTAACTGTCCATGGTTTCATCCGAAAAATCCCTATTAGGACCTGAGCAAGTTTAATAAATATTTTTACAAGAGCGAATCAGTGTTATCATGTAGTTGGAGGTCTCCCTTTTTAAAAATAATAACTCATTTCCTAAGGGTGCCTCTCCAATAATTCAGAAAGTAACTGTGACCTTATACTACGCAGAGCAGATCTCTGCGCAGATTGGACATATTTTCTACGTCACTTGTGGGATCAAATTATGAACGAAAATCAAATTAAACAAATTATGCGGGACAGCACAGCATCACAAGCCGCAGACCAGCTGGAAGTGTGGTGCTTCGAGGTCCAAATATACCTCGAGAAAGAAGTCAACAGTATAAACAGTTCAAGCGGTATCAGGAAGATAGTGTGACCGGCTTAATAGTCCAACCCGGTATAAAGAATAAGAGAGAAGAAATGGAAAAAAAATGTTCACCACTCCAGATCGTGTCTTGTAGAAACAGAGGTGGATCGACACTGAAATAATGAGTGACGACGAACGACTGTCGGCTTCTGTGGCGCCTGTAAGTGCTACCACAGTTAGAGCCAGCGTCGAAATAAATAGTACCAGCAGAAGTAGAGCCTCGAAAGAGATCCATCAGGTGGAATACCCTTAGATAATGGTGAGACCAGATGATCTGACAGAGAATTGGAGGACACCATCTATTGGGAGGTAAAATATGCACAGATAATGCTGACACTAGAAGAGGTGACACAGAGCTGAAGAACATCATATTCTGTGAGGTGTAATACCCACTGATAATGCTGACGCCAGACGAAGTGACAAGGAGCTAGAGGACACTATCTTTTATTAGGTGTAATACTTACAGATAATGCTGACACCAGATAAGCTGATAAAGAGTGGGAGAACACAATCTTGTGTGAAGTGGAATACCCGCAAATATTGCTGACGCAAAATGAGTGAACAAAGAGATGGGTGTTCTCCATCTCCATCTGGTATGAGATGGAAACCGCAAAAATAGTGCTGACACCAGAATAGGTGACACAGAGTTGGAGAAGACCATCTTGTGAGAGGTGCAAAACATGGATATAATCCAGACACCAAAATAAGAGACTCAGAGCTGGAGAACACCATCTTTTGTGAGGTTGAATGTCCACACGATAACGCTGACGCGAAATGAGCAGACACCAGCTGAAATGACAGAAAGCGGGATGATACTATCTTCTGTGAGGTGGAATATTTGCAATATTTGCTAGAGAATTTGTAAAATAGCTTCAGATAGTGTTGATGCTATACGAGCTGGAAGACACCTTCTTATGTATGGCACCCAAAAGGATGCATTCACAAAATTCGGTTCTTCATAGTGCACTTCAGACCAGGATTGTTCATGATAGATTGTGTAGATGAATATACAGTGGACTGGTGTAGCTGCACAATCCTATATATTGAGGGTTGGAATAGTCCTCCACAAAAGTTATTCACGAGTGCAACTATTTCAAGATGCCATATGAAGACTGCGGAGTAATTGCGCGCAGACTAAACAGCTGAAGGCACAGCTGGAGGACGATTTCATTTCAGAATGGAGGCAATTGAATGCTGATAATAGTTGCGTAGTGGAAAATTTTACAAATTAATTTTAGATTCAGAGCATATAAAGAAGAGACATACATTAGAAAGAATAACAGAGAAAATAGGCGGACAGCAATAAATATCCCATGGAAAAAGAAGTACCAACACACCAATGTCTGAAGAATGAGACATCAGAAAAATACTTTCCCAAAAATTTAGGAAGGCAGTATAATTCAACGAAGGTGAGTTAGGTGAAGAGGTTATATCCACGCAAACTGCCCCAAGATATTAAGGAGGTTCAAACACTATTCTAAGAATTTAAGAAGGCAGTATAACTTCTCGAAGCTGGGAAAAAACCACTCACCGAAAATAAGATGGGTGAGGAAGTGCAATCCAAGCATATTGCTCCAAGAATTTGAAGGTTCAAATACTATCCAAAGAATTTAAAGAGGCAGTAAGCCGCTCGTAGCTGTGATCAAGACTCACACCGAAAACGCGATTGGTGAGAATTTACAAACCACGCATACTGCCCAAAGAATTTAAGGAGTTTCAAATACTATTTCAAGAATTAAAGGAGGCAATAATACCGGGAAAGGCGATAGGCGAGGAGGTGCCTTCCACGCATACTGTTCAAAGAATTTATGCTGGTTCAAATAGTAGTTCAAGAATATAAAAAGGCAGTATAGCTGCTCGAAGCTGGAAACAAGTCGCTCACTATCTAAAGACAAGACGTTCACCGAAAAGGAGATAGGTGAGGAGGTTCTAATAACTTATGAAGCGAACATTCTGCGGGCCTTATACACCTCCTTCGACTTGGTTGTTCCGATTTGAATAATTTTTGAACACAGTATGATGTAGTCTTTAGGTATAAGTTTATAACCTTAATGGAGCTACTCCAGCGTTTTCTCATGATTAGCTGACCACCAGAATATATATATTATAGACTATTGATAGAGAGAACCTTCATTTGCTGAGTAATGCTTTTTTAATATATGAAAAGCGTAAGGGTAGCTTTTGGAACTCGTTCTGCTGAGTTTTTGTTCCACAGAAGATTGGTTTCACTCTAAGCCTTATAGCGTGTCAAAAGCGCGGATCAAGTGGAGAAAGAAGTAGTTTATTTTTATTTATAAATCTCCGCTTTTTCTGCACTATACTAATTTGGAGAACCTTCAATTCTTGTCCTTTTTTTTACTTAAAAAAATACTAAGTCAGTTAAGTCGGAGAAACTCCATTTCTTGCCGATTGTTTCTTTTTTATTTCTGCTAAGTTTTATGTATCAGCGAAGTTTCCAATCAAGCAACTATTGCCTTCTCCCTAAATTTTAGACTTTAACATTTCGCTTTTTGGTTGGTAACTAAGACTTTCCCTCTAAAGTAGATAGTATTTCCTGCCAATTTCGCTAAATAAGAGTTCAACCAATTTATTAAAAATAATTAATTATAATATTTCCTGTCTACCAATTTATTTGTTTATTAATTTCAAACAACATTTCGCGTTCAATGACGTACACAAATGTGAGTGCAGTGCATTTTCTACGCTAAAACTTGAACCATGATGCTATTGCTTATCAGCTGATAACTTGAGTGCAATGATGCATTTGCTTGACCTCCAAAAACACGCCAACTGCATTATCAAACGGATCTCGTCAAGCATGACTTGTAAACGCGTCAACAAAAATATGAAAAATATTTTTCGACCGATTTATTGACGTCAAGTGGAAAAATTATGTTATCAGTGGAAAATTAATCAATTAATAATTCAAAAAAATGCATTTTAAAAATTAATAAATTTGCTTTGTGCCTTTGACTAAGTACTTAAAAAAAAAGAAATTAAATAAAAAAATGTGCTTTGATTTTTTTCTAATTGAGATGAGCAATTATTAATGCAGACAATGTCACACACACACACAGACATTAAGTATAAATAATATAGGTACATGAGACATTTATTAAATTAAAAACTAATGTTTAATAATAATTAAATTAATATTTTTTTTTTTTTAATTTTTTATTGTTGCAATGAAGCGCTGTCGCAGCAGAAAAAAAAAGTTTGTGGAAAACAAAAATTTTTTCAAATTTTTTTTTTTTTTATAATTTTTAACAATTTGCCAAAATTTTTAAATTAATAAAATTTTATTTTTATACATAGCTACGCGTGTTTCGGTGCAGTTCATTGCATTTAATTTTGTTTATCTTTTTTACACTTTAATTAGTTATTCCGTCATGCAACAAAAAATTAAATATTAATTAATTTTTTTTAATTATTTTAAATTTGTTTTATTTTTAATTTTAATGAAAATTCCTTAATCCCTTTTTTGATTTTTGATTTTGTTGTATTTCATGGTTAACTGAGGGCCAATTTTTTTTTTTTTGTTTGTTTATGAATGAAATTTTAAAATTTTGTTAATTTTTTTTTTTTTTTTTAATTTTTCACCAAATAAATTAATTAGAAAAAAAAAAAATAATATAGAATTCTTTGTAAATACCCTAAATTTCCAATCGTAGTTTTTCTTGGCAAGTTTCTTGCTCTCATCGCTCTCATCACTGCCAGACAACTGTGGTAAAAATAAAGAGAGAATCAAAAAGAGAGAGTGTGGGAAGCAGGATTTTTTGGAGACGGAGTTGGCAGCGCATGCGCGACAGGTTCAAATCACAACGGTTTGAGAAATAGTTCAAGACAAAGGAGGAGCACACACAACAACAAGAACGTACGAACGAACGGCAAGAACACACACACAGTTAGAGAAGAAGAAGTAGAGCATAAAAAATATATATAAGAGAAAAAAGAGAGAGAGAGAGAGAGAGAGAGAGTTATAAAATTATTAAAAAAAATTATAATTAATAATTAATGTTTCTTAATTGATTTTTTTGTTTTTTGTTTTTTGGCTTTGTTCCACAAAATTTTCACCGCTGGTTCGTCAACACTTCTTTGCAACTTTTTGTAGGGTTTTCTTTTTTTTTTTTGCGGCAATTAAAAAAATATTTATATATAGAAATTATTACATTATTAATTACATAAAAAAAAAAAAATGCAATTAAATTAAATAATTAAAAAAAAATTTAAATACACAAAAATGAAATAAAGAAACATACATTTACAGAGCAAGTTACTCATATATAATACATATATATAAAGTAGGGAGGAGTTTCAGTTCAATCAACTTTAAAATATGCCAAAAATTATCATCATTAACAACATGAGCAACATAACTATATCATCCAACTCAATCTCAAGAACACAAATCATCAAAATATCTTGGTTTTTTTTTTTTTTTTTTTTAAGAACAACAGCTACTTAGGACATTTGTAAGTAGTTACTTAGTATTTAGTTGAGTAGTTTAGTAAGTTAGTTTCTTGCATTGATTTATTTTGTACTTTTTTTATTCTTTTATTCTTTTTTTTTTGGTTTTGGATTGGCATACCTTATCTTTTTTGTCTTGGCGGGCATAGGGGAAGCAAGGAATCACAGCTGTAACACGAGATGCTGATGCAATCTTGCAGGCGTTGATCATAATCAGCAGTTCCATAAGATTATCATTGATCTCGCCAGAGCCAGACTGCACGATGTAGACATCTTCGCCACGTACAGATTCGCCAATCTCGACACTGTAAAACAGAGACAGATAGTGAGAGTGTGACAGAGTCAGAGAGAAAGACAGTGTATTTTTTTTTTTTTTTTTTGGGGTGTAAAAGGAAAACAATTTGGCAGCGCGGCAACGTACACAAAGTGTTAGAGAGAGAGAGAGAGAGAGTTTGTACGATCAATCAATCGTTTGATATATATAGTTATATATTTTCAATCGTAAGAACGAACGATATTTGTGGCAGGTGTTTAAAGTTGATTTGTTTATTTAATAATATTTGTTTAAGTATAAAGTTTCATAATAACTCAGCTCTGTAGAAAAAAAATATATATAATATATATAGCTTATATACATAATATAATTTGATTACTTAGAATTCTTATTGTCAAAGCAATACAATACCAAGCAACAAAACAAGTGTTTAATGATTAAAATTATTATTTATATCAGCAAAATTATTTTTTCAAGAATTTGTTATTTTATATACAAAAATGTTTAATGTTTAATTAAAACACATCAACGAAAAATGCGTCATTTGATTATTTTCTATGAAAAAAAAAAGAAAAAATCAGTCGATAATGTATTATAATCATTAGCGGAATTTAATTCGAACATATGGCTTTTTCTATAGTCGAGTTATCCGACTATATTATTTGTTACAGAAAAAAAAAAAAAGAAATTCTAATAATAAAAAATGTAAACAAATTTCTGGTGAGTAGTGAACACTCATTTGGTTGTGTTGTAAAAAATGTTGAACTAGCTTCTACCCGCGACTTCGTCCGCTGATCTTCCGATTAAAAGTAGCATATCTAATTACTTTTCTTATTTTGCCTCATTTGTGAAAGTATGCGGGGATGGTGTACCGCCCCTCTAATTTTGACCAAACTTAACAGGTTGACTTCTCCTCGTCCTCTTAACATGTATACCATAATTCATAATTCACCCTGAGTAACATAGTTACCCTTCTCACCTAAGTCTTTCAGACCAATAAGTCTCACCTCATTTATGCTGAAGACCTTAGAAAAACTAGTGGATAACCACATCAGGACCACATACCTGATTAAAGAACCACTCCATAAGAATCAACATGCATACAGGTCTGGCAGATCTACTGAAACTGCCCTATACCAACTAGACACATTAATTAGTAATGCCATAAAGAACAAAGGAACATCCACTTGTGCTTTTATGGACATCGAAGGTGCCTTTGACAACACATCACATACGGAAGTTGCAAAGGCACTAAACAAAAGGAGTATAGATCCTCAACTTATCAGATGGTTAGCACAGCTACTGAACTCAAGAACAGTCGAGGCTAGCCTACCTGACAAAAATATTATAGTAAAGACCACGAAAGGATGTCCACAGGGGGGCGTCCTATCACCTCTCCTGTGGTGCCTCATGGTAGATGAACTATTAAAACTTCTCACAGATAATGGTATCATATGCCAGGGCTATGCAGACGACATAGTTATTATCTGTACAGGAAAGCATGAAGACACACTATGTGATCAAATCAAGATGGGCATCAACATCACAAGATCTTGGTGCTCTAAGGTAGGACTGAGTATCAATCCATCTAAAACTACGATCGTTCCTTTCTCTAGGAAGTATAAGATGAAGCTACTCAAGCCAATAAGGGTAAACGGGACGCTGATAGAATTCTCCAAGGAGGTGAAATACCTGGGGGTAATATTTGACAAGCGTACCACATGGAAGACTCACTTAGAACATGCAGTGAGGAAAGCTACAATGGCAATGATGACCTGCAGGGTCATTGCTGGTCGGAACTGGGGGTGTACCCCCAAAATAATGAAATGGATGTATCTCACAATGGTTAGACCCATAATAACATATGGTGCCATTGTCTGGGCGAACAGAACCAAATTAGCAACAGCTAGGAATCAACTGAACAAAGTTCAGAGATTAGCTTGCATATCCATAACAGAAGCAATGAGAACCTGTCCTAGTGCGGCACTAGACGTAATTTTAGGTCTGATGCCGCTGCATCTTCATATCCAACAACAGGCTAATAGAGCCATTACCAGGGTAGGAAGAACAAACACTGGAAGAAACACCTGTACTGGGAATCAAACTAGTGTTAATATGGAAGACGCCCACCCATTCCTGCAATACCCTAGCGACAACCTAGGCATAATGAACAACTTCACAAGGAGATTTAAAGTAGGACTCAGCAATAAAGAAGAATGGGGAAATATAACGCTGAACTACAGAATCAAACCAGGAGCAATTAGCTGGTATACAGATGGTTCCCCAACAGACGAAGGAAGTGGCGTAGGAGTCTTTGGACCTCGCACTAAATACTTCGAATCACTAGGGAAGTTCACTAGCATCTTTCAGGCAGAAATATATGCAATTGAAAGATGCGCTCAATTTAATTTGAACAGAAGGTACAAAAACCAAAACATCGCTATCTTTTCTGATAGCCAGGCTGCTATTAAAGCAGTAAGTTCGCCTGTGATTAAATCCAAACTGGTCTTGGAATGTGTAGGTAAATTAAACAACCTGGGAAGATTTAACAAGATCACTCTATACTGGGTACCCGGACATGCGGGCATACCAGGAAACGAGCAAGCAGATGACTTGGCTAGAAGAGGGGCAGCGTCCCCCTTCATAGACCCAGAACCCTTCTGCGGTCTCGGACCAGGAACAATGAGGATCCTGGTAAAAGAGGAAGAAAAGAAAGCAAGAGACTTTTTCTGGGATAAGTGTGAAGGATTAAAACAGAGCAAAAAGCTGTTAGGACCTTACAACAACAGAAGATCGGAAATTTCCAACGGTCTTAAAAGAAATGACTTAAGAATGGTTTCAGGCTTCCTGACTGGACACTGTAAACTTAGGAGACACCTATGCAAAATCGGAGTCGAAAGTGACAGCACTTGTAGATTCTGTCTGGAGGACGACGAAACTCCGGAACATATTTTGGGAGACTGTCCAGCTCTGACCCAAACCAGACACATGTATCTTGGCAATTACCAAGTGACCGGAGGGGCGTTGCATTCACTCAATCCTAAACACCTATTGGCCTTTTTCAGGGCAGTAGGGCTGGATGAGTTGCTGTAAGTCAACAACTGTTAGGGCACAATAGACCTGTAAAGGTCGCAGTGCGTACTACCCACTAATAATAATAATAATAACATAGTTCAAAATCAGAGGGGGTTTTGCCCCACCCCCTATATAAGCTACAATCAAAATTTGTCATATCTTTGCATCCATCTGAGGTACGGGGACGAAATTTATTACACAAGTTATTGGGATCGGGAAAGGCTTCTATAGCGCCTTCCGACTGCTTCCTAACTTTGTCAAGCATATTTTTAAGTTGAACAAATATCATATACCCTACATACACATTGTAAATATATAAATTATTAAAACTAAAAATGCAATCAGATATCCATAATCTTCATTGAGCTTACAAAAAGCTTAAGAGTGGTGCATGGAAAGTCTCATCATTTGCAAGAGAATAGTTTTATAATATTTTGGAGAACTTTATTTTTATAGATCACACACAAATAAGTATATGTCGTTGTATTGGGTATGTTGTGTATTTGTTGTTATGTCAAAATATATATTTAAAACAGCGAAACTAAGTGATTCTTTAATATAAGCCTTGGATCATGAATTATGTATGACTCTATATGAGCAGTGTCCAGCTACAGCAAGCCAATGACACTCGTGTTTTGATACACAGACGTATCAACGCGAATCGAAGTCGGCTACGTACTTGTAGAGTTAAACAAAAACTGTATTGCTTTGTTCTAACAAACGTACAAATTATGACTCAGTCGTTACTAAGCGCAATGCATCAACGCTAAGGAAAAAAATAAAATATCACGAAGAGAGAGAATAATAAAGAAAATAGAAAGGCGAAGAGAGGTAAAAGAAAGGTAAAAGCAGAGAGAATAAGACAGACCGAGAAGAAGAGAGAAACAATGTATACTAAGCGTTTTGTGAAAAATTTTTTAAACTTTGGACGCCCAAAAATTTAAACAATTTTGATTAAAAAAAATCTATTATGGACAACTGCAAATATTTATACTCTTCACACAGAGTATGATGAATAATAATATAAATTATTAACAAAGTTTGCCAACTAAAAAACTGGAACGTATAAGCATCTTCCTAAAGCAAAAGTGCAAATAGACGCCGGTAGCTAAAACTACTGAGACCATGTGCAGGAGTCTACAGCAGCATTCTACACTTAGTACAGAACCCGTCTGAGCTTAAAATAGGCGACAATTGCATTCCAGAGCACAATTGGAATGAAAAATTGGAAAGAAGCTACGCAAAAAGGAAGAACAGAAAGCAAGGAGACCATCAGACACGGAACGAGCTTTCAATCTACATCAACGAATCGAAAACGAATGGGTATTTAGATGTTTTAACCACATCTATAAGCAGTTTCAGAATGTACTAACCACTGAACTTTACTCAGGGGTAGACTGCAATTAAAACTCTGGTCTTCGCACAACACAAAAACCAAACTCATACGAAGCATGGTGACAGCAGTAAACCGAGTCCAACTGTACGCAATCGAGCTTATTTGAATTCCTGACCACTCTGACATACCAGAAAGAAGAGAGCAGACGAGTGAGGCAGGGCTGGAACAGTCTGGCAGACTTTGTATCAATGTATAAGACTCTGGCAGTGATGGATATTTATAGATGTTCTTTAAAGTTTATTTCAGGGTTAAATAGGAATGCCAGAAAATCAGGAAAGAAGAGAGCGGACAAGTGAAGCAGGGCTGAAACATTGTGGTATACCTTGTTTCAGTGGTATAAGACTGGCGGTAAAGCATATTTATAAATCTTCTTTAAAGTTTCTTTCAGGGTTAAATAGAAGTGCCAGAAAGTCAGCGAGCTGGCAATGTTCGATACAACCCCTTTGTCTTAAAAAACAAACAAGGTCACGCATTTTATGTAAGTTCTAACAAGGCACTGCATCTTTGGTCGAATGACTCAACGGATGTCTGTCCCTTAGCAGAACTTCTTACGTAGCTGTGGTCTTGAAGAGCAGTTGGAACGTATACAACATCTTCTATGTGGCTAATACCTCAGGAAAGCATTTTTTTGAAGACTTGAAAAGTAAGACAAATCTGCCACTGTAGGATCTGGCACGTTTCATTGACGCTATGAGTTCGCAACACCCATTTTTAAACAAAATGAAGATCCCGAATTTGCTGGGAGTTCTAATAAGGCACTGTATTAGTGGCCGTTGAATTGAATACCTTTCGTAGCTGTGGTTAGAAAAAGGTATTTGGAAAAATATCCAACATCTTCTATGTAGTTGCTCTTCATTTCGCTGAAAATTCAATGGATAAGTCCGTAAAGCGTTCTTTGAAGACCTGGAAAGTAAGTCAAATCTGACACTAGAGGAATTGGCATATTTCATTGACGCTATGGAATAGTTTTTAGACTGCAGAGCAACAAACAAAAATAGCTACGATATGTACAGCCACAAGACAATAGGCAATACAATGAAAAATGAACTGACATTCGGAAGAACTCCCAACTCGTCCAACGGCCACACTAACCTAACCTAACAATGCTTGCAATGCCCTTAGAGGAGAGCCCATAAAGTACAAATATTAATCATGAGCTCCAGAAGTCGAGCCGTTCTTGCCATGTTCATCTGCTTATAGGTACGTATGCATTCTATGCCTTAAATCTTTGAAATATTGGTTTGAATCTGGTTCTGTAGGCTTTCTAAAACCAGCAGATCTCTGTGATAGTATGAGAATATGGCAGATTGTATATGTTTTGCACTACATCATGTTTTATAAATGCCTTTCAATAGCAAAGTTGCATTGCGCTTAGTAACGACTGAGTCATAATTTCCGCATTGTGCTACAAAGTATTTATTTGTACAGTAGGAAGTTTGAAGCAAACAACTCGCATAACAATGTCGTATCGTCTTTGCTTCAGAGAGACAATTTGCAAGAAGGAAAAGCCACAACTCTGCCCATTTCAGTGCTGAGCAGACATTATATTTCTTCTTTGTCTTCGTTTTGTATAGTTGGGAATGAAACATATTATTTTCGGCAATTGAATTGCGTGCAGTTTGAGTAGCACACACAACGTAGGTTTGAAAAGCGCTAGCAAAACAGTTTGAATAGCGTTAAAGTTTATACATTTTTAAGCTTAGATACATAATTTATATTTGAACATTAATAACTTTTGACGCTGCAGCTAGATTTTAGTAAAATAAACGCTAAAAGTTAATCACAATAAAGCTGCTTATCATGCAGTTATACGATTTCGTATAAAATAAGTAACTTTTAAGTCATGCACGCACAAAAATTTCATTTACAATTTAATTTTATATACAGACAAGCAGCGACTACTCAAACACAATATATATAATATACATAAACTTAATTGTAATCCTTCGGTCTAGTACTATGCAAAACCTGCCTGAATGAAAAAAAAAAAATATTACAAGTGTCCAACCATTAAAACGCAAAAAAACGTTTAACAATCTATAAAAAATATCGAACGATTTAATCAACTAAATACAATGTCACATCTCAGCACGTTTAACTATTAAACTAAACCAACTATGTACAACTAAGTGTTGACTAAGTGTTTTTATTTATAGACAAACTAAAGATAAGCAAAGCAGAGGAAAAGGAGGTGAAGTGCAAAGCTAGTTGCGAACTTAGTAACACAATAAATAAGATGAAAATTAGTGAAATTTGTTAGAACTCGATTATATCAGCAAACATTAACAACTTCAAAGGTCAGTTTTATTACTCAAATACTAAACTAACCTAAAAACACAAACCATTTTAATTAATTTATGAATAACTACGACATTAAAATGCAATTCATCAATAAAGCCTAAAAGCAAATTGAGGCGTGGAGCAAAAGACTTCTTGGCATATCAAAAATGGGCTATAAAAAGAATTTTACGAAACACGCAAAGGGATTTGTTTGATCGATAAATTTGAACAAAAAAAACTATAAAAAGAAAAATAATGAATTATGTCTGTGCGCGGAGGTGGTTTTAGTTTGTCTTTCCTGCACAGTGAAAAGTTTTGACCTTTACCTAAAGAAATGTTTTTTATTTTTTTTTCAAGCGAAGCAAAGAACCTTCAACACTTTTGCAAGAGATAAAAATACTAAAAAAAAAAAGAAATAGAAATGTAGCGATAAGCCAAGTGGCGTGAAATTGTTTAAAACAATACATGTTCCTCCTCGCACACCTTCTTCTGCTGCTGTGCACTAAATGATGTGTCGTCTAGTATTATATATGCTAGCTAAAGATTATCAAATTCAAAGATAAAAATAAAACAAAAGAACTACTAAAGCGTAGAATATATATATCTGCTCGATAGATAGCTATCTAGCTAGATAGATAGATGGATGGATGAATAGACTTCTTTCTATACGGACTTCTCTATAAGTTATGCGGCATCGTTAAAGAAGACTAAAACAGCTGCTTGCTTGCGACTAGCTGTCGTGCCAATCAATGCTGCCTTAGTCGCACTGTCCGTCTGTCAGCTGATCTGTCTGCCCCCTTGGCGTGCTGCCAACTTAACAAAATGTTGCCAGTCAGCAGCATTCATTTGCCGGTTTGGGATTCTATGTTCCCTTACCGCGTTTAAGAATGCCAACAATGCTTTTGGATTTCTGTTGCAGCGAAAGTGTTTTTTTTTTTGTATTTCATTCTTGAGCCAAAGTCTATTTGCATTTTGCTGTTTTTTCTAGTTTCTTGGGAGATTTTCTCTATGCATTAATTTCATGCAACGTGGGCTGTGTCCAAGATGGCCACATCGCCTTCAATGTCCACGTTAGACAACTGCCCGTTTGTCGTTTTTTCGTAGACATTTAGAAGACACAACTTTTCGCGCAAATATGAATCAGCTCGTAAAATAAAAAATTACAAAAATTGCCATGGTCAAACTTATGCGAACATTTAATGCATTACACGTAAGCCTGAGTACTCTACACGTTTTGGAAGTACTTTGCGATTTGAATTCAGTTGAAACCAAAACAGTTTATGGAATTAATTTTAAGAAAATCTGTCCGAAGCTAGCAACCAAAAAGCATCACCAAATAAATTTTGTTCCAATAATGGTTTTAACTTCTGAAAAACTTCTTCTAAGATTTTCAAATATTTTGCATTGAAAACGTTTTCCAAACAACGTTTTATGTGTTTCAAAAAAAATATCGAAATACTATAATCTATTTAGTTCTTAGTTTATACTTTCTATCCACCTTATATGCAGCGTATCTAAAAGTGTGTCACAGCATGCAATTTTTTTTTTATTCTTCTTTGAACACATCATACTTATATGCACACATCACATTTCCGTTGAATTTGACGTAATATGATGAAATCTCCAAGCACTGTTGAAACATTTTTTTCTCTCCTTAACGACACGTAAGTCTTATAAACTGACGAACACGTGTCGGAAATTTTTCAAAAGACTCAACAATGTTTTATAAATGCAAGTTTATGATAGTATTTTTCATATACATATATATATATATATATATATATTTATATATATTTCAAGAAAAATATCAAGCAAGATTGTATAAGATGCTTCACGTGCTTTCCGCTATAAAAAAAAGAAATTCTAAGAAAACAATTTCTGGAACTGATTTGTTCTGCTAATCGAAATATAATGAAGCAGTTTTTGAAAAGTTTGATTAATGATTTTGAAAAGTGGAACATATACGACTAAGACCTTCAAGAAAGTCATTATCTTTGGTACTTGATGAGACATAAGAAGATGCTGATTATTTTATGAGACTCTAAAAAAACTGAAACTTTTGACTTGGGTTTTGACCAACGTTGATTAGAAAAACTAATTTGAGAATTATTGTAGAAAGGTCGGAAGGTTTCCGAAATACAGGACATCCAAAATTAAATTGGCAACGCCTACAAAAGGCTCAGTTAGATCATAATAACGCAGCATGATGCATGATGATGTAGCTAGGAGAAGCTTCTATTGTCTGTTATTTAACAGAAAAGAGCTGTAACAGAGAAGTGCTGTGATTTACAAGAGAAGAAGTGTGATTCAACAGAGAAAAACTGTAATTTAACAGTCAACAGCTAAGATTTAAAAGAAAGCAGCTTCATTTAACAGAGAACAGTTGTGTTAACAGAGAATAGCTATGACTTAACAGAGAAGAGTGGTGATTAAGTAACGAACAGCTATGATTGAACAGAGACCAGATAATATTTAAGAGAGAACAGCTTAGTTTTAACAGAGTGCAGCTGCGATTTAACTTTAACAATAACAGCTGTGAGTTAACAGAGAAGAAATGTGATTTCACAGAGAAATGCTGTGATTTAACAGAAAAATCAGTAAATTAAAAATTTAACTGTTGTAACAGCTTCTATGAGGCTTATACGCCTATCCAGCTGTTGTGGTCAATCTTCGGTAGTACAGAGTTCTCTGTACGTCATCTATCGTGCATTCAACCATCAAAGACATGGTGAAGAACAATTGAATTTGACTGAAGAGCAAAACATTTTACATGGAACGTCATCGAAGACATGAAGAGGAACCAATGAAGCTGAGTAGAGTACAGAGACATGGCAAAGAACAACTGAAGTCAGATGGCGAACATCAAATTTCTTATGACACATTATCAGCAGTGCATGAACCCTTCAAAGACATAATGACGACCATTTGTAGCTGTGTGGGAAACAGCAAATTTTACATAGAAAGTCATTTAAAGCTGAGTGGAGAACAGCTACTATTTATAAAACATCCTAAGCCGTACATTAAGCGATCAAAGATATGGTGAAGAACAATTGACGCTGTGTGGAGAACAGCAGATTACGCATGGAATGTCGTCATCGTCATACATCGAGCCAGCGAGGACTCGAAGAAGACCTTTTGTAACTGAGTAAAGAACAGCAAGTTTTTCATGGAACATCATTTTGCGTGCATTAAGACATCAAAAACATGGTGAAGAATAATTGTTGTTGAGTGGAGAACAGCAAATTACGCATAGAATGTCATCTGTCATACATTAAGTCAACGGAGAATGATAGAAAATCATTTATAGCTGAGTGGAGATCAGCAAATTTCTCATTGAACGTCATTTAGCGTAACTTAAGCCATCAAAGACATCTTGAAGAACAATTGAAGCCGAGTGGAGAACATCTAATTTTGCATGGATTGTGATCTGTAACAGTATGAAGACTAAATCTAGTCAGTTTTAGGATTAGTAAAAAAGGGGAACATACACGTGCTCAATTGTAAAGTTTTCAGTTGTCATTCTCAGGTCAATTGGATCAAAAGCATAACTGATAAACAAATAAATAATAAAAAAAAGAAAACCAAATTAATTAAATAAATAAAGCATAATTGGACACAACACACAATATACAAAGAAATTAGAAAAAAAAAAAGAATTCTTATCAATTTTTAGCTAATAAATTGCGTTTCAAAGTCTTCAATTCATTGAATTCAATGAGGAAGCAATAATTCTACATTCATAAGATTGAAATAAGCTGTCAAATTTCTTATGTAGACACTTGTAAGCAGACAGCAAGTAGCACATAGATGACGCATCGCACTTCCAACAGATGGCGCCTTATATAATTCGATACGCCATCTCTTAGCAAAGCCAAATTGTGTGCGTGTCATTAAATTTGTTTTCTCTACCTTTAGCCCTTCAACACAATTTATAAAAAAAAAAATTTAAATTTATTTTTAAGCTTCTTCTATATTTTTTTTACATTTCTGTTTCTATTTATCGCTTCTTTTCTAACACACTCGCTAATTCAATTAACCTTCAATTATTCTAAGGTAAAAACGGTAAACGAAATTACAAAAAAAAAAAAAAAAAAAAACAATTTGTGGTCATCGTCTTTCAACTTTGTTGTTGTTGCTGTTGTTATTGCAGCTGTTGCTGTTGTTTTTGTTTTTGTTTTTGTTAGCTTTGATTTTGTTGTTTCTTTTATTGCAGCATTTTTTTCACATCTTTTCCACGTCTTCTTGACACTTGCGCTTATTTGTTTTGCTAGTATTTGCCGTCTAAATTGTTTAAATGGCATGTAACTGAGAGAAGGAAAATAAGAAAAATGCGAGGGTGGCAAAGAGCGTGTTTCATGTGTAAGAGAGTGAGTGAGTGTGGTTGAGTGTATCACACAGTAAGTAATGCCATGCCACTCACTTGGAAACACTTTCGACAACAATTGCGCATCTGCAACAACATTTAATTTGTTTATTTATTCTTCTTGCCTTTATTTGTTATTGTTTATACATTTAATGGCGCATAATTGGCGCAACTATAATTGCAATAAAAACAAACAACAAATGACGGCAGACTGCCACAAAAAAATAAACAAAAAAAAAAAGTAGACTTGCAAAAAATAAACAGTAGCGAAATTTAAGCCAAGAATTGTTTATTAATCAATTGGCGAGACTTCAAATTTTTAAGTTTATTTTTTTTATGATAGACAACAAACATGTAGAACATGAGTAAAATATTATAAATAGTAGGGTACTCAAATGTTCATGTTCATACACCCTCTTATTTGTTTAAATTTATTAGAAAAATTAAGACTAAACACGAATTGACCTAATTGTGTGCTCAAACGATGGTAATCCCTACATTTCTTAAGTTTTTTAATTCCATTTCAAATATTATTTGAAAACTACAAAGAAAAAAAAATTGTCTAACCTAAATACACGCTACGCATATGCCCAACAATAACAATAAATAAATACAAACGCCACAAATCATTAAGCATTTGTTGCTATCAGTAAAAAAATATATATATATATACATATATACGGCGCAAAAGTCAAGCAAAAATGGTCCAAAGCCAAAAAACAACTAGAAAACCATGTGTTTTTTATTTACACCTAGAAAAAAAATCTATATACGCTAATAATTTCTAGCAATAAAAACTAAATACAGTAAAAACCATAAAATAATTTTGTAAGTGCAGGGAATTCTATTAGATTTAAAATTTTTTTTAGAATATTTAAGGCTTTATTTGAAGAAAGCATCAGTTTAACTTCATAATTTGTACCACTTGTGAACTCCCTTAAACAATAAAACATTTGCATATTTAACGTTCAACATATGCAGGTTCTACTGTTAAACATACACATGCAATTAGTTTACATTTATTTTATCTCGCCCACAAGAAATAAATTTCAAATAACAAATATAGATAAGTGCAACAAGGAAAACAATAATGTTGCGCGGCGCTCTGTTGATATTTGTGTTGTTGAGCACATGTTTCAGCGACAAGACGCTGAGAGAGAGTGAATATGAAAGTTACTTCTAGCAGGTGGCCGCCGGCCATAGCGCCACCCATGAAAACTGAGCGTATACGTAATATGTGTAACTCTTAAATTTTTTCGCAGTACATATTTCGCTCTCTGTAAGCTTTTAAGCAACAACTACGTAACAATTGACGTACGCATGTTATTTTACGTGTATGCATTGAAAAAACGTGATACGCTCAAACTACTGCACCCTCCTTCCCCACAATAATAAGCACAAATCACGCATGTTTCTAACAAATAACAGTGTTGTACAGCATCTTAGCGCGAATGTTGTTGTTTTTGTTCGTTCTTTACTTTCTATGCTTTACTTCTTTATACCTTCTTTCTACCTTCTTTATATCAATTTGTAAAGTTTACATTTTCGTTCGCTCAACATGTGGAAAGAGCGAGAATGTATGAGCGCAATGGAGCGATATCGCCGCCTGTCATTAGATACAACAGCAACAATTTAAGACAGAACAAATTCATTTACATATATGTATACAAAAAAAAAAATACATATATATATATATACCTGGTGTAGACATACAGTAATGTGCAAAAGAATGTAGACAGCTAATGTAATTAAAGCGTAACATTCGTCATAGTATTCGGATTACTGGATTTTATGGTTGAAAGATTAAATACGCAGTAACTGCTTTAGGAAAATTTTATCGGAAACGTTAAAGAATAAAAAATAAAAAGGTGAATAAACGTAATTCTACCAGATTGAGATTGAGTACAATGGTGTTCCAGAGTATTACTGGATTGTAATTGGTTTAATTTCGAGATAAAGACTCAAAAATTTAAAAATAAAGACAAAACAGAACGAAGCAGTCGAGTGAGCCTGACTAGAAGATACCTTACTCTTAACGATTTGTTGAAGACTTCCCCATCTAGTAGTATGTGGTCTTTTAATTGTACAAAGAATTTTTTTATATCAGTCAATACTAATTTTAAGAGCAAGATGTATGGTAAAAGTTTTTAAATGAAGGAATCTATTTAATTTTCGGATTCAATCGACAGGTTTATAAATTTTGGAAAACTTTAGAAACTGTGTAGCCAAAACTTTAGTCAAAAGTGGTCTCCGAATTGCTCCATCATGTCGGGAGGACATATAAACAATTTTATTGACCACATTAAACTAATTATAAAAGCTAATGTAATAACTTGGAGCATTGACCCAAATATCAAGGTTAATTATTAATCTTAAAAAAAATCTTAATCTTGAAAAAAAAAATTTTTAATTATACCGATTAGATTTGTTTTCATAAGATATGAGAATCTACAGTTATCTGATAATCAACAAAAAAAAAATAAAATACACTAAATCAATTGGGGAGGCAAAAAAACGCAAACGCGCAGTAATCCTCACCTTTGGTCCTAGGAAGTTGCAGTTCTGCTTGCTAAGAAAATACGCCTTTGCCGAATCTGTTTGTCCCCGCAAGCAGACACTAAAGCAATACCTCGAAGAAGTTGAGCCAGGAGACCAACAGTACAACCAGAAACATTCTCACCCTTTGAAAGATGCTCCCAATTCGAAAAAGAAGTAACTCCTAACTGTCTAGACGTACCCTGCCAAATGGCAACTGAGACGGATGAACTCATCTGTGAATTGGCAAACTAAAAGCATCCAAGTCACCTAGGTACGAGTGCTCTCAGAATTATCTACAACGCACACATGTTCCATAACAGCGTGATCCACGAAGAACTCGGAGTGCCAAGGAAGTTTGATCAGACACGCTTGCCATCTACATACTTCATGGGTTCAAGTGGCAGTTATCAGACTAAGCAGATCCTATCTAAATCAACTCAACAAGCACACCAACACCTTTGTCATCAAACTACTTGATAACAGCTCGACTACTAGAAGGCTTAAAAAGGTGTCATACGCTTGATAGCCCTACTTTGCTTTTGTCAAATTTGGCCTTTCTAGCAGAATTAACAACCACAAAATTGTTTTCCCATAAAAACTCAGAAAATTGCTACAGATTTCTCTGTAGGCTTCCTCTTTAAGTGATCAGATTTCAACTTTTGTGAAATATTTAAAAAAAATTTACATAAAATATAACAAATTTGGCGTTTATAACCAACAATAAACATTTTTTTCAAACAAAAGCTCAGAAGCAAGTCTAGGTTTGTATGGTAAGAGCTAAACCCTACTTAGGGTGAAGATTGGCACTTAAATTCAATACGAATTAACTGAAGAAGAATTAGAAGCTTCTAAAAGTGCAAACATAAAGACTCTATCTCTTAAGTCCTCAAGTTATCGTTGGCCAGACAGACGGACATACACATACCGCATCGAATTTGATGCTACTAGAGCATACATATAAAAAATGTTTGTACTCTGCCACGCCTCATACTGCCTCATATATACAAACTAAATAAACGCTTTTTAAAATTCTGTTTTTACCTTTTTTTTTTTTTTTGTTTAATTCAAACATTTACAATAATTTTACTGTCTACATTTCACTGTACACCACTGTGCACATACAACAAAAGCACACGAGGGCGCGCAAGTTTGGCGCTCTTGTATGCTTTTTACTCTTTTTTTCGCTCATTGTGCCATGTGTGTGTGTGTCTGTCTCACTTACAAATCACAATTTTTTATAACCTATAAAATTTATATTTAAAAAAATGAAAAATTTTTTTTTTCTTTAAATTTAATTTCTAAAAAATTTCTCAACATTTTCATAAAAGATTTTTTGATTGAAAAGAAAAGCCTTTTTTGTGAAACACGCGCGGCAAACATACTACAACAACAACAAACACAAAAAAATTTGAGTATTATTAAAATTTCATTGAGAAACGCGCATGGCTTGTGCACTGTTGATGAGTAAGTGAGAAAGAGACACAACGATAGGCGGCGAGTATACAAAGACGTCGATGACATACATATGCTAATTTAATTAAACTAACTAAATTTTTTTTTTTTTTATAGATTTTTAGCACATTTTCCAATAAATTTTTTATTCTTTGTATTTTTATACTTTTTTTGCGTGGCACGCGATGCAAAGTTATAGCAGTGCGAAAGAGAGAAAGAGTAGCGAACAGTAGGGAGCGCGCGCATGAAAGAGCGACGACGTAGTAAAACAGCAACTGTACACTTGTTAAATCAATAAAAAAAAAAAAATGAAAACACACACAAAAAATGTGTAAAAAAATAATAACTCAAATTGCAAAATAAGCAGCATTAAATGATTGATTGATTGATTAGCCTTATTAAAAAGAAATTTCTTTAACAAACAAATTAAAAAGGATACGTAGAGGCAGGCAGCATAAGAAAAAGAGCGCACGCGAGGGCAACCTTCAATGAATGTCAAGGCTGGAAGGCATCGCGCGACGTGACGGACGGACAAAAACACACAAACGGACAGACAGACGGACATTTGAGACAAGCACATGATTATAATACACTATGACTAGTAGTTACTGTTGTTGTTTTTTTTTTTTTTTTGTTGCTGCTTTTGATTATTTAGTAAAATTTATATACACAGCCATTTTTTTTATTTTATTTCTTTTTTTTATACACTTTAAAAGCACAACAGCAACATTTGATTAAATTTAATTGAATTTAAAAAGCACGTTGTCACATTTTTCATTTTCTTATTGTATTTTTTTTTTGTTGTTGTTATTTTTGCTTGTATAACAAAATAATTGAAAAACATTTTACACTGGAAATTTTCTATTTTATACACATTTTTCTATAATTTTTTTTTTCGGTATGCATCAGCTACCACTTACCATGTCTCCAAATTGCTAAACTTCTTCGTGACCACCTTGCCCAGTTCGATTCCAAGACGATCGACAATCCGCTGTGCCAGATCCGGATGCGAAGTACCCGAAAACACTTTAATGTTTGGCATTCTGGAGTGTATTAAATTCAAGCAACCAGCCTGTTTCTCCAAGTTGTCACGGATCAAACTTTTAGCGCGTATCGGATTAGCAGAACGTACTGGCATCACACAATCTACGAGTACAAGTTTTTATATTCAAAAACATGGTGGAAAATAAAAAGAATAAAAGAGAGAGAAAGAGAGAGAAAAAAGTTTGTATCAATTCTTATTGGCAGAGACAGAGCAAAGAGCATAAATGAGCGGTTATGAGTGAGAGTGAGTGCGCAGAGTAAATTTTTGGTATGAAAGAGTGTCTGCGAATGATTGTAATAGACATAAAAGTTGAAGCTTAGATGTGTAAAAGAGAGAAAGAGAGAGAGATTGCAACAGAGAGACTGAGTGACTGTGGTGTGTAAAATAGTGACGAACAGTATTTCACTTGAATGAACGAACTGTTATCGAAAAATAGCAGTTTGGAAATATTATAACAGTTCGGAAATAACAGTGATTTTTATAAAAGTTACAAGATAGAACCAATCAAAAAAAAAAAAAAACAAGAAAGCTGTACTCGAATGTGTTTGACTTTGAGGTTTTCATAAAAGAAAAACGAAGACGAAGAACGACCCGAACAACCAAAAAGGTTTGAAGCTGAAGAATTGGAGGCATTGCACGATGAAGTTGCATGCCAAACGCAAAAAGAACTAACAAAAGATTTGGGAGTTGATCAAGCAAACACTTACAGACATTTAAAAGCATTGGGATTCATTCAAAAGCTTGGCTTCCGATACTGCATGTCGGAAATTTTGCTTAAATGCCACAAAAAGAATTCATTTTTGCATTGGATTGTCATTGGTGATGAAAAATGAATACATTACGATAAACCCAAGCGCAAGAAATCGTATGTGAAGCCCGTCCGGCCAACCATCAACTACCACGGCTAACCCGTATATTCAAGGCGTCAAGGTAATGCTCTGTATTTGTTGGGAACACAAGGATGTGTTGTATTATGAGCTCTTGAGCAGGTCCGAAGATTAAAACAAAATTAAGTCATTTGAAGAGAGAAATCGCGATAAAAAGGACCTGAATATGCCATAACTTTCCATCATGACAACGAAAGGGCAGATGTTGCAGGACCGGTTAAAAACTATTTGGAAAACAATGGCTGGGAAGTTCTATCCAGCCGCTTTATACCCCCGACATGGTCCCTTCAGATTATTACTTGTTCAGATCAAATGCCCACATCGGAATAGGCTTCACTTTAGAACAGGGTATCAAAAATTGATGGGCCATACACCGTACAACTCACCTAATTTCTTTCTTTTTATTCCCAAATATCAAAAATAAACTACGTCCTGAACGTTTTTCTACGCCCGAAGAAGCTGTTTGGAGTTTCTCAATCGTAGTGGAAAAGGTGCTTCGAAAACTGGTTTGAGTGTATGCAAAAGTGCATAAATTTTCATGAAGAATATTTTGAAAAACAATAAAGCCTTTTTTATTTGAAAATGTTTGTTTTTATTTGCTATTTCAGAAATATAAATAGTGACCCTCGCAAAACATCAAACAGTGTATATCGTTGATACTCAGTAACAAAAAATAAAGGGGAGATCTGCACATCACTAGTGTAAAAGCTTCATAACAACAAACACTCAATTACACAATGCATACGAATTAGTAGGTAGTACTCAAAGACTCAGCAGCCCCTTTATGCTCTCTTTTTTTCACTCATGCAGCAACATTCCACTCAATTGTTTAGTAAACCAAAAACAAACATTTGCGAAAAAGCACACACAATGAAAGTGTCAAGGCAGATGTGCAGTGAATGAGCAGTAAAGCCAAGCACAAAAGAGAGAGATAGCTAAAGCATTTAGTATGCACTTAACTTAAATGCAACGAAAAAGCTGCAAGGAATAGAGAGAGAAAAATATAAAAATGCACTCAATTGTTTGCTGCATTAAAAAAACAACAACTGTTTATAAAAGACTGTGATAAAGAGAGTACAAAACGCAATTGGCTAGCATCAAGTGTTTGTTGAGAATATGAGCACAAAAAAACGGAATTAAACAAAAGAAAAGAAAGAGAGTGTAGAGCAATGAGTGTCTATTTTACTGAATTATTTTTGCCGGTTTTACGTTTCTTGTTGTTGTTTTTTTTTTCTTTTCTTTTCTTTTTACGTAGTCAATAAAGGCGTATACGTAATATATAAAAGCGTACATATATGATACATATATATATTTTTATAAAGTATACAAATAGGCGCTTAAAAACGGAATTGTAAAATTTATTGGAAATTCGTCAAAATCGTCTCAAAATCAATAGCCAGCCTTGAGTGTCTTGCTGGAATTTTAGTTGCGCTAATAAATTGAGTCGAAATCGACTTGCTGTACGTGGAAATATCAGTTTTGGGCACAGAAAATGTGCCCTACAGGCAAGTACAATGCTACTTGATTGATTTTTCAGTTGAAAATTGGAAAAATTCATAATAGAAAGTCAAGGTCGAATTTTCTATATGGTTTCGAAGTTCTCTGCTTTGTATAGAATTAACATAATCAAGCATAGACACTAAAAATTGTGTTGTGACTAGATTTTTCATATTCTCTTTCTTTAACTTTCTTTCCGAAGTACTTTCACTCAAAACACGCTCCAAATGTTGCTGCAACATGTGCATTCGCACGTACACACAAACTGCAGTAGTGTGTGTGTGCACTGTCATTTATGAACTTGAAAATTTACACACAAAAATATAGAATGTACACACATAACACATTAAGCGTAATAAATTTATTATTTAAAATGCAAAAAAATACACATATACACATATATATGCACAATTTAAACTCTACAACAACTACGCACCAGATTCATCGTTGGGCTTATCGGGCATCGCGTTTTGAAGAGCGCTAAAAGCGTACTAAACCAATAAACAGAACCAAAACAGATTCGACAAATGCGACGAGTACAATGACGAGCAGAGCAAAGCAAAGCAAAATAGACACCACACAGCAGACACGGCGTATGCAGTACGAATAATGTTGCTAACGGTACAAGCAAGAACTACAACAACAAAAAAAACAGCGCAAAAGCAATCGTCGATGTTGCCGCGCCGTATAGCCGAATACAAAAACGAATAAGCAACCGAAAGCGCGAATGATGTAGAAAATAGTATAAAAGAGCGCGTGGTGTAGGAAAAGTGTAAACTTACATCAAACACACAAACAAACAATTAAGTTGTAAATTATTTTTTAGTTAATTATTTTTATTGGATAAACACTTTGCTTCAAAGACGTATGCAATGCAGAGAAATGCGAAGCAAGACTACTCGAACCGGCAGAAAAACTAAACGGAAAGAATTTAGTGCATCGAGGCAAGGCAGATTATAACAAGATATAAACAGCTGCGCCAAACAAAAACAAGACACTTTGTTTATGAGGTAATTAATTAATGTTTTTTTTTTATATTTTTGTACATAATTTTCATAATTTATTTGAACATATTTATTTAAACCAAAAAAAAAAAAAAGCTTTACACCAAGCTGCACTCAAGTGCTTTTGTCTCTTTTGCACATTTTTGCATACACGTGGAATTGAGCTGCAATGCACATGTATAGTAGAGAGAGTGCGAGTAAGAGCGCGCGCTTGCATCTCAGAGCGTAGAAATATTTGCTGTAAGAATGCATGCAAAATGCATAATTCTCTGAGAAGCGCAGCAAATATATAAAAGAGCAATATTAAACGGTAAATATTGTTAAATATATATTTTAATTGGCATAAATTATGCCTGAAAGTATGCAACACATAAAGAGAAGAAATGCAATGTAATTGTTGTAATTGAACTAGAAAATAAATTAAGCCGGCTTTGTTAGGTACATACATTTGCTTCATCTACGGTTTTCTAAAAGAGGGCATTACTTTGTAGTATTACTTTGCGTCGTGTTCATCCGTGACTATATTCATTTGGAAGCTACTGTCATTGCGGGTATTTTTTAGTATATTTCATAAACAATTTTTTCTATTCATTTTAAAATGTCGAACTTTGTGTCAGATAAAGTGTTTTTGCCGGGAGTTCTTCACTACTGTAACATTTCGAAAAGTACAACCGCAGGTCATCGTATTTTAGTGGAACTTTATGGTGACCATGCTCTAGCTGAACGAACGAACCTGCCAGAAGTGGTTTACACGGTTTAGAAGTGGCAATTTCGACTTAGAAGAAGAAGAATGACCCCGAAAATGAAGAATTTGAGGCATTGCTCGAGGAAGATGCATGCCAAACGCAAAAAGAACTTGCAAAAACTTTAGGAGTTGATCAAGCAACCCTTTTCCAGACGTTAAATAGCATTGATATACATCCAAAAGCTTGGAAATTGGTTGCCGTGTGAATTGTAACCTAGAGACGCCGAACGCCGATTCCGCATGTCGGAAATTTTGCTTGAATGCCACAAAAAGAAGTCATTTTTACATTGGATTGTCACTGGTGATGAAAAATGAATACATTACGATAAACCCAAGCGCAAGAATTCGTATGTGAAGCCTGTCCGGCCAATCATCAACATCTACGGCAAAGCCGAATATTCATGGTGCCAAGGTAATACTCTGTTGGGTGTGTTGTATAATGAGCACTTGAAATCAAGTGAGACGATCAAAGGGTACCTTTACCGAACACAACTGATTCGTTTGAATAGAGCAATCGCGGAAAAACCAGAATACCAGAATATGCGACCAGACACAAAGGCAATAAGCCTTATCTCGTTTATGCTGCTTGTTGGATGAACCATTTTACAGAAATCAACATGCATATACATAGATTTTGCATATCCATGGGAACTGCTATATATCAACTAAATACACCAGTCCAAGACTTCATAAGAATTAATGAGACACAGCCAGTTTTGCTGTTTCATAGAAGGTGCCTTTGACAATAAAAAAGTTGCAAGGATTCTCATGATGAGAAATATTGGTCTTTCTCTACTAGACTCAAGGATAGCCTTAACTTATTTTCGTCATAAAAGTCTTACGGCTAAAACCACAAAAGGATACCCACAGGAGGTGTACTACTGTCCACTCTCCTGTGGAGCCTTGATATCGTATGCCCAGGCTTTGTGTTCAAATTAAATGCAGCATCTTGATGCTCCAAAGTAGGACTGAATATCAATACAACGAAGAGACCTAATGCTCTATTTTCCAATACAATACCCTAATACCCTAGTGACAGCCTAGGTATAATGAACTTTTTCTTCTTTAGAAGATTTATGGTAGAGCTCACCACTAAAGAAAAATTGGAAAATATAGCGCTGAACTACGATGTTAAACCAGCGGCAATCAGCTGGTATACAGACGGCTCCTTAACAGATGAAGGAACTGATGCAAGGGTTTTCGGAGTACTTTGAATCGCTAGAGCATTTCATCAGTATCTTTCAGGCAGAAATCTACGCGATGGAGAGATGTGCACAATTCAACCTTAATAGAGGCTACAAGAACCAATACGTTGCCATATTCTCCGATAGCCAGGCCGCTATTAAATTACTAAGTTCACATGTAGTCAAGTCTAAACTGGTAAACTGGAATGCATATGTAAACTCAACAAAATAGACTACTGGGTACCCGGTGACACGTGTATACCTGTAAACGAGCAAGCAGACGACTTGGTAAGAAAAGGAGTGGAAACTTCTTTTGCAGGACTAGAGCGAAGCTGCGGACACTGATCAGATACATACTTATTTATTTATTTATTTGGACAAATATGTAGGCTTTAGACAAGGTAAAAAATTGCTAGGTCCTTACAACTAGAAAGTATCTCTAAGTTGCAACGGATTCTAGAAAAACGACTTTTAAATGGTTTCAGTTTCTCTGAGTGGACTCTGCAGACTTAAACGACATTAATGCAAAATTAAAATCGAGCGTGACAGAACTTGCCGATTCTATCGAGAAGATAATGAAACTCCAGAGCATATTTTGGAGTATTTTCCAGCTTTGAATCTGACCAAGCAACAGTAAATTGATATGGGCGGTATGAAGTTTTGTTGGTAGACACTAAGGTCAGGACACAAGTTAAGTCAATTTCTTGACCAAATAAATTTTTCCATTAACAATCAACTAAAGAAAACTGCTCATACAACAAAACGTTCGGCAATCGTTGATGCTAAAAAATACCAAACTTAACACAGGCAACGAATGCTAACGCCTAACAGCACTTAGCTTGCTAATCTGCCAAAAGCAAAGCAAAGAAACATTGGAGGGAAACAATTAAGAAATAAAAATAGAATTAAATTACACTATCCAGAATTATTTCAGTAACTGTATGCACTTTTTATAATCAAAAAAAAAAAGTTTACAAAATGAACAGCCGCATTTGGAAATGTACTCGATTAAGAATATGCAAGGTCAACGACAGCAAACAAATTTACTAGCTGCTGGGTCCACTTCAACTCAACACTCTTGAATCATTTATCGTTCAACGCCTGTAGTACTGCACTGCCCCCCTCCGACGATCAGCAAAAAAAAATCTGCTTAAAACAAGTTGCTGATAATTTTGGCAACTACAAGAAGAACAGCATTAAAGGAAACAAAAGAACAACCCAAAAAAGAAATCGATATACCTTAGCGTACCGAACGAGGGGCTCGTCTGCATTTTAGTTCAAAACTGGCGGCACTGTACACAAATAAATTCAAAACAAATAACAAATAGCAGCAACAACAATTTTAAATATTTACTTGCGCCTGCTGCGTTAAATGCGTGGAATGTATTTGCAAAGAGATCAACTAAAGCAAAATAACAAAAGAAAATGAAATTAAAAAAAAGAGAAAAACAAATTGTTTTGCGTAGTTTTTCGCTAAAATTAAATGAAAATCCAATACACGTATTTCTTTTCTTTGTGGGATTTTCTGCTGTTTTAGAAATGTCAGCCAGTAGCAAAATTTATCATTTTTAATTTTAAACAATTTGCTTAAATTAAATACAAATGTTTAAAATTAATAAAGAAAATATACAAAAATAGAAGCTTTAATACTCTGCACGTGTTGTAGAGTGTTTGAAGCATTTTTTAAGGAATATGTTTGACTATTATTGCATTTAGTGCAGAGATGGGCAACACACAAACTATTACATATTTTGCACTTGTGTGGTGTGGAACTGTAAAAAGGACCATCAATGATTTGACTTTAAATTATGGAACGCTACACGAAAGATCAACATATTTAAATTACCAAATAAAATTCAAATCATTGTCAAAAAATCATTATTTGAGAAGAAGTCCATCATCTCGCCTGCATCAATCAAAACAGTCGCAACTGTCATCCGAAATATCTCAAGAAATCATGAGAAAGTCGAAGTATCCATCAAATATCACTGTTTGGTGTGATCTTCGAATCTACGGTATTATTGGTCCTTAGTTCTGTAAATTAGAGGACGAGATACTCAAAACGGTTTTGGTTGGGTTTACAAGAAGTATTTGGTCTACGAGGATTGGATTATCAAGTTACTTTAGTCTTTTAACAGAACATTACATCGGAAGTTCCGGCCATAATGCTCGCAATTCTCCAAAATATCATAGAATATATGGCGAAATATGTTTCCATAATCCTATCTTGCTAAAGTGGAAGATCCTTTATGTATCAAATCTCATCCGTCTACGTCAAATAATGGCTGAGATACAATATTTGTTTACCCCTTATATAGGGCCATAGATCAGATTAGACATCTGCCAACAATATAAGCTTGAAATATTTGCGAATTTCTTAACAGAATCAAATATTTTACTATATGTGACCTGGTCTATGAAAAGGCGGCTTACTTGCAACTATTAAAGGTCAAAAACTCAGTTGCAGACAGTGTGACAGAGAGAACGTGGACGCGTCTTATCTTCAATTATTAAACTTTTCAACAAATTATGACTTTCTGGTTTTCATCATGGTATGGAGATGCTTATGTCGAGGCTGCCTTATGTAAAAGAAGTTGTCGTGTGTGGTTTGAAAAGTTTAAGAATGGTGAATTTGTCATCGAAGACAAAGAACGTAACGGTAGACCGAAAGTATACGAAGACTCGGAATTGGAAGCATTATAGAATCAAGATTCGTACCAGAAGAACTTCCACTTACATTAGGAGTGACTCAAGTAGCAATTTAATATCGTTTAAAACTATTTTGGGCATGATTTTAAAATAGAGAAATATAAACTGAACCCGAGAAATATAGAAAGTCAATTTTCCGCATAAAATGCTTGTCAGGCATTTCACCACCGCCTGGTCATGGAAATCATGAAGATCACCTGACAAAATCTAGAGTCAAGCCAAATAGTCATGGAGAAAAAAAAAATCTGGTTGCATATTTATTGAGATCGGTTTGGAGTCGTGTAAAATAATTCGAATACTCAACGAAAATCTTCTCCAGATATGACAAACTTATTCTCCTTCATGATAATGCTGGACCATATGTTTCTGCATCTTTCAATTTGTAAGTTTTAATCCACCCGCCGTATTCACCTGATTCCGTATTCACCTGACACCGTTAATTCATTTTTCATTTTACAATCAAGTTTGGTTTTGTTTAAAAAAAAAAAGGAGCATAAGCGGGAAGCTCCGCTTTTCAGCTTCAGTTTGAAGAAATCGGCTGTCAAAATACATCGAATGCTTGTGAAGACCTATGACGGAAACAACATCCAAATATTGGTTTCATCGGTTCAAATCGATAATCAGCCCAAGAAGGTTGAAGACTATCAATTACAGTCTCTTTTGGACTTGGAAAATAGCAAATAGCAAAAAAGAAATCGCGGAAAGATTCAAAGGTTCGGAAAAATCGTGTGCATCATGAATTGAACAATATGCAAATGGTGTTCGCCAAAACACATGCGAAATCTTTCTCGTCAGACAAAAAAAAAAAGAAAGGGTTTCCCGCATCGGATTTTGGCACATGTCAAGATTGGTCGAAAACGGTTTGAACGCATTCAACTGGGAGGTGGCCGCATGTTCACCAGACATGACCCCTTCCGACTATCACCTGATTTCGTCGATGGGCAACGCAACGCACTGAGTAGCACTTCGATTTTAATGATTTGCCTCGAAAGGAAAGGAATTCTTTTGGAGTGATATCCACAAATTGCCCGAGAGATGTGAAAAATGTATAGCTAGCGAGGACCAGTACATCAAATTAATCAACGTTTTGTGTCAAACTGATGATTAGCATCAAAAGATAAAGCAGACTTTCGAAGCAATATCCGTATGCTCCCAAAAAAGATGCGAAAAAGTAATGGCAAGCGATGGACAATACTTCCAATAAAATGAGGTTCCATTGATTCACAATAAATGGCCAATTTTTTTTGATAGAAAAAGATTCCGGATACAAATTTTTACGTCCAAAAATATATAAGCATGTAGAAGAAAGATAGATATCGATGGAATTTAACTTCGCCTATTTTTCCAAAGAAACTTTTTTCCCTGAACGTCATATATGTGTATTCTTATTCTTCCACCACAAGTGGTTGTTTTCAGTATTTTTTTTTTTATGTATACAAAATTTCATACATAAAGCAATTTTATTTCTTCCCAATTATTTCTTTTTTCTTTGGTTATAATCCAAAACTTTTCCGGAGACTAAAACGAACTTAAAGAACAAAAGACAAATCCATCGATCCCTTCTTCAGTTATGTTCTCACACACACACAAAACCCATAAACCAAAATTTTTACACATAATCTCTCGTATCGAGTGTAAGTTTATAGTTCAAGAAATAAAAAACTTCAACAATAAAACCCAAAAAATAGTTCACAGGAACTTTCCATACACAGTTTCAGAATGATATCTCAAAAACTGAGAAAATATTTTAATTTTGTAATGTGTTCCCTTGCCCGTCATGGACAAACACTCTTTGGGTACCCATATGCACACAAATTTTTACTTGCCAAACTCAGCTTAAGAGAAAAACAGATTTTATACGATTCTACTCAATGTTTTAGCAATACACACATACATTAAGCAGAACACACAAACGTTTATACTTGGATTGTACTCTTTGCTGTCATGCCGGGCTTAGAGCGACAGACAAAGGCAAATTCGATTCATCAATTTGATGCAAACTGAACCACTTGTCTCCATTTCTATCTATACTCCATCTCCATTTCTAACTGTACTGTGACTGACTGCATATAAGCGCTTCTTTGCATTACAAAATTTCAATTAAATTGAATATACCCTTTTGGTACTACGTGTGAAGGGTACAAAAAAGTAGCAGAACGCGTGGAATGTATGTATGTGACTAAATAATGCCAGCCCAGCCAGCTGCTGACGCAAACCGAAAAGGAAATCGATGCTAGACGAGGAGATGGAAACGTATGCAATTGCATGGAAAGGGAACAAAAACAAATAAAAATAATAAGCGGCAGACCACGTGCAAAGACAAAAAGCACGTTTTATTGAAAAGCAAAAATAGCGTCGCATCGAAAAACACAAAAACACATGCACACACAAAAAGAGACAACAATACACATACACACACTTGCATACGTAATGAGAGATAAAGACACAGCATAGCAAACAATTCTTTAACAACTTACTTCTCGCTGCGACAATTCACCTGCGCCGAAACACGGTAATGCGTCGCCGTTTAATTGCAATTGAAATTAAAAATTATTTATACACAATATTGAACAGTTTTTTTTTTTTTTAATTGATGAAGTGCATACACACACACATATGCAAACTTCTGCAGAGCACTAAATTGAATAAGAATATGTAAACCGACTCAACTGAACTGCAAACGTGAAATGAAGTCACTTTTTTTTGTTTGAGCTTTGTGAAGTGAAGTTTTATGTTTTTAACAAGCGCAAAGCGGTGGTGACTGAGCGTTTTTAAAAGAGCAACAGATTGAGAGCGAATGACAAGAAAAGAAAAATAAAATGTAGAGAACGCATGCCACAACCGGCAAATCAAAGCCAAGAACACACACACACACACGAACATGTAAGCAAAGTAAAGATAAAAATACAAAAACAAATTGCATTGGATACTATGCACAAAGAATGTACACTTATATAAGGTAGTGACAACGCCAGCTTCTCAACAGCAGCAACGTGCAATTTCAGCACGCATGATAGACAGAGACGTTTTTGAACTCTTCCATTCTATTGGTATTCTTTATGAGCGCGAAAAGGCAGATAGATTGCTTTGTTTACGTTTATTTTACATATATGCATACATACACATGTAAGCAGAGTTCACTTACATATATATGTAATAAGTAAACGTAAGAGTTTTTTTTGTTGTTGTGATTTTCCATTAGAAGACAGAAAATTAAATAAAATTAATAAAATGCAGGAAAATTAATTTATAATAATATTTTTATTAGTTTTTTATGTCGTATAATTTTTTGTTTTTGAATTTCTATTTTTTTATTAAGGTTTCTAATTCTAAACAAAATTCTACACATTTAAAAAAAAAATAATTTAATATGATTTGGCAAATTAATATTTTTTTGCAAAATTAAGCAATTCTTTTGTATTCTTCTGTATTCATCCATCTTTGCAATGTGCGTATGCTAGGCAATGGATATCCTTTTTCGTATAAAAAGTGGTAAGCCCGAGGACCATCGGCATGCAAACACAGTCCGTAAGAAATGTCTTCCGAATTCCAATATATTTTTTTTCCATCGCCTCTGAGTTTCTTCAATTGGTTTTCTGTGAAAATTTTGTTTACGGATTCGTTTGCAGCTTTCAGTCCATTTAACTCTTCAATAAGGCGCTTGTTTTCCATTTGCAGTTCTTTGATTATGGTCTTCTGTCGAATATTTTCAAGATATACGCCTGATTCGACAGTTTCCGGGCTGCAATATTCACATTTGTATAAACGTACATATATATGTATGTTGTTCCTATTATAAACTTACTCTGTTTGCGAACTGCAGTCTTTGTGAGTCTCCTGCACTGAATTTTCAATTTCGCGAACAATCTTGTGGGGAACTGCATTGGGCATCAGCCATCTGCGCTTAGGTGCTTTCTCTGTTGAGCCTTGCTTAAAATCCTCCGGCTCGAAATGGTTTTCGCAAATCTTAGAGTTCTCCTTAAATGTGAAACTCAAACACTCCTCCCAAATTTTTTTTTTAGCAGGCTTACGCGGAACTCGTATAAGTTTAATATCATCGTGTTTGAACGACCGGCGGCAAATCACGCAGTAATTCGACATTTTTAAAAGTCAAAAACAAACCAACAAAGCACAAAAAAAAATTTGCTTATATACAGAAATAAAAAGTAAATTTGCTTACACACACAAAAAAAATAAAATATTGCATCCGCGCACTCAAACACAACCTCTTGGCTCGAGCATCAACAGCGTTTTGAAATTGCACGTTGAATGCAGAGAGCAGCTAGCTGATGACATAACCATATACATATAAGTGAACTGTGATGTCACTACCTTATATAAGTGTACTTTGCTTGCCTTGAAACACAGCTACGCAGCTAAAGACAAACTCAGTGAAAAAAAAAAAACAGCGCAGGCAGACGAAGCAATAAAAAGGTTGTTTTTAATGTTATGTTATAGCAAGTACAGTAGAACTTCAATAAATTGAACCAGCTTAGCATATCTAATTGGACGATGTTAACCACGATATTTCATTTTTATCTGTTAAAGTGTTGGAAAATACGCTTTTATGACTCCAAAATGCACTAAACACATTGTCGAGCCTGTCGAACGAACAACTTGCTAGCACATGCGAACATGTTGTATAGAATTTCTGGTTGCAACATGAATTAACGACTTTTGCTTAAGTTTATACATTTGAAAAATCATTTTTTTTTTTATTTTGAAGTAAGAATATTCTAATTTAACATTATAGTTCCCTAGAAATATTGTATATTGCAATGTAATTACTGTTTATTGAAATCCGCAGCTTATAGCAACTGTTTAAATGAGGTTTTACTATGGGTACTTAAGTTTCTAAAACGCTTAAAGACTTCACTCACGCGTATCAAAGCCTCCCTCAATATGTTTATTTTGCATGGCGACGCGTCATTGGCATTTATTATGTTAATTACTCTATATACAAATGTTAAAAAAAAAAAACAAAAAAACGTGCTGCTATAAAGCGTGAGCGTCTACATTGGCGAAGTCTGCCCAATTTTGCTGATATTTTCAAAAAAAAAAAAAAAAAAAAATAAACAAAATCGGTTGCCAAGCCATTCTTTGGAACGAAACTTGGACTTTGCTGTTGCTTTTACTATTGTTTTCTTATGTTCTTTAATTGCCGATTGAATTTGTTTTGTCTGGAAAGTTTTTTTTTTTTTTTGAGGCGAGCGTAATTTATTTTAAAATACAACAAAAAACAACAAAAAAAAATTGTGCGTTGGTCAAACGAGTTTCTTCTTTTAAGAGAATACAATTAAAAAAAATTATAAAAAAATGGACAGAATGTCGCAATCGAAGAACATTTAAGACTTCGAAATACCCTCTCAAGTAGACACAGTCTTTAAAATATTAAGGATATTGTATAAAGCTAAAGAAGTGCAAACATGAAGGTTCTATCATTTACAGTTTCGAAAATAGAGAAACGGTAGACAAAGTTATCCATATACATATATCGGTTGAGTCTCTAATATAATCTAAAATTTGTATCATAGTTTATATACCTCTTTCAGACTGTTACATAAATTTATACAAACCTAATATACACATTTAATATAAATAGTATAGGGTATAATAAATAAAACCAAACACTTAGAATTTCTACCTGTGTCAGGCTTTGCTATTAGTGCGTGGAAATATACCCACGTGTAAGATTAAAAAAAAAAATATATATTTTTTTTAAAAAGTAAAATATGAGCACTCTCAACAGGGTTATTATACCCTAACCCTGAGACGAATTGTTCTAAGTAGGGCCTGAACTTGGACCAATCGTAAAAGCCGACACGAATGACCTCAAGCAGTGCACTCAAATTTGTGCGCTCAAGGTCATTGCAATGTGAATGAAGTGTGTGACGGACGCGCTGCAGACAGAACGTTGCGCGTGCGTTTGAAATAAAATCTAAAGATCCATTGGCAGTAGTATGTAATATGATATATAGTAGGTACCTATATTCTGCAGCTAATAGTTTATGCATTAGCTACAAGTTTTTTTTTTTTTTTTTATGTTTTCACAGCTTATCTTGCATTTGTAGCAGCAAACTGTCGTGCGTACGTGCTATTGCAAGTCACCGCGCTTTGCCCGCGCTTATCACTAACCGAGACTATGATTAGATTAAAGATGCGACCTGATTTTGTTGTTTGTTATTATTGTTTTTTCTTTTAACAAACAATTAAGATTAATGAAATATCTGTGCCACAAATATTTTAATCATATCAGCAAGTTTACTTAAAAATGCTTTCTAAGAAAGTCAAGTAATTTGCTTGATGCAAGCAGTTTTATGCATGATTTCGACGAAGTTATGAAGCAGCAGAGTATTAACTATAAAACTTTTTAAGTTGTTTGAGAATTTCATATTTCAAAAATGCAGAAATTAATGTAAAACCTTTCTAAATGAATTGGTTGCGATTTTTCTTTCTTATGCAAAAGTAAAAACAATAAACAAATGTCTGGTCTGGCAGCTCAACAAGTAAACAGGGCTGCACAAATAATTGGTTCATTAGCTGATTTGTGCAAACATTTTGAATTAAATGAAAATAAAATAGTTTAAAGGTTTCTAATTATTTCCAGACAACCAAGTTTAAAACGTTTGTTAACAAGCTTTTGAAAACACTAAAAATAATTCAAATCCAGTAGTGATGAGAAGGGTCTACCGTCTACCCAACAGAAAAATAGATCTTCTAATATTTTTATATATATTTTAAGACAACATTCGATTTGGTTAAAATAATTAAAAATTTAAACGTCTGAATAAAGGCTCTAAGCTAGGAGCTAACTTCTGCAAAGACGAAAAAGGAAGGCTGGATTCAGATACACAAGAATCGCTGAGTTTATGGAGCAATCTTAGCTGGCCTTCAAACGTCGCTCGGTTATGGCCGCATTTAGAAAGGCGCACTAGATGCTGTAGTCTTCTTCGCGTAGGCTCCAGTTGTTTTGAATGCCAAGTACGCTGAGATCTCTCCATATCTGGTCATTTCAACGCGTGTCCGGTTTGACAGTACGCGAAAGAATCTTATATACGATGGAAAGAAGTCTTATTCTGCAATAGTTGGCGGAAACAGCGGAGTCTTCTTTCTTAAAAATAAAACAAGATTCCATATCTTCCATAGCAATTCTTCACCGCCAGTCTTGAATAACTCAGCTGGCAGCCAATCACAGCTACGCCGATGAGCTGCTAGCTGAGTTTTTCAAGGCTGGCAGCAAAGAATTGGTGAGGAAGAAGCAGCAATTTTTATGCAAGATATGTTTCGATGAATCCACGCCTAATTGGATTGGTATCGAAGCGTTATTTTATCGGTGGACTACGTTAGATAAAATTTCCGTATTTGGAATTCATAGCAACTGACGTATTGTAGAGATACCGGGTATATGTTAGAATGGCCCGGTATGAATATATCACTGCGTATTTAGATATATTCGATATTAAGATTAGAAAGCAACTACCGGCAGTGCGCATGCCTACAACGACTCGTTGCGTTGTGGTGATCAGAAATATATAGCTTTATGACGCCTCCTATGCATAAATTACTTACTTTTAAAGATATTTTCGTAATAATAATATTATTACTCCGTATATACATAATCCAGCACCAAAAGCTGTGAAAATCTATTAAAAAATACCTGTGTTCATTTGGGAACACTGTCTAAGTTTGTCATATGGAAAGAAATTATTGAAAAAAAAAAAAAAAAACTCAAACAGGGATGCATACGTCATTCGTTTGACATTTTGCTTTTATATGAAATTCTTAGTGTAAAACGAAGTTGAAATATTCTAAAAAAATATATATATCTAATTTACGCAACGCGAATAAAACAATACAAAACAAAGTCGTAAGCGTAATTTATTAAATAAAGCAGCCGCCATAAAGCATATAGTAAAAGCTGCCAAACAATTGAGAAAAATTCGCACGAGCGAATTGTGTGCAAAAAGTAAAAGGAAGGAAGCAGGCCAAGAAAGGCAATCGAGCAGCAGTTGTGTTGTTTTTTTTTTAGATTTTATCAAGGCAACGGCAACAACAAATAGCAAAGAAAACGCGGCAGAATGGCGAACATGGCCGTGTCTCGCATTAAGCGCGAATTTAAGGAAGTTATGCGCAGTGAAGAGGTAAGTTCATATTTCGTATGCATACTCACCCACATCGGCACACGACGGTGGCAGCGAAACGGGCAAGCTATCGCCCACCGGCAAAGTCTCCGGAGCGCTTGACTCATTTTGTTTAGTATCAGCTGCAACAGTTGAACTCATTTTTGTTTGTTTATAAAATAAAAATTGCAACAACTTATTACGCTGGACACACTCACGACGCTACGAAAATAATTTTAAAACTGAGAATTAATTTTTTTTTATTTGCCTACTCGCTTGTTTGGTTTTTCTTCGTTTGACAGATTGTGCAGTGTTCAATTAAAATCGAACTGATCAATGACAGCTGGACAGAATTGCGTGGTGAAATTGCCGGACCACCCGATACGCCGTATGAAGGTGGCAAATTTATCTTAGAGATTAAAGTACCCGAAACATATCCATTTAATCCGCCAAAAGTAAGTACGCGCTGCTTTGACAATATAAAATCTTCATTAATGTATTGAAATTCTTTTAAAACAAAGGTGCGCTTCGTTACAAAAATTTGGCATCCGAATATATCTTCGGTAACGGGCGCTATTTGTTTGGATATACTCAAGGATAACTGGGCTGCTGCCATGACTTTGCGCACTGTTTTGCTATCGCTGCAGGCGCTCTTGGCTGCTGCAGAGCCTGATGATCCACAGGATGCTGTTGTTGCGTATCAGTACAAGGACAAACAACAAATTTTTCAGGCTACAGCGAAACACTGGACAAACGCTTATGCAGGCGGTCCGAATAAATTTGCCGAGTACGATTCAAAAATACAATGTCTAAAGGATATGGGCATTGATGAGCACGATGCGCGTGCCGTGCTATCGAAGGAGAATTGGAACTTGGAGAAAGCGACTGAGTGTTTGTTCAGTTAGCTTCATCGTTTGATGTGCGCCAGCAGGCTGTCGTTTGGTCCGCCACAAACAGCGACTAAGCTTGTATAGAAAACTGAGCTGTAGAAGCAACATTGGCGTCAATAGAACAGTAGCAACAACAGCAGCAACAGCATAAATAGATTTGCAAGCCATCATAAGACAATTTTAAGTGTAGAACAAGAACAGCCGCAAATATTGAATTTACTCTCTACACTCTGCCCACTTCCCAACTACACAACGTGGAAAGAATGCCCTATCACACACACACATACAGAGAGCAAAACACACACCATACATGCACATATTCAGTTTGTACATTTGTGTTTCTATAACTTTTATTTTATATATTTTGCATATACTGCAACATGTTTAAATATTTTTGTTGGCAATGGAAAAAAACAAATCGGAAAACCGAAATTATTAGCTATAAAGCGTGCAGACAGGTTGAGCCTGCGCAGCAAGCAGCTAAGAAACCAGAATTCAATTGCGAGTACATATATATTTTTTTATTTAAAATGCTTGCTTGCTGCAGCATTTAACAATTTATGCTAAAAAAAAAATTATAATAAAATTGATTTCAATGTGTCGTTTCGTTTAAATTATTTCTAGAGCACACTTCGTAGGCAGAAACAAGGAAAACAATTTTAAATAAATTAAAATAAATTTAATGTATTTAATACGGCATAATTGTAAATTGTGTTAAGTTAATAATGATAAAGATTAATTAAAAGTAAAAGAATAAAAAATAAAATAATTTAAATTTATTCGACATATTTAATAAGTGCACATGCATACGCATTCATTTATGTTTCTGCTGTTTGCTTGACATGTACGATAGAGTCGAAGTAGAAGCATTACTATTGCCAATTAAGCCACTGGCATTAGCACCGGTACCGGCATTGCCACCACCGCCACCCGCATTATGACGCTGCTTCAGCATTTCACGCCACTCAGCTTCAAGACGCACATACGTACCACCCAACGGTTGCTGATTTTGCGGTATAGTCTGATCGGAGCCGGTTTTCTTATTAACATACGTAATCACCTGCTTCATAATTTTCTCTTCGAAGTCACGCTGATGATCCTGATTGCTGCGTGCTGACAATTCGCCGGACCAAAAGCGTCCTGGTACTTCAGTTTGTCTAATAATAATAATAAAGTTCAATTTATGTGTTAAGAGTTTAAGCTTAAACGCACCGTTTACGTCCGCGTTTCTTTTTTTTCGTTGTCTTTGGCATGCGATGTTCTGATTCGCAGCCATCACTGCTGGATGAAAAGTCATCCTCATCGCTAGCGCCACCACGTGTAAGCGTTGCATTAAGGCGCATTGTATTACTTCGCATTACTGCACGCGTTGTACGCACATCATCCTCGCTGGTCGAGGTCGTCTCCGTATCACTGCTGGATTCGAAATAATAGGCTGCAGCATTGGAACCACGCGTACGACGCCCAATTCTAAGATTTGTTGTTTCGGGATAGAGCTGCGGCAGTAAACCTTGACGACAGCGTTGCGGTGTGAGGGAAATACCCTGCCAGCATGGCGTTATCTCACCGGCGGCAGCCAGCTCTTGCATACGTGCCGGTGGATGTTCACAGAGTGCATAGTTTTCGCTTACGAGTTGTGCAATGGCCAGTATAGCACGTTCACGGTCCGTTTCCACTAGCACGCTGTGCTCACGAAACTGGCAGCCCTGAAAAGTGGCATAATTTGAATTGTAGCAAAAGTGAGCCATTGAAATTTTTGGAGGTTTTCGTTCAAAAAATTGTGGATCTCGAAGTTTTTGTGGAACTATTTGATTTCTTTGGAAAAAAAAAACAAACTCAAATAGCATATCTTACATTTGGTCCCGGTAATGTTTCAAAACGAAATGCCTGCTGTCCACAGCATGCGTAACGTCCAGCCGGCCCAGCTATGCGTCCCTCTGTCACAGGACCAAGAAAGTTTGGGCCCTCCGGATGAAACCGACACCAATTCATTTGATAAACCGGAAAGTGCGCCTCACAAGTACAGCAGTATAAATAATGGCAGTGGCCCCATAGTTTCCAATAGACTTTGCGCCATGATTTCAACTCTTTAAAAAGTTGCATTACATACGCGCTAATGTCCCAACAGGAATCACGTACATGATGGCTTATCAATTGACCCCAGCGATTCAGCCGTATATTAGCGGGCACACATGCAACGTAGGTCTTTAGCGTATTCGTTACACAGTTGAGACAACGTGCGCAACGAAATAGCCCGGACATGCTGTAGAAGTGACCACGCAGCGCTTCCGGTTCCGCCTCACACAAACTTTGTATCAGCTTTGTCCAGAGACGTGGCGTGACGCGTTCTTTTTTGTCGCGCACCATTTCCAGCTCCAAATTTGTAAACATTGCCGCCAGACGTGTTACTATGGCATCGTTTAAACAGGCCAAATTCGTTGATGTACGCACGACTTCACTCAGATGAGCATGACAGAAGGTGAGACACTCCAGCAGTAGTGGCTCCATTTGTAAAAAACTAGCAGACACTAAAATCGGTATAACATTGTTGCCGTCCAATTGGCCCGGTGCAGCGGCGGCACCAACTGACATCTGTGTTGGTGAATGTACCACTTCCATGCTGTTGGCGCTGTGTTTGACCCATTTCATTAGCCAATCGAAAATCTGTATATCACAATGTACGGATATGTCCATCTCTTCGAGACGCTGTCCAGCGGTGACATCGGCAAAGTAGCCCATTTTACTGACCAGCAAATGTTGCGGGCAGCTAAAGTCGCGTGATGTGTTCTTTACCTCATCGCAAACGTGTATAATAACTTCGGGTCTGAAAAAAAAGCATTTAAATGTGGAATTGATTAAACGATTATTAATTAGAAGATACTTACTCCTTACGCTCGGCACGTGTGCCGGCATTATTCTTATCCTTCATTAATAACAAAGACTTGCGACGTGCTACATTATTATTGCCAGTTAGATTCAACTTACTCGCATCCTTGACAGTGGCACGCACTACGGTATTCATATCGCCAGCCGCTGCTGACAATAATGATGTGCTAGACTCCAGCATGTTTGCCGCTGAATCCATGGTACTCATGCTAGAAGCAGATGTTGTTGCTACTGTTGTTATAGAGGACGATGATGTCGACGATGTTACACACATGGCAGCATTAGAGGACGCAGCAGAGCTCATGAATTTTGTAACCGTTTCCTGTTTTTGTTGTTTTGCCTTGGCACGTCCAGCTATAGTCAGTGGACTAGGTATGGGTACCGGACAAATAAACGATAAAACGGAATCCATGACACCCTCATTGATAACATAATCCAGTTTTTCACTTAACTTCGGATGTAGTCCTTTTACTGCTGCTGAACGGCTTGCAGTTTCTGTGCGTTGTGCGCGTAGCTTCAAATCGTTAAGTTTACCATCGCCACTGGCCTCACGATTGTGCGTTTTACACTTAAGTCCAAATAGTTCATTCACAAGTGGATAATTGGATAACTTGTTAAAATTTATCACTTCCGCATTTGCATTTTGCTTCGGATCGTTTCCTGTGCGTGTACTGGACGTTGCTGGAGCCATAGTTGTATCCTTTGGACGCTCACTACGCGCAATCATATCGTTAACATGACAAGACAATTTTAAAAACTCAAGAAACTCATTTAAACTAATTTGAAAATCAGGCGACGACTCCTTAGACTTAGTGCCTGTCTGCTCCGACGGTGTAGCGTTTGGTGGTGAAGTAGCTCCATTGGCTGGCGCCGCTGCAGCTCCTGATGCATCATCGTTATTGTTTAATGTTGATTTTTGCATATTGTGCAACGGATTTACTTGAATAACTATATTTTGGAAAATAGTGCAAAAATTTGCAGAAAAAACAAACTTCGTAACTAAGTAACGGACTTTGAGTTGCAACCATGCGCTTTAAGTTTATGTGGAGTGCAAAAAGGAATTTTTTGATGCATGTGGAGTATTTGGCAGCGACTATTTAGGAAATTCCGGAGACCTAAAACAATATATAAATACTAAGATCTGCCCGAAGAGTCGACCTAGTATACTGTTGGTGTGCATCTTATGGCTATACATTTAATGCAAGCAGACAGATGTTATGCAAATTTTTGGTGTCAGGATCACTATTAAATAGAGCAGAGATAAAGAGTGTCTAATTTAGTTCCAGTTGTATGAACTCTAGTGAGTCCGTCGCGCGTCATATCCTTGCGATTCCAATTATCTCCATATTCTCCGCCATAGCATTTTAAATTCTTGTGTCTTCAACATGTGATTGGCAACAATATTTCATAATGGCGCATCCCTTAAGCGATCAGCTGTTCATAACAAACCAATCATAAGTGTGTGTGTGTGTGTGTGTGTGTGTGCGGTTAGCTAGATTTATGTTGTGCCTGCATAAATATTTAAATGCATTTGTGTACAAACGCTAAACTTTAAAAAAATGCAACAAAAATTTTGTATATATACGATACTGACTGCCTTTAGCATGCTAAATATATCAGCAATAACTGTATTGGCACGCAGCGATAAGGAACAACAACAAACGGCCAACTCTGGTACTGCGGTGCAATCGGTGGTGCCAGTGCAACACACAACGCAGCCTCAATCAAGTAATTCAGCGTCTTCCGGCAATGGTGGTGCAGCATTTCATCCGTTAGGTCCAAATGTGATGTGTTCATTTTTACCACGGGACTTTCTCGAATGCAAAGAGCCTATCGATCACCATAATAATAAAACGGCCAAAGCTGAAAAGGGTTATGGCTGTTTGAAGTTCGGCGGAACGACGTACGAAGAAGTAGAGCACACAAAAGTACAGTGTACAGTGTTTCCGGATATCGATTGTTACGGTCCGCGTACATTTTTCCGTGATGGTGTGCCTTGTATACGCTATGCAGAACACTATTTCGTCACAACATTAATATATAGCTTACTGCTGGGTTTTCTCGGCATGGATCGTTTCTGTTTGGGTCAAACAGGCACAGCTGTGGGCAAACTACTCACTGTCGGTGGTGTTGGTATATGGTGGATTATCGATGTCATACTGCTGATAACTAATAATCTGCTACCAGAAGATGGCAGTAACTGGAATCCTTATGTATAGCTTTTTAATTAACATGTAACTATTTTTTTTTTCACAATATATGTAGATATGTATATTATAAGCCAGCAAGTTGATTTGTGTATGTCCGTCTGTCCGTGAATGACAAAGTGGTCAACCTTTAAAGCTATAATGCTATAATTGGCTCCGAAACATACTTGGTTAGAAAGAACTGTATACCCATAATTTAGATTAATAACATAATTTGAAAAATCCATTAGCACTAAGTCAGTTTTTAAATGGGACAAGATTTATTGAATGTCCGTTGTTAAACTGTTAATAAAAATATTATACAAAAAAATCAATTGTTAATTAAAATACTTTGGTTAAGGTGCCTATAGAAATAGAGATCCTAATAACGTCGAAAAGTAAAACATCAGATGTACTACCTACGATTTCAACCTACAAGTTCCTCCTACTGGGAAGGAGAACTAAGCAGTGTCGGCCGAAGTATAGTTCCGTGGACATATAATCTGTTATATTGCAGATTTTGATGACGTTGAAGAATACCAGAGTGACATAATTCATATAGCATAAGTTCAGATATAGCTCTCTCTGCCTACATCATGTGTGAGCTCAAGCAACATAAGCACCTATTTAGCAAAAAAATATGGAAATGTAGCTTTGAAAATTCATTCAAATACAAATTTCAGTACTAAAATATAGTAAAAATTTTAAACCGGCGGTGGCGGCTATTTTGTCGTAAGATTTTTTTCAGTGTAGGCCAGAACAATAACAGCTGTTCTCTGTTTACATGCGTGGTCGTCAGCAGTATTTGTAATACCACAGTGGACCTGAAAAGCGGCATGGATTCCAACGATTTAAGAACCAAAGCGCCGCACTACCTTAACGCACTGAAGGTTAAATGGATGCAATTGCAGGAGACACCAACGATATTCGCCTACACGCTGAATGTGCAATTCAAAAAATTTATTGTCGGTAGTCATCATTTCTATGTGGAGGTATGCAAAGCAATAATGTTAACTACCTTAAAAACTATTTAATATGCTTAATATACTTTCCATAGCTGAATCCCGACCGCTCACAGCTGCGTCGCAAGCCGCAAGTCATACACAGTCTGCGTCCGAACTTCGATAAGAAAAAGTTTCACTTCAACAAAGTCAATCCGCTGGAGGTGATGTTGACCATACCCTTTGAAAATGCAGAAACACAAATGATTATCAATCGCAGTCCGCTGACCACATTCCATACACTTATCTGCCCACAGGTGGGCGATAATCTTGTACAGCGTATTACAGATTACGGTCTGCGTTTTGTGGTTTCATTTCTACGCTTTGCCAATGATGTGGATTGTCGTGTGGGTTACAACAGCCCCGGCGCGTTGGCTTCGGTTAATCATTTACACTTTCATTTGCTGCATTTACCAAAGAATTTATACATCGATCGTGTTGAGTTGAAGAAATTAGGCCATAAACATGATTATATCTATCGGCTGGACGAGAATATGCCCACGGAAGCGCTATGCTTTATTATACAAAAAGGCGAAACTGATGCAACAGTAAATGAGAAATTAGAGAAGATTTATCAGTTGACAGAATGGCTGTGCGCACAGGAAGTACCGCATAATTTATTCATAACACACGATCGGCTGAATGGTGCGCATAAGGATGCTTTGAAGATATTTCTCTTTGCACGTGCTACATACTGCGAGCACAAAGATGTTGAGAGCTTCAATGTGGGCTTCTGCGAGCAGGCGGGTTACATAACCGTGGCCGGTGAGTGTATATAAGTTGATTAGATAATTTCTATATTTACGTACTTTTTTTCTATTACAGAACAAAAGCAAATGGACGAAATGACTGAGTCATCTGTCATAGATCGCATAAGAACCGAATGCGGTGGTGCATATAATGCTATCTATGCATACGTAAAGAATATGACATAATCATGACAAAGTAGTTTAATTTTTAAATACTGTACGCGTGTTTAATCTTTGCACTTAGTACGCCTACGATAAGTACACAACATAGCCCTGTATTATTTCTAATGTAGCAAAATTATTAATAATAAAACTAAGTAGCTGCTGTAGCTGCTGTCGCTGCCGGTACAAATGCTTTGGCCTTTGAAATTACTTTGGTATTAGCAATAATTTCATAATTTATAACTTTTAAAGTATTTTGTTTCGCCACCAATTCTATCAATGCCGGCAGTTCATCAGCTGCAATGCTGCGACGTATAGACTCAAAGAACTGCATATAGTGATGCAGATTGTGCACCATCAGCAATATAGGCCCCAAGAGCTCCTTTGTCTTGTACAAATGATGCACATAGGCACGCGTATGTTTGCTGCATGTCAGACAAGTACAGCCGCGCAGGAATGGTGTAAATTCTTCTTTCAAACGTTCGTCTGTTACATCTAAGAAAGGCACTTCTTCGGCATTGTCCGCTTTGGATTTGTTAGTCAAATCAAAATTAAACATTAAAGCTTTAAAATTTACTGCCGCACAATAGGCATAGGATGTATCAAAAATATCGACGCCAAGTCGTATTAATTGCAGCAAAGCTATTGGTGTATATGCGCCGGGCATTAAAATTGGTTTCGCTGTATCAAGTTCGGCAACGCAATGTTCAACTATGCCTGTCAAGGATTTAACATTTACCTTACTGGCAGTAAGTCCATAATTGTGAAAGCCTTCGAATATATAACCACCGTAGTTGGCACCACCTTTACGCTTGGCATGCTTAATGGAATCGCTGCGTGCGAATGTGCTATAACCGCCGACAATGGGTGCTATAAATGATTAGTAATATTAATTATATTAATTTTAAAGACTATGAGTTATTAAACTACCAAATAAAGTGCTTTTGCTGCTTAGCTTTTCCGATTTCTCGTGCTTCTCATAGCAATAGTTCATAAATTTCTCCGTGCGATCTACTGATTTTCTTATGCGTTTTTTTGCGCTCTCCAGATTTGTATCGGCATCACAAAGCCCCTGATAGACATCCGGCTCAAATATTTCAACTATTTCCATGTAACTGTAAAAAATTTAAAACATAAAATAGTCTATTTATGGGCAGTAATTGTCTAATGACTCACCGTTCCGGCGTCAGCGTTTCCTTGCCATGTCTTGTAAAGATGGGCACAAAATCACGTTCATTGCTACCTTGCGGCACAGTTTCACATGGATCACGTATTGTAAGCAGCGTTGGATAATCCTTAAAACCAATATAGGTGCTTAAGTCGCCATTAAACAACTTCATTGATGACGCCATTTCATTCATGGTTGCAAGTGTCATTTGCAGCAGCTGTTTGTCTTGGCTAACATAATTGAATACTTCGCGGCTGAGGTAGGGTATGCTGCCGCCCTAAGAGAAATTAAATAATTTGTTTTACCATGTTATGACCACCGGTTGCTCCAAAAACACATGTAACTGACCTTTGTCGTTTGTAGCAGCAATGGCGTTTGATATCGTTTGCCGGTCTCACCCAGTACCAGTTGTCCTAGCCGTCCAGAGTTATTGTTAATTTTTTCTATTACGAACTTCATTGTTTTCATAGACGTTTTATGCGTTCTATTTTCTAATAGTTTATAAGAGTCAACAACACGTTTGTTTTGTTGTTGCTAGAGATGTGCAATAGTTTATTTTTTTAAGTTTTTGTTGCGCTGTTAACACTGTAAAACAGCACGTAACACCCTGTTAACGGTTAGCCGTTTTTTCGAGATTAATACTACGAAAATAAACACAAAATATAGTTGATGGGTCTTGTGAATAATTCTGCATTTTATTTATATCTAAAAACATATATAATTCAATGAATTTTTGCAGTAAATCAACCAATTTAAAGGTACGCAAAAATTTTGGTTTATTTCTTAAAATTTTACTAGATGAAGTCATAAATTAAAGCATTTCCGTTTTTAATCTATCAATTTTCTTGTACCCACTCGCTTAGAGTTGATCATGCCATTGCTGGGTGATGATTTTGAATCCTGTAACTGTGTAAAGGAAAAAGAAAACAAATGTATGCCACTTTGAACCACTGATCTAATGTAATATTTATAATTTTTATTAATAAACTCACCGATAATTTGTGCAGTTTTTCAATCAACTTGATTATGCGTACATCCTTCGAATTTATTAACTTCTCCAGCTGTATTGATTCTTCTTCAATCGTTTTAATATATTCATCCTTTTCTGTGCATTCACGTGCTACACGCTCGAACTGCTCATAATCGATCATCTTTTGTGGCACTCTGACAATGCGTCCTTTTTTAACACGTTTCACATCTAATGTGACGACATCACGGGCATAATTCAGCAAAGGATCATCCTGTAACAAATCACAATCGTATACAGATATATCTGACCTTTGGTGTCCAATTTTTTTCGCTTCAGAATTGCGCTGCCAGCACATTATGTCAAAGAGTAGACTTTCAATAGCACCCTCTGTACCATGTGCCAATTGTTCCAACGTTCGCTCACTTTTATGTAGTCCCATTTTTGTTAAAACTCTGCGGTTTAGCGTTTCCCAGTTGACGAACTTTAGCGCGTAGCTGTTGCGCGATGTATAATGCACCAAATCAACCAATTTTCTATTAATTTTCTTTATGATAAGGGCTGCGGGTAGAGCATCGGAAAATAATCTGCGTGTACGATTGGTTATTATGATATTCTGCGCTAGCAACCAAAGTTCAAGTTCTTTAACATCTTCTGCGCTTAATTCTTTAGGCATTTTTTTGTTTTTCGTTGTATTGTGTGAGATTGTTGTGAGATAATGTGGTAAACTATTAAAAATTTAGCAAAAGTTCTATTTTTTTTTTTTTTTTTGGAAAAGAGAAATGTTTTAGTAGTTTGAAATGGATAAAAATTATGAACAAGAAATGAAAAATTTCGAAGCTTATTGAAATTGTTTTCAGAGCCTACTAATTTAATGCATTGCAAAAACACAAACTTAAACAATCCTCCAAGGATATATTATTATTTCGTTATATTAAAAAAATTAATAATTCACAAATACGGCGCGCTGTTATTTCAAATATTCAAACACACGCCGACGCGCATAATACTTTAATCGGAAATGTCGGTCAGCTTATCGGCTTTAGACAAAGCTACAACCGGTTTACCCACCCAATACCCGAATGCGATAACCGCTTTGCAAATGACCCAACTCAGTTAGTTTTAGCTGTTTACCGCTAGATATAGCTTTAAAAGTCAAATTAATTTTGATTCTCTATCATAATTTTTTGGTATGTTTTTAATGAAGAAGATTTCTCAAAACTTTATTTTACAATAGCCTATATGATACCGAATCTTCTTATTTACTTATTAATGAGCAAAATATACCCCTTACATGAAATATCGAATTAATATATACTACATGCAAGAGTATATATACTAAATGAAGGAATTTTCAGCGTTATCCTGAAAATTCTCATAAAAGTTATAACTCTGTGAAAAGTATAAAAAATTTTAATTTAACAGTTTTTTTTCTTTAAAAAATTGCTGCTTTTGGCTTTTTTAGTTTGATAATCTAGCTTTTTTTTGCTGCTCACAAAACGGCAACACTGCATGCATGGTTTGGTGACAATAACAGTGTGAGAACCGCACTAGTCGGACTAACAACGTAGTGGAGGCGTTTGTTAAAAAATTCAATAATTAAACTAAAATTCGCGGTGTATATTGTTTAAAAATTCCAGCAGTGTTAAAAATATTTATTTAAAAAAAAAAACTAAATAAAACGCGTTGATATTCATAAAAATAATAAAACTCAATGTTGTTGTTGCTGTTATTTTGTTTTACTCATCTTCCATTACATTCACACACACGCGCAACGCATATAGGTGCAAGTGAAATAGCAATTGACTTTTCCCCCAATTGTAGATTTTCGTTCGTTCGTTCATTGATTTCCTAATTAAGTTTATAATTAAAATTAATTGAAAAATTACATTTTGTATGCCTAAAAGAATGTAAAAGCGAAGCATTTGAATTTGAATATTTTGTGTGAAGAAGAAGAAACATACAGAAAAAATATAATAAAATAAAAAAAATATATAAATGTGAAGTGTATTTAAGGAAGCTGAGTGCCAAAATATAATAAAAGAAACGCGAAAGAATATAAAAGAAAACAGAGTTTTTTTCTTTATTGAAAGCATAAAAGGTAATAATTCATTTTTAATTGACTGTTTCCTTGCAATATGTTTTTTTCTAATTGCAATAATTAAAGCGGTTGGGCAGCTTAAGCGAACTAATTAAAACGTGCATTCGTAGATATATAAAAAATTTAGTTCTACGGTCTTCTTTAATACGACCTTAGTTCTAATTATAAAATGATTTTTTAAACTATTAAAACTGTTTTATGTCAGAGTTGTCAAGTTATTATAATAATTTAAAAATTTATTGGAGTATTTTTTATTTTTGTTAATAGTTAAAACATCTGGAATATGTTAGGAAACATCTGGAATATGAAATGACTTGAAATTATTTTTGCCTTAAATATGTACAAATGTTTAAAAGAAGCAAATAGTATTACAAAAAAAAAAAAAACAGACCTAAATGCTAAACTCGTAGTCGGGATGAAATATTATATTCAAGCAAACTTACCATACCTACTCTTCATTTTGACTTTTTGAATGAAAAAATGTTCCTGATATTGGGTTAATTACTAGAAATTCCAAAATGGGTCTACTTTACGTTAGGCCTTATAAAATACTAGTTGAACCGCAGAACTTTGTCTGCTTCACATAAGAGAGAGAGAGAAAAAGAGGGTTAAGAATGGGGCGTAGGCATCTATAATACAATTCTA